>JADANM010005263.1:6832512-6853074 GCA_026213755.1 Eurema hecabe | reverse complement strand
AGGTTTTAGTACAGCGATTGATAATAGTAATTTACTATTAAAGATATGACGCAATAACGATTTAATCTATAAAACACCGTCACTCCAACGGGAACTAATTTAAAAACTGTCGTCGGTACCGAAAGGCTCCGCTCACCGCTAGGGCAGATAATTCGAGCCTCCACAAAGGCTACAAACGAGATGTCAGCAGATACACACAATCCCATACATTACCTTTACAAATTACGGCGTAGCTCTTTACAAAAAAACGTTGATTATCTCCAACAATTCCCTCGGCGGGAAGCCCTTTTGTTATTGTCAAATTAGGCAATCCTCAAGATAACAAAAACATCCCTTTATGCCAAGGGACAAAACCCCTTTTATTGACGAATTAAAATTCAGGACCGGGTTTAACTATCTTCCGTACATAATCCGGGGTGGATGGGGGTTTAAGCCCCCCCAAATTTAACTACCAGTGAAGTTATGAACGCAACTTTTGATCCGAAAACGGCTGAAGCCAGAATGCTAGGTGGTTTCCGAATATGCGATATTAGTTTGTTAATTTCAAACATTTTGCAGTTTAGATGTATGTATTTTATAAAGCTCAAACGAATCACGGTGCTGCACATTTTAATTGTAAATTTGTTATTTATCTAGATTCTAAAATCAGCATTATTATCGAGATCTGGTTAGAACTTATGATTAAATATAAGTACGCAATAATTTTCAATTTTATTATTACTGTTGTTGTATTTTTCGATTTTATGATCGAATTACGAATAACCTACATAAAAATTTCACTTCGGACTTTACAGATTTCATCTTAAATTTACTAACACTCATTACAAAATAATACCTACCTATGAAGGATTATTTACAAACATACAAAAATCAATCTACATGAATTTATATACTACATATACAGCTATACTAATCTATAACCAGCAAAAAAAGGTTCTCATTATTTCTAACTCAAACAACCCTTGCTAGCAAACAGCGCGCGCAATCTCATTTTATTGAAGACATTCACAGAGTTTTGGGGTAATTTTATCCTTGTATGTAATGAGGGTGGGGGTGGGATTAGAAGGGTGCGTCTTGCCCGGGACGAGGAGGCGATTTGTCCCAACACGCACCCTGCGTTATGGAGGCTTCCTACGTACGTCATTATGTAGGTATATTTTAAATATAAAATGGACGCTATGAATTAGATTTTTCTAGAAAAAAAAAGCAATATTAATAATGTCATAAAGATTTAAAGCAATTTATAAGTTTGTAGAATAGAGAAAATCAGGACAGGTTATTTCTTTATAAATATAGAGACTTCTGTCCAAAAGTCTCTACGACAAATACTTTTAAAATGTCAATTAAAAATAACAGACCTTTGTAAATATTCTTAAATATAAAAGAAGTTTATTGTTTAAGATTAGTAATAATTTGACTTCATTACACTATATAGAATACTCAAAATTAAAACATTATTAAACAACGATAATTTTCTATAAAAAAAATTAATTACAGTGTAAGTATAAACACTGTTTATACTTATTTTGTAACTTGACATCCACACTCGCTGTTTACGTCGTAAAAGGTCGAGGGGGGTTTTTCACCCCGCAATACATATTCCGCTAAGCGGGGGCTCAGACGACCCCCGGAATGTATATCATATGGGGTTAGATAGATGACTTAAGAACCCGTGACAAAGTGGTTCGTAAACATACCTATATTATATACATTTTTACGTTTATTACAATCATTATAATATTGTATGGTCCAACTTAAATTATAAACGCGATTTTTTTGTGAGTATGTAATTAAGTATGCTTGTCGATCCTAAGCAAAAACTGCTGAACGGATTTAGTTGACATTTGGCACACCGCTAGAAAAGACAGTTACAGGTCTTGTGACCTCGATCTGTAAATATACCTAAATATAGGGTTTCATTAAAATTGTATGTATTACTATACTATAAGTATTATGAACGCTAAATTATGTAAGTATGCTTGTAGCTCTTTGACGCAAAAAATGCTAAACGAATTTGGCTGAAATTTGACACACAAGTAGATTTGACTCTAGATTACATATAAAATACTTTTTATCCAAATATTGATACGGAAACAAAAACTACGCAGTAAAAACCAGGGGTGTAGGGCTCAAGAATCAAACAACATTAAGAGCGCAATATTGTTTTCTATTTAACCAAGCAAACGAAAAATTAATTAAAATAAAAATGGCGACCAGAAGCACAAAAGTTAATGCAGTTGAAACCACAGAAACATTCTGCAAAATGAAACACACGTCTCATGAGATCTATCCTTTACAATCTTCAAGTTAGCTGCAGAATAAAATTCTGCATTTTTACTGTAGGTACATCTCGTGGTTCTGTTAGGGAAATAATTTTTAAACTTACCTAAGAAGCCATTTTTAAAAATGCAGCTATTAGAGTTTCTTGCTGATACTTCTCGGTAGAAACTGCTTTCCGAATCGGCAATAGTTTTGTGACTAATGAAAAGTGTTACTATATTATAAAAAGACAAGTTTATTATAGATTTATTTCACTTTGAAAGAACATTACAAAAACACCTGGTGTCCTGAAATACAAGCCAAAAGCTTAGTTTAGGCACCAGTCTCCCACAAAATGTTACTAAAATGATGAAGACTGTATTTTCTATTGTTATGAATATTGTGGTTAGAAAATAAATATATTATTCTTATTCTTATTATTATTTTTTTTTTAATTTAAATAAATTAATCATTATCTGTACTTTAGCGTTTATAATATTCCTAGGATGGGGTTTTTATAGAAACAAGTGTTACGTTAGTCATCCTTTAAATTTTGTGAAGGTAGAATATATAATAACATAGTAATTTTATATTACTTAATTTTAAGTAATACTTAGGGAACTCCAAAAACAGTGAGACTCATTCAATCTCTCTTGCATTCCTTTACTTTGCCCTGGAGCGTCGTCAAGTATAATTACTTCATTAGTTACTTTATAAAACCATGTTGTTTGTTGAATTTACTTTATAATGTCGGGTACATTATGTTTTAAACGACATGCTTACCAAAATTAAGTACAAAGAAAAAAATAATTTATACGTTATATTGATACTTTTTGATGAAACTGCATTTTGATGTTTAGGAAACAAAACACTTCACAAATTAAAAAAAAATTAGCTCTTCATGAAAAAGTGGTTTAATGTTTTTTGTACTCTAAGGATTTGTTGATTATGTACTTTTCTTTTACTCTGACTAATGTAGGAATATTGTAATATTGATGTATACGAAACCGGCCCCGTTATTTTGTGACTCTTGCCTAACCCTCTCTAACGGAATAATGTCACGCGTGCCGACACGACCCGATAGGTCACCCGAAAAAGATCAGGTCAAACAACACCCTTACCCCATACGCTCACCTTTTGCTAACCTGACTAGAGCAAAGAATATGTAAATCAACCTACAAAAACGAACAATGAACTGCAAAAAATACCGGCTCAACACTTAACCGTTGTAAGCAAATATTTAAAATCATGAGCGCTCATTGTGAAAGTGATAATGACATTGAAAATTAAAGCCCAATGCATTCGTCCCATTGACCGACGAGCGCCCGTACTCGGAAAAAAATCAACAACACGCTACCCAATAAAAACGTAAAATTGCCGACACTGACATTATCCTATTACGTCATCATTCCATTCATGAAAACGATTCGCGAAAAAACAATCGCATCGAAACACGTGTTAAGCGGCGCCATTAAATTGCGGCCGTCGAAAAATATTAATTATTAATTTACACGCCGGTGGCGAATTAAAATATTTTTATTGGCGCGAAAAGGCGAAAAGTTGGGAGTTAATTCGGTGGCCGCGGTGGCATTGTTTGCGGGCTGCGTGCATAAAAAACAGGAACAAGCCTGTGGGGAAAATAATAAAAAAGCGCACCGATCCGCGCGGAGCACGGCGTGATTTAAAAATAAAAAACGTCGGATGTTCGTAATGAAATCGAAAGGCGGTTCGTCGATAGCCATTGGAAAAAAGTAAAAGAGACGCGGCACTTTCACGCGTGAGGATTTTGGCCTTTTTTGGCATCGTGTGCGGGCCCGCGGCCGGCGGAGCGTTGTGTTTTAACGGGTTGGGTAATAAGAAAACGATGGTTGCGACCTTGTCCCGAGTCGCGTGTCGCTGTTTGCCTGTACTGTGTACTGTGTCGCCGGGACACTGGGACCTGTATGACGTATGCGAGCTATTCGACATACTCGTACTGAAGTTTAGACGCTTTTGGGAAGCCCTATTTAGAAGTTACGTCATTGCTTCGAGTTACACCATACTTTAGGTAGTATTTTCCTATTTTATGCAGTTCTTTTATGATTCAAACTAAGTTACTTTCGACTGCTCGTTATGCATATGTCATAGCATAAATATGCAAAGACATAAAATTAGAACGATGTAGGCTAAGCATAAACGCTCAGTTAGCACTGAAGCATTCCAATCTCCAACAATTCAATGGAATTTAGTCAAGCAAATCCTAATGAAATGAAAGGTTTTCTTCTAAAATTCGCTCACGTAATCGCCCATTAATTTTGATTAAAATACTAATTAACGTTTTGCGACGCGACGTCCTAAATCGTCCGCTTTGCATCCAATTTAAAAGATTAGGCCGCGCGCCCAAAAATATTCTTTAAAAGCAAGCTATTAGGTTTTTGCAGTTCATTTTTCATAAATTACGATTTCGTATCTGCGATCGCGCTGAGCTTCAGGACTATGCGATTTTCATTCGTTAATAATCTTTTCATTGCTTTGTAATGTAGATTAGATATGGTTAGAGGTTATACCGGCGTGAGATCCGATTTCTATTTTTTATGGGTCTGTATTTGGAAGAAAGAAAGAAACATTTATTCAAGACACATACAATGAAACAATACACAAGACACTTAACAATTAAACAAACAAACACAGGTAGGAAAACAGAAAAAGACAACGTTGCTCCGGAAAAGGAATACCTTTTAGCATATGTTTGTTTGTGCATACTGATTTGAGTCAGTTACAAAACATGTGTCTTAAAATATCATTTTAACACTCAAAGATACCATAAATAAATGTCGTGACTTAAGTACAAAAGATCATTAGATAGTAATTTTTCAAAATGTAGAAAGTTCCAACTCCACCGGTAAATACTTTAGTAATAAAATTATTTGCTACATCTCTCTTCTCTTGTCTTCTTTAGTTTGTTCTTCATGCGTTGAATTATTTCTATTAAATGTAAAACGAACTGCGTTCTACGCGGCTATTTTCAAAGAATGATAACCAATACTCAATATAAACACCACCATAAGTTTATTTTATCTTTATAAAAATACGAAGAGTTATTGTAAAATGAAATCCCAACAAAGAAAGGCTAGAGTAGGCAAACATATTTAACGGCGTAGCGAATTTCGTTATTATCGCGTAATGAAAATGCGGGCTAGAAGGAAAATTTCAAAAGGGGCTCATTATACTTTAGCACCCTCCGTAATATAATAACCCTCCCGCGCCTGGGGTCATAAAGGGCCGGCCTTTGAAATATTCTTTCAACATTTGCCTCCCTTCGGAACAAAAAGAAAATGCTGGATCACGATCACTTTTAATTTTAGGCGTAACGACGCTATTCGCGTTTAATACCTACCTCAAATGTTGGCCATTAGTCCCTTATCCATCGGACTCTTCTGCTAAATGGCTAGGAAAGGTACGAGAAAAATGAACCAGATTTAAAAGGTGAATCACATTTAGATAGAACGGGCTACATTTTACGCATATTAATTAACTATGTATTAAATATAGGTAGCACACAACATTTGGAAGAACTATGCAATAATTCAAACTTTTAAATGTTATATTGATTCATGTATAAACAATCTTTTACGAATAAATTGTCATATGTAATATTATATACACATAAACTTTCTTCCTGAATCATTCTACCTGATAAAAATCTCATATGAAAATCGAATGGCTTGTTTTAAAGATTTAAGCATACATAGACATAAAAGACATATAAGCTAGACAGATAAAGCGACTTTGTTTAATACTTTGTAGTAATGTACTCCTAACTTAGAACAAAGAATAACTGCTTAGTGATAGAGTCGCTTATGTAAATGAAAATTATATTCAGTCTTAATAAAAATAAGTGTAAAATACATTAATTAGTCTTTGTAATGAAATATGAAAGTTTCCTAACTAACTTGGCCTATAGTTCCATATCCAACATTATCTAACATCCATCAAATATAACAATATTTGAGTTAATTAATAAATAACTATTAATATATGCATAGTAAATACTCGACCAATTTATAAAGTGCTCAACATACACGAATAATTAAAAAATAACTAACCTTTTCAAAAGTCTAATACTGGCAGTATTTGAACGATAAAAACGTATAAAAAAATAAAATGCGAAAAAAAAACATAATTTCGAACTAAAATTAAATATCAGATCCATTTACATAACTGAATAAATCCATCGCAAAATTTGAATAAACAAATACCACCGGACAATAAATTAGAAATAACTTGTATGATTGAAATATTTTTCCCAATAATGAAACTGCAACATTTATAACGTTTTCACTGTTAATTGAACGTGAATAGAAACTCTATCGCCATATTTGTTTCATAAAACATGTAATCGGTAATATTATCAAATATTATTTTACATTATTGATCGTTTTCAACCGCCATTTTAATTTGTGGTAACATGCCGTGTAAGTTCTTTTGATATTTTAATCAATGATATTATATTAAATAAATACGTTATATGTATGTGCGAATTTTAGAACTATCTCTTTTTCTCTTGTTAGTTTTATCATTTATCTCTTTTCTATTGTTTTGGCTTGTACGTATGTGTGCTGCCGCTGCTGAGCAAAACACTTTTTTGGGTTGATTTGTATGGGTACAAAATATCTATTATATAATATCATTGATTTAAATGTTCAGGAAGTAATCTCCGAACGCAACAGACGGATTTTCTTTTTATTTTTAATCTGTAGAATCTTTTGAACCGATTTTTAAACATTATTTTATTAGTAGTAAGCCTCTTTTGTTAATATCCTTGTAACACTGAAACGAGAAAGTCAAACAATTAAATGCAATACATTACTATATACTTTTACGAATAATACATATAGTGTTATAGGACACCAAAAAAACACTTTTTTTGTATTTTATATGTAAGATTTGCATACAGTTTCCCCCGAGTCGAGAACATTCCAGAACGCGATGATGGATGTCAGAATAAATGGCGCGAAACGAAAGCATGAGTGCACAGAGTATGCACGAAATTATCCACGGAGGTTTTATGTTGGGTGAAATTTAATTTTATTTAAATATGTAAAACGACTTTTTAAAAATAATAATAGCCTATGTACCTAGACTTCTAGTTTAGTTTAGTCTTACCTTACGGTGATTGGTGGCCATTCTTATGTTTATTTTCGTGCAACTGACAACAACATCTCTTTTTTCTTGTGTCATTTGTCTCTTTTCTTCTGCTATGCGGAACACTTTTCCGTTGATTTGTAGGTGTATAGCATATCTATTAAGTACTAGTTAGTACAATGTGACTTCGTTCACGCTGTCCTAATCCTACCCGAAAGAATAGACACTACGCCTACTAAAAAAACTATCTAAAATAGTTCAGCTGTTATCTAGTTAAATAAATAAATAAATAAATAAATATTTTCAGGACATTTATACATAGCGTCATCTAGTTCCAAGCTAAGCCGAAGCTTGTGTTATGGCAACTAGATAACGGAATAAATTACATACCTATACATACTTTTCTTTTGTAAATACATACATACAATACATAGTTATGCGCTTACCAACACATTATGCGATTCATTTTTATATTATAGATAATATAGATAATATCAGTTGTATAACGAAGGAGCAAGGCTGTATCTATGTATATTTTTAATTTAGCTGATCCCTTCAAAACCAGCTTTAAATAGATCTCAAGCCTAATGGCAAGTAAACAGAGGAACAAAATGAGGCGATTATTTGCTCGCTGTTTGTTGCCCCTAATTGATGGGCCCCGTTTATTTTAGCCCGCTTTTTACCTTCACCTAATAGCCACTTCCGAGTGAAATATCTTTCCTTCAACCCTTTCGGTTTATCGATTATATTAAATTACTGTTTACAAATGAACGAACGCTACGGTATTTTTGCTATTTATAATTATGGTTGTAAGTAGGCATTTTGAATTCAGCCGGCAACAAATATCGTTAAAGTTATTATATTAATTAGATATATTATCCAAAAACATCCTAATTAGGACGTCTTACCTTTAGGCGATTGCCGGTGAATTAACGCGTAACTGAAAAAACTATCTCTTTTTTTTAGTTGGTTTTATCATTTATATCTTTTCTATTGTTTTGACTTATGTATGTGTACTGCTGCTGCTGTGCGGACCACTTTTTTCGGTTGATTTGTTGGTTTATGACATCTATTAACTATAATATCATTGGTTAAAGTTATTGCGTTTCTTTTATTGAATGCGTTCTTGTTTTTAATATTGTTTTGGTTACATTATTTCTTTTCTTTTTAAAGCCCAATCTCCTGAAAGGCTAACCAGAGAAATGTTCAACATAAAAAAGATAAAGTAGTTCCAAAAAGGCTTTAATATTATGAACACATATACGGCTATAACAACATTTTAATTAAAGCTATATACTTTGAATTCTCATACACATCCTCCGCCATTTTGTTTACCAAGGAACCCTTTTCACGCATCCATCGGTGTTCCGTATAATTAGTGACTGAAATTTACATATGTCGACTTAACTCCCGACAGAGTGATTGATGATGCTTCAGGAAATTATATTAGGGCCCAATGCCTTCCCAACGCATTAAATTCGCATCATATAACAAAAGTGTTTTTTTAGAAGCGTATATATAGAGGAGCATAGACGTATAGACTGATAGTCCCTTAAGCGCCGTTGTTGAAGCCAAAACTGTAGGTATATATGTTTAAGTGTAGAAAGCACGTTCTTATACTCGATGACACGCACACTGCACACAAGCCCACCGATAATGTTGCTGCTATAAGGAATTTACTCTATGAACGTGGTAAAATTTCAGTCTACGAAAAACATCCGAATTTTGATTCGATGCATTGCAGCGACGATCTATGTAAGTAGGCAAAATTGTCTACAATGAAACGGCTTCACTTTGCATAGTCATATTGCGGTTCTAGATGTTATTATTCTATGTGTAGGTGTTCGTTATTTAGCCAGGCTCCACGCACCGATATTTTCTGTTCACATGGCAATACCGGGTAAAAAAGTATTGTAAGTGGCAACACAAGGTCTAATCCACCCGCGTGCTTTATTTCAGTGTATTTACGGGAATTTTATTCATATAATTCAATTCACATTTGCGGGAAAGACGTCAACACATCCTACACATTTTTCGTTGAACAATGTCTTTGGGGAAGTAAGTAAGGAACCCTTCGACATACCTATATATAGAAAAAATACCTAAAATTATCTACCTCATACAAAAAACTTCTTTGAGTTTCCCTACGGACGTAAAAGTAAAATATTTAGATCAAGAGAAGTTTATTTTATAAACATAATAAAATGCAGTTCCATTAAGAAGTATAAGTAGCGTCACGAATCTTTAGCGCTGAACGAAACCTGCGCAGAAGTCAAAAATAAGGTATCTAGGGGACGGCGCAGCGCGCGGGACGCGTGATCGTCGGGTGCGCGAGCGTTGATTGGTTCCCCAGTCGTGTTGTCTTTCTCGCACCAATGCGTCAATTACGAGCGCGATTCTACCGATGCACAGCTATTCTCGTCCAGCGCTAAACATCCGTGACGGGACCTATAACAAAGGATTAAATAAAGGATTAAAAAAGGTTTTGTGGTAAACCACATCAACTATCAAGGAGACCAATGTTTAAATACAATTAATTAATCTAACCCTGCTGTTAGGAATCACGTGTATAAACATTATTTAACATATCATTCATTAGTGAATGGGAAACTGTTCAATGGAGCTCGTAATTTTATTATGTATCTAAACAAAACGTTTTGCCGTCACAAACTTCGCTTTGTGCTTTATCCATTGCTTGTTTTGTATCGGCCAGCTTTTGAACAGCTGCAGCGAACCAGCAAGCTACAGTCAATTTGGGGTTGACGCTAGACAGTAGCGAACATAATACATGATTAGATTGCAGTTAGGCGATTATCAATACGTTTCGGTCTAGGTTAGAATGTAGGTACGGTCAGCATATTCATCTATATAAAAATTCATAATTAACATGTCGTTCTAAGACGTATTAGACGTATTATTTAGATTTTGTTAGAAACTTGTATTAAAATCATAAACAAGCAGATGGTATACAAAGAATCACCATTTCAGGGTTTTAAACGGAAATAAAATCTAAGCAGCTTGTCATACGAATTTTTATTCTAGTAAATACATATTAGTATTAATCTTAATATTTATTGAAGATATTATAATACAAAGACCATCTATAACATACTAGATGAAAGATTATTTTAACGATCTTAGATAGACGAATAATAAAGTACGACGCGTGTAAAACAGGCCTCTGATAAGTTCGCAAGACTTTATAATAATTATGCAATATTTATTGCGTTCAAATTCCTGAATATTGACTTTGCTTTCGCTCAAGATGTTTCTGCTGACGCTACGTCTCCCGGACGCGTTAATCGGTGACGTCAACATATTGGTCACTTTCACTGGCTGTGGTCACATACCATGTTTATGTGCATTTGATAATCAGTTTCCATAGTAAGTTGTGGTCGTATTAGTGATTATAGTAGATAGCGTTAGCCTGTTTACTATGCTTAGTGAAACTATTGAAATTCACTTGATATTATGGCTTATACTATTACTAACGGAACCAGGAAATTTGCCAAATACTTTATAATCAAGTGGAGTGCTTCCAGAACGTGTTGCCAGTTAAAAAAAGAAGATTAAGAACAGTCCTTTTATAAAGATTAGAATAAAAGAAGAAAGTAACAGAGATTTAGTCTTAAGCAGTATGCGCTCCAATTTACTGAACAAACTGAACATATGACGCAATAACTCAGCTAGAATGCTGACTTAAAGCAGAAGAGAAAGAATTTTCAGCTTTGGGACGGTACATCTTTTCTAACCATACAAATTTGTCTACCAAAAACTAATAATATTCCAGATCAACGAAAAAAACAAGAAGAAACTTATGAATAGGTTACGAACGTATTCCTTGATCAATCATTGATAGCAAAGCTTCAAACCCCACTTCCAAATCATCGTTCGTAAATTATTCATACAGCAATCTGGCTACGATTCAATCTGTATCCTCTTAGAATCGCTTCTTAGCCCGGCCACTTGTTGCGTGCAGTACATACTCTCACTATGTATCGGCTTACCGCAGGCTTCTATGTAGACGCTGATGTATGCGAATCGAATAGCTTTGAAACACGCTTGCTTCCAATACAATGGTCCCAAGAATTTGCTTACTCCCGAATATTATTGTATAGATCGTTTTTGTGGCTACCGTAATAACTTACAGAAAATATTTAATGCCCGTTACTTAACTATGTAGAAGTAGTTTAATTAAATGCCTTCTGCGTAGCATCTCTATGATGATTTTTGTGTAATTACAGGCAACTATGCGAAAAGTTCTATTGATAAAAAGTAGCCACCGTCATTCATGAATAGTTACAAATTTAGATTTCTTTTATCATATAACATATCTGATGAGATGAGATTATGAAGGAGATAAGAAAAATTTTTATAATAAGCGACCACCTTTACATTTTTTTAACCAAATCAACTGCAACATGATCGGAGTCTGTAACTATCTAAAATTAATTCTTAATATACTTATACATTATTAAATATTTTTAATCGTTGTTCTTAAACGACCACATTTACATTGCCATGCCTTAAAAATAGAGAAAGGAAAGTAATTTTATTAATGATGGCAATACACGAGATATGTTAAGGGAAAACAGACAGGAAAATATCAACATAAAAAAACCAATAAACCATATAAAATAACTATATATAATTATAATGAAGCCTAAATTAACGTGACAATGTTACTAGGAGCGCATAAATCTATGGATATTGTCGGTGTAGCTTGTTAACCGACGATATTAGTCGATCTAATAGCTAAATACATAGGCCGTTCACCTCGCCTAATCACTGCATTACCGAGCCTACGCATCACTGGCTGAAACGGACGGACTACGGGGCCTCTGTTTAGGGCCCTAGGAAACTATATTTACTAGTATTAATCACTTAGTAATATGCTTCTAGAATTTTCTTAACACTGTGATACTGCGAGATATTAATTAGATTACTGTTTACTTGTTAAGTATAGATGCAATGACTCTTAACAATCTAGCACGCAGTCCCCAATTTATGTTTGTATTATTCCCCCACCGCTCTTGGTTTAGTTAAGTTAAATTAAGTTGATATGTACACTATTTTGGGATACTGTCTCGTGCAGCTACTAGTGCTAAACTTATCTATTATCATGCGATGACAGTATCCTGTTTGTGTATTAAATAAATCAATAAAATTATGCACGTAAATTTAAGACTAGAATTGGTAAGACTAGAAGAAAAGAAAGTGGAAAATCACAAGTTAAGTTAGGTTAGGAGCAGTAACTCTTTGTGACGCGCCAGATGACTCATTAGCTGCTGTCAGAAATGACAGTTGTCTATGGTAGTCATTTTTATTTTCAAATATCACTTTTTTAATATTTAAAGCAAAATATTTTGCTGATGTCCTTATAATAATATTTTTATGCCCCAAAGACTACTACAAAAGACTAGAAGAAGCAATACCACCAGCGTACTTGTATTTTTATCAAAAAAAAAATGCATAATTAAACATGGGAATACGCTATGTTGCTCTGCTAACCCGAAAACTTCAAACAAAAAACTGAGACAGAAAAAGCGTAGTTTACCTAAGATAAGCTGTTCTCGACTTTATAATTAAGAGCTTATTAATATAAACCTTAAAAGTACGTCTATAAGTTGGTAAATAGTTTGTATATGTTTTCCATATGTTTATCAAAGGCTAGGGCCCCAAGAAGCGGCCAGTGACCCCCGCTACGCGTCTAACCCAAATAGCTATGTCTATCGTGGTTGAAATAGCACTCTCACTATCGTCGATGGCATCCTACGCAATAGGTATTTGTATTTAGAATCTGGGTCAAGAACGGCTTTCACTGTCTTTGATCAAGCATAGACTATATAGAACGCTGTGAAGGGCGCCAGTTTGCGATATTTGATCCTCTATGCTGTATTTCAATCTCTATGTTACGGGCTGAATATAATCTGTGTATTCTTTTTTCAAAATACGTTTACGTTATAAAATATTGTTCATAATGTTCCTTTTTTAAAAAGTAATTTTAATGAAGAAATGTTACAATTATGCATTAATTTAAATTTCTTATACAAAGACTATTGACTTGTCGTTTCTAAGCATATGTGTGTTAATTTTTTTTTAATCATGGTTACACTATATAAATGTAATTAAAAATAATTGAATGATGAAATAATGATGTAATAGAATCGAATAACACAAAAAACAGCATATTTTATACTTTGATCCGTAGTGTTATTTTTGAAAAATCATTGCCCAAAGAAATATTTTCCATGCATTAAAAAAATACCTATCAATCATTAAGCACATTTTTATCGACTGTTAATGAGTCGTTACTTAGTTATTACGATAATGAGTTTGCACATAAATTAATTACCTACCTACCTCGAAAATTATCAAGCGATTTCAACGTACGAAATATGGCTGCCACTAGCGCGCTATAATAAATCGATTTATGTAAAAACGTACCGAAATGTCCGTCCCTAACCCTTCGTATGGCGAGGTAACTCCACCTACGGCTAAAGAAAATTACGCGTGGCATTATCGACCGAGGCCGAAAAGCAAGGCGCGGTATCCTAGCAACGGAGAGAACCCTTCAGATGCCGCGAGCTTACTTTGCCGCGCCACGGGGGCCCCTAGGGGTGACTATGGCCGGAATTTGACGCTTTTGTTTACTATCGACCTATCTGTTTAAATTTTGGAGCTAGATTTATATATTATAATAGGTAATATTGTTAAAGAGGTAGTTTTTACGTCTCAGACGCATTTTTTTTTTACCATATTAACCTAACAGTATAAATATAACGGAATCTATTTAAGAAGCTGAAACGAAAGTACTATTTCAGAACTGCAATTTGGGTTTTTAATTTTTTTAATGCGTTCGATTTTCAAAATTATCATTTTTTCGCTTCTAAATTCTGGCCGAAAAAGCAGCCCTACCAAAACCCCCGTTTTTCGGCATTGATCCGAGCCTTATCGCGCCTGCGTAGGAAAAACGAAGCGGTTGAAGGCAAGGTCACGTCACTACAAGTTCTTTTTTCGAATTCAAATATTGAATGGAGACTCATAGCTTCGGAATATTTCGAGTATCGAATAAGTTGCTCGAGTATCGATTATCGAATATCGAGTATGTTGCAGTGAGCAACGCTTTCGATTTATTTATTCGTTACACAATAAAAAATAAAAAAACAAAAGATACGTTGAGGTAACTGGCGACCTTATCACTCAATAGTGTTTTCTTCCAGGAAACCAAGCCAGGACCTTTAATATTAACACACAATAGTGATTTATGTCATATTTTTAACTTATTTATAAACTACTAACTGTTTAAGGATTTAATTGTTAAAATAAGGTAATAGTTTATTTTATTAAATGAATCTGCTTACATTTGATTATAATAATTAGTAACAAGAAACAGAAATACTCATTGAATTATTATTTTGAAATTTACTTATTAATTTTATATAGGAATTTGGACAGTTTTATTTATAAAACCAATCAGAGTACATACTTTTATGAAATAACTCTCAAAATCGCAAAGAACTACTGTTATAAACATCGACTGTAAAACTATAAACCTTATCCTCCCATTCACTCTTTTAAATCATAAAAAAGGTTATTATTAAATGCAGCGCAGAAAAATGAGAAATTGGCTTTCAAATGTTTCGAAGTCGATTCATTTAGGGACACCATTTATAAGCCGAAACTAACAATTCAATTATTTTTATTTTATAATTCACTTCATCTGAATTGAAATTAACCATAATAGCATATAAACAAACATAGAGGACCGGGTTGATATACGTTTTCATGAACCTTTTAGCAAAACCATCAGAACAAAATAATAATTATAATATTTGAACTCTATTTTAAATTTACCGGGGGTAGGTCTCTTTCGCAGGAGACCGACTGGGTGGGTACCCCCACAGTGCCAGACATTCTACCGCCTGAACAGTGATGTGAAAATGTTACTGTGCTTCGGTCTGAAGGGCACTGTAGCCAGCGAGATTACTGGGCCAATGAGTCTTAACATCTGATGACTCAAAGTGGCGAGCGTCGGTGTAGTGCAGCCCTGTCCGGAGTTGGGCTTTAAAGCAAAGTTCTGGGTAGCACTGCATTGGCTATGGGCTGGCGTTACTCTTACCATCAGAAGTGCGTCCAGCTCGTCTCCCCTTTTCATATTATATAAAAAAAAACCTCGTTCCATGAGTTCACCCTTATCTTTGACTAGATACTTTAGGCTTATATTAAGAAGCCTAAAGAAGACTAAAATAAAATAAAACCCGTAGTTACAGGACCAGGGATAAGCGCGTGTAAACTTTTCAGAAATATTCATTATAAATTTGAATTACGTATTTCGTTCAATCGCATTCTTGAAAACGACACAGTCTATCATAGAAATAGTCAACAAAGCTACATACATTAAAACTTCAGCATCTATTAGTTTCTATGGATAAGAACCGGAAAGAAACTGTTAGTTGCTTTTTTTAAATAAATATTTACAAATTATATTTTTTTAACTAATAGGTATACATAAGAAAAACACAGAATATAATATTCAAACAAGTTAGAAGTCACTATCCTGCGAGCGTTAAGGAACAATATTCCAAGGCTTTTCGTTATTTATACCTTAAATAGTTATACCCCGCGGTTTTACCTGCTTAATTCCCGTTCCCGTACCAAAACCGGGAGAAAATATATCCTAAGTTGTAATCCAGGGTATAATCTACCCGTATGCCAAATTTCAGCGAAATTCGTTCAGTAATTCTTCCATAAAAGAGCCATAAACGTACATATTACACATACGTATCATACTCTCAAACTTTCGCGCTTATATTACGAGTATTACATTGGTTCTAAGAACCAAAAAATATT
Organism: Eurema hecabe; assembly: GCA_026213755.1. Classification (NCBI taxonomy): domain Eukaryota; kingdom Metazoa; phylum Arthropoda; class Insecta; order Lepidoptera; family Pieridae; genus Terias; species Terias hecabe. The sequence goes on along the minus strand of JADANM010005263.1, from coordinate 6,836,838 downwards.
TAACAGATCCTTTATATGTTATCTTTAACTCATAGGCGTATTATTATCCTCACGAAAGATTGTGAGAGTTTTATTCGGTAGTGGCAACATTCCGTGCAAATCAGACATAACAGCCTCCTTCTCCCTCAAACGCGGTATATGTAAGAGGATTTCCCCACTAATAATAAAAAAATATTTTATTACCCATATAAAATAATTTCCAACAAAAATAAACCGAGTTAGAACTTAAGGCAATCGGTACCAAGTAAATGTGACAATATCGATTTAACCAAACTAACAGTTGTTGTACTACTTGCACCGCCACATCACGTGAAATTATCAAAATCTATCTATCTATACATATAATAAAAACGTAACGAGTCGCTGTCTGTACATGGAAGATATATGAGAAAAAATATTATAGGAGACCTTTATTAACGCAATAGAACTCAAAACAATGATTTTTGGAATTTTTGTCTGTTTGTTTGTGCACGCTCATCTCAGAAACGGCTTATCCTATCTAGATGGGGTTTTTAATGATATATTGTGGTAAGCTTCACTTAACATTTAGTGTTTAATTCATGTCAATCGGTTGATAAATAAAAAAGTTATGACAATTTAAAGAATCACGTTGAACTTGCTGAACGTTTGTTGGCGCGGGTTAGGCATTTTAAAACATGCTGCCCAAAGTCACTTTTCTATGCAGGCGAAGTCGCGGGCACAGCTAGTAACTAATAAATCATTTCTTTAAAACAACATGTATACAGTCGAATTGAGAAACGTCCTTTTTTTAAAAATGCTATAAAACATTAAACTCTGTTTTATAAACTTTCCAATTTTTTTATTTCTGATCGTAACAGATAGCATATTAATGATAATATTATCATTACAAAATGTCAGTCTGCGGTGGAAGGAAGTCGGCGCGAACTAATCGTTTTGTCGTTACCAATTCCCGCCAAATTGAGACATGAAACGGGATTTAATGGCAACACCGCGTCTTGTTTGTTCGGTTCATTAGTTATTGACCGCTTGCAAAATTAAATTTTGTTAGAATCTAGCTAAAATATTCTTACTTAGGCTAGTTAATTAGTTATATAACTAGCTATTAAGACGAAAGTTTTGTTACTTAATTTATTTTTAATTCTTTATTATACATTACATCCAAAATTAAAATAAAATGTAAAAAGTAACAGATTATAATGTACAAGAGGCGGCCTTATTGCTAAATAGCAATATCTGACAGGCAACCTTTAAAGCAAAGGCAGGCAAAAATTTAGGTATTTAGGTATGTGTAAATTGCATTTTAATAACATTACTAAGGCCGTTTAACTTGGCGTCTGTTTTGACAGGTTTTATACATACTTAAAGGTATTTGTAAAAGCCGGCTACATATCAGAGATTGAAGAAAAGGACCAACGTTGTTGTACGTAGAAATATGCGCTTGGGCCGATTTTCTAAAAGAGTTGTAAGAGTGGGGAGCGTCGGTGTAATGGAGTGTTTTTTTGTTTAGGTATTTTTTTTTATATTAAGAAGACGGGAGACGAGCTGGACGTACTCCTGATGGTAAGAATAACGCCAGCCCATAGCCAATGCAGTGCTGCCTGGAAATTTGCTATAAAGCCCAACTCCAGGCCTCAGATGATAAGACTTAAGACTCATTAGCCCAGTAATTTCGCTAAGTATAAAAAAAATCTTCCAAAATTATTCTAAAATCATACCTATTATCTACAAGCTAATATCTTTCCTACAACCCTCTATCCATAAGATTACGAAACACCAAATACAGCTAGCAACATAGATAAAAATTATAATATTAACCGAAAAACGTTAGCCAAAATACTGCTCGGAATCTTTTTATTATGTTAATAGATGTGATAGTAAGAAAAAACTGTATCTAATCAGAGATTCGTGACAGGTGAGGTCAAGGTGTAGGAAAGGGTCAAATGGTATTATAATTGCAGATTAGGTTCCCATGGCATTAAGATGCTGGCTCATTTGCATAGAGCGAATTTGCATCGTCTCTTTACCAGTAAGATCTTAGGGATATAAAATTCTGTCTAAGCAACATCACTGTATAGTACGCGTCACGAATCTTTAGCGCTGAACGAAACCTGCGCAGAAGTCAAAATTCAAAAATAAGGTATCGAGGGACGGCGCGGCGCGCGGGGCGCGTGATCGTCGGGTGCGCGAGCGTTGATTGGTTGTCCCAGTCGTGTTGTCTTTCTCGCACCAACGAGCGCGATTCTACCGATGCGCAGCTATTCTCGTCAATCGCTAAACATTTTTGACGGTTACTATAATCAATTTTTAAATGTTTTAAACGGTCCTATGAGTCGTTTCAAAGACCAATATGTTAGTCGATATTGTCAAAATTATTAACCAATAAACACAATCATTTCTGATACTAGTTTTGACATAGAATGGCGTCTTTTAAAATTGTGCAAGAGAATTGTGCAATATTATATCCCTTTTAATGAGGTATTTATTCATTAAAAAAATTACGGGTTGTTGTTGCAATAAAGATGACAAAAGAATATTTTGTTCATTTTGAATATTATGATAAACTTAAATTAATAACCACACACACACACACCCGAAAAATACTCAATTTTTCTCCGCCTACACATTATTTTAATACATTGCTTGCCTAGAAGAAATTATTTTGAGACCTTTTTCTATATGGGAATGCCCAATTTCTAAATCTTATTAAATTACTAACACGTTGTTTGCCTGGAAGAACTGACTTTTGAGACCTTTTCCATATTTCCAATTTTCTATTTTTCACTTAAGGACCGGCAAAAAAATACTAGCTGAACAGTGCCCACTTCGTTGGGCATAATGTTAATTATCCTTTTCGGTTTTTTTGTTTAGCCTATGACACTCAGCAATAATAAGGCTTTCTATTGGTGAAAGAATTTTTCAAATCGGTTCAGTAGATGCCGAGATTACCCCTTACAATGAAACAAACAAAAACTTTACTTCTTTATATATTAGTATAGATGAAGACCAGTAACGTTTATAAAAATAGCGTCCTAAGAAAATAATAATTTTAAAATTATGCAAAATACGTTACTAAAAGAGTAAGTTCTGCAACATCCCGACCTCGCTTTTATTATCTGTGACACGACCGTTTACTTTTTAAATACAGATTATTCATAACAAGATCTTGGTCCAAATAAGAATTCGCTTTATGCAAATAACGTGAAATTCACAAGCTCATCTTTGGGGTCAGAAGTGACCCATTCTTCTTGACCTTTTCTTTGATCTTCGAACAGGTTCGCTTGACCCCTGACCCCTTGATTCTCACGCGAAACTCGGGTTAAGGGTTAAGTGACCTTTTTATCATAATCTTGTTTATTGAATTAGTGTAAGTAGTAATATAATGTTATTCTAATAAGCTTTAGTTAGTTGTCATAAAATTATTATTCAGTAATAAAATTAAAAAAAAATTAAATCATTATTTCGTGTTTAATTAAAAATCGTCAATTTTTTTCAACATACACATGAACATACCTAGCGACGCACTTTTATTTACTTATTTAATAATTTATTTGTCTAAAAAAGCTACTAAACTATTAAAGCTAAACTAAATTTCATAAAAGTAAATATTTTTGGTATACGTAGGTATATAGTAGACCCACCCACGTTCCGATTATTCGCATGTTGATTAAACAAACAAAATTCGAAACATATGCAAAACATTTTATTTAACCAAAGCGCTCTATGCTTTAGTAATTTTGTGGTGAAATAAATATAAATATTTATCATCAACTTTTCAATAATAACCAATGCAATTTAAAGTACAGTGAGAATATCCAATGAACCATTTACATAGTGTAACTCTAGCGAAATCATTAGCAAACCTATCAGTGTGTCATTAAAAACTTTCGCAATATAATTTTCATAAAATCGAAAATCATTTTTGGCCATAATTATCTCATATTTCCGCGGCCCAGCACTAAGTGCTCCAAAAACCGTGATTAAACATTCTACACTATTCATTATCTATACTATTTTGTATCTATGCCCCCCTAACATTACAGGCTACGCAGCTACGCGTTCCCGCCAACTCACACCGTTCCAATTTCGGAACGCACCATTTTTCTCCCGAAAGATAAAGACCAAATAAAAAAAGAAAACGCGAAAAACATCTCTGTCCCTGTCGCGCGTGTGCGGATCGGATCAGTGCGACGAGAGAGACGACTAAGCTGTGAACGACTCACGAAAACTTGGGCTCCACCCGAGACGGTGCTCTCTATCCGTCTCTTTCACTTTTTCACACTTTTCATGTAACTGGTTCAGAATCGAAACGTGGTATATGCCATTGAATCGCTATGTAAATTTGTG
>JADANM010005263.1:6782025-6829207 GCA_026213755.1 Eurema hecabe | reverse complement strand
CCAGCTATCAGTTTAACGGGTACCAAAATCGTGTAACGCAGTGTTATTATTAAAATCATTTTAAATTATGTAAAAATTCTCTTGTTATTTCTAGTTGATATCTGTGAACGACTTTAAAAATTTAAAATAATTTTATTTCATTTTAGTAAAAAAACATTGCTCCACGATTTAATTTATAAAAAAACGCGACACCATTTTTAACGTAATCTATTATCTACAACGATTCTGATTTGGAATTTTGCATACAGGATTATATCCTGGAGAAATAGTAAATATACTTTTTATCCCAATATTACCCGTGGAAATGGAAAATAAACGGGTAAAATTAAACGCGGGTTGTAAACTCGAATTCTTAAAATGTTGTATTTTGGAATTCCATTGTTCGGTGTTCCTATCAAAGGGATTTTTAAGTTGTGATTAAATGTTAAATTTTAAATGGTTCTTAATATTTTAAATTAAGTCCGAGGAAGTTAAGCTTGGTGGCGCGTTATAACATTTATTATTTATTTTGTGTTTGTTTATTTCTTTGTCCCTATAAAAAACAACAAATTTATTACTAAGTAACACTTAAAAATTCATGACAGTAACTAAAATACAAAGAAACACTAAATAAACGAAACGCATTCATTTTCGTTTTTTTTTTTATTAAATCCCTAGAAATTTTCAATTTCTATAAAACAAAAAATATAGCTTAAACTCATCAAGTTTATCAATCACAAATAATGTTTCTGGTATTAAAAATAATGTTTCTGGTATTAACTTAATAATAAATCTGTAACTTAATAAACATTTAAAATAATAAGTAATGTAAGTAATGACAAAAGAATCGCCTTTCCCAAAATTCCAATTGCACTAAATCTAAAAACACCACTAATACTAATCAAGATATTTAATCTCAAAGTATTTTTATTATCTCAAAATCTACTAGTTACTGCGCGAATTACATTCAAATCTTGATAAGCGTATAAAAAAACGATCAAATGCAAAGATTAAAATAGATATTTCAAATTCGCTCCGATACGCCATTAATCGGTTCATCATGAATGCACTTGCTGTATTTAGCTACGATTTGGTAAATTTAACCGAAATAAAATATTATGAAAATAGGTTTTTTATCTCGACAATTTTCATAAAATTCTTCATGGAATAAATAGGTGTTTAATTCTTAATTTTTCTTTGCAACAAAAGAAATCTCCAATTAATAAATCAATACTAATATTATAAAGTAAAGATTGTGAAATTGTAAGGGGTAATCTCGGGATCTACTGAACCGATTTTAAAAATTCTTTCACCAATAGAAAGCCACATTATTGCTGAGTGTCAATGGCTATTATAAAATACGAAAAGGATAATTAACATTATGACAGCCGAAGTGGGCACGGGTCAGCTAGTTATTATATAAAGTCTTAAAAATATGTTTTCGCCCTAAATTATGTACCTTCACCGTTTTTGTCATGCATTATAGATAATTGTTACCTTATGTTATTGTTTGTGTATATTTAATTTTGGATAATGTGGTTGGACTCAATATATAAATAAATAGCTACTCCATTACATTTGTTGTTTTTAAAACTATTTCTTTTTTTTAAGTAGAGTATATAATTTATAAGTTCATTTAGAAGATCAATTGACTCTTTGTATTTAAAAAGTGATGTATCTATATCTATATCTATGTAAGGGAGCAGAACAACTTACCACGGTACAGGAAATACTATGCAATGAATTTTACACTTTTTTTTTCATTCATAAAGATAGATGAGAAATTTACAACAAGATAATAAGTTATATCTGTACAACTATTTCAATATAAAACTATACCTATAACTGTAACACACGTTATCATTTAAGTAACATATTACTAAAAAAAATTTGTTTGTACCTACAGTTTTTACGTCATATTATATTTATTACAGGTCTGATTTAAACAAAGCTATGGAATAATGTATACTCACCTATTGTTTAATTAAATAAATTAAAACTCAATTTTTACAAATTACAACAATATATTACGGAAATAAAAGAAGCAACTTTTTTCTGTGTCGGTTTTTATATATTCGTCAAAGTTTTATAGCTGTTTTTGTGTAAATATTTTTACTTAAAGCCATAACCCATAATTTTATATCATAATACTTACCTACATAGATCTGTAGTACATACAAAGTTATAAAGAATTCGGCGAAGACGTATTCTTCTCTAGGTTGGCAACATTAAAAACTATACAGATACAAAAAACACAGATGACCTTAAAGAGTAGTTCTGTCTGTACAGGCATCCTGAAAAAGAAAGTAAAAGACACGTATAAATTCATGAGCGAACATTTGGATTTATTGTAATTTCACATACAAAATATATACAAAAACTAGAAAAAAATATATTAACATAATATTTATTAACGTATGGAAAAGAATGAACTTAGGAAGGACTTTGAAATATTTTGTTTCAATTCTATGAAGTGGTGAGACGAGCTGGACGCCCTCCTGATGGTAAGAGAATCGCCAGCCCATAGCCAATGTAGTGCTACCAAGAACTATATGTATTCGTTCCAGAATACAATTATGTACCACCGGTTCGGAAGCTTTAGACAGAGAAGAACCGACAACAAACTCTCTTAGCAGCTCTTTTCCAATATTTCAAATATTAGGTATAACTCCTAAGTTAATATTAAGTCCCAATAATATCAAGCTTAACGATCCAAAAACGTATTACTTAAACGTACTTGAATCTACAATTCATACGACATTTTCATTGAAACGTACACTTACAGACATGTTTAATATTTATACCGTATTACGTATGGTTCCATAATGAATGCAGTAGTTATTTATAAGCTCACTGGACTGATTCAATAGGAAATAGACAAAATTTCGCAAAGCCCTTTTGATTGAGTGAACGCGAATATAAATACAATTACGTGTAATGAATGTATGGAATTCATATTTTCCTTTGTTCATTATTATTTACCTTTGATATAAGTGTGTATATGCTACAAACAGGTGATATAAAATAAATCGTTCTCCATACAATTAGAATTATTCGAGTGTTTTGTTGACTGTTCTTTATTTCACTTTACTGTTTAGTTGAAAATTAAGTTTTTATGCATTCTACAAAATAAAACGGCAAATACACAACCTATGAGGAGATTTACAAAACAGGTTGGAGAATCGGCGCCCCTCATTTTTTTAAGTTGTATGAATGTTTTTGCTGCAACGCCATCTAGTTACAATGATACTTAAATACATTAAAACAATCTCCTAAAAAATAATAATGAACCACCCTATATTTTTTTGTAATGTATAAAACTTAAATGACGGCGTAAGGCTGCCTAAAAATTTTTCAAAAGCCATCTGTTGTCGAGTAGAAGAAACACGTGAAACTTTTGTTAACTATTTATGTTTTAATACTGTTAAAAATTTAATAATTAAAGTCTCAATTTACTTTTATGCATTTTAAGATATCTAATTACTATGAAATACTATTTTAAAACATAAAATTACATTTTTTATATTGTAACAACCGACATCTACCGGACACTAACTGTCATGAAAAAATATAAAGCATTTTTTTTAATACAATAAGTATTAATTTCGCAATTGTTCAAACTAGCAAGATGTGTAAAATATCTTTTTTTGAATGTAACATAATTTTATCAAAATTCCAGAAATATTTAGTTCTGCTACTCTACGCTAGATGCCGCAGTCAAATTGAAGCGTGTTTTAGTTTTAATCTTTGTATAATAATTTATACCTAAACATTCATTGGTCATTGTTAACAAAAGTCTAATATTACTATAAATACTATAAACAGTTTTAATATACTTATAATTAAGAGATATATAAATTAAGTAAGTCTAGACCAACAATGATGCTTTGAGAAACATTTCATCTTTCTATTTGCTGTGTTTAACAGTTTCACATGCAAAAACCTATCGTCATTTTGCAATTTAGAATAATGCAAATCTATCGTAGATATAAGCTTTTTTTATGATATGAAGAGGGGAGACGAGCTGGACGCAGTCCTGATGGTAAGAGTAACGCCAGCCCGTAGCCAATGTAGTGCTACCCGGAACTTTGCTAGTACATATCTTAGCACATAAATAATTATTTAAGGAACAAAATACTTCTCTCCCTTTTTTCAGTATTTACAGACTTTATATTATTATATAAGTATATTATTTTTCAATAACATAATGTGGAACATAATATGAAGGGAGTAAAATGTTTTGTTCTTTAATATAAAGTACAACTCTATACAAACTATTTCATAACATATAAAAATTTTATACTTCTGATGGATAAAATCGTTAAAGCTATATTTAAAAACAAGATGACTAACAAAATAACAAATAACCAGTGCTTAGTAGGTAGGTTTACTAACCTACTAACTGTAGGTAAATATACCTACTTACTTATTTAAGTTTGTTAGTTTGTTAGTAAGTTGTAATTTAGACCCAGCAATCAGTACTACTTCATACGCATATATTAAATACTAGCTGTTCTCGCGACTTCGTTCCCGTTGATTTGTTTTTCCGTTATTTCTTCGCTCCTATTAGTCGCAGCATGATGTCATGTAGCCTAAAGCCTTCCTCGATAAATTGTCTATTCAATAAAAAAATAATTTTTCAATGCGAACCAGTAGTTCCTGAGTTAGCGCGTTCAAAAAAACAAACAAACAAACCCTTCAACGTTTCTCTAAATTAGTCTATTGAAAGTTGGAATAACAATGTTTCTTAAAATGTTTAAGTATACTTAAGGACAAATACGACTGCGTTTTTTACTTATATTTTAAGTAAATATTTCCTAATAAATAATGTTTATAAGATTTTGAAGTAACTAAACATTTTAATAAATGGAATTATTTGGAAGAACGTGTAATGTACGTTGGAACTATTTCATACATTTACATATCATCGCAGGGGTGAAGATGATGCGGCCATTTGTACAGTGGGGGTATACGTAGGGCTGCTGCGTCTGACTTTTCTTTTAATAATTTTATTTTTAAATTTATTTTCAAAAATATTCAACAATAGATATTAATAAGAAATGTATTTATAAATAGTGGTTTAAAAAATATTATATAAGATGCTGTGTGGTTTCTTTTAATACTCGTGGTAATTGCGGATTTCGTTGACATTTCAATTACAGATAAGTTGTATATAGATAATATTATATTATTGGTTTCATATCCAAACATATCTTTAAGTACGCTACATTATAAGGTATCGTTTTGTTACATTTAACTTAACAATGTTAAATTATACGTCTTCTAATATTTCAAAAGAAAAAATGAGCATGGAATTTGACACAACTACAATAATATTTAACTCTCATAATATATATAGCTGTATAGAAGCTTAAAACAATACACTAACACGGCTAAAAAAAACTTATTATATATATTAGTTGGACATTCTTTTACATAACATAAATTAAACCTCCCTAAAACTGTACAGGAGGCAGCCCTACCGAACCCCCGGGGGTTATTCCGAAGAGAGCGCATCTTCGTCGCACTTCTGACACTCGTTGACGATAACTCGATTGCGAGCGGATAATTACGGCGCTTATAGCGGAACGCTAAATTGCGCGATTGTATGCAAATTTGGAGCTACGTGTTTCATTTTTAATAAGCAACCTATGTATATCAGGGCTGCTTAAAATGGAACCCTGAAGGCCTAGACTACGACGAGATTGTTATGAATCCAGTTTGCATCAGCTTTAACCAGTTAAAACCAGTTTTTGAGCACTTGTATTACAATGATGTCATCGAATCTCGAGTCTTGGCCTCTGATCGCAACCAATTCTTCAGTTAGCTTCAGTCTTTAGTAATAACCAGTTTACTTCACAGTTGAGTAAAGAACCTGTATTTTAAATAATTTTAGTTCTTATGTAATGGAGCTTCTCTACAAAAGGCTTGCCTGATGCTAAAGTTCATATATGGACCCCTCCAGTATTGCCACTAACGACACTACAATAAGAAATTGTACAAGCCTGCTAATATTATAAACACGAGTTTGTAAGTATATTAGTTGGTCTTTCACGGCTGAACTTTGGCATACAGGCATATTACAACTATTTATAAGGTAATTTTTTAATAGCAGCAACATTATCGATGTGCTTGTCATCGAATATAAGAACGTGCTGTTATCTACATATTTCATCCATTATACTATATTCTGTGGACTAATTATTAAGGGACTATTAGTCTTCTTACGATATCTTTCCTTAAAAGGCCGGCAACACACTCGTGACATCGCTAGTGCTCATGGGCGGCGCTGATCACTTTAGTTCGTTAGCCCCCTATTATATAAAAAAATTGTACAATCCTACTAATATTATAAACGCGAGTTTGTAATATTATATAAGTATATTAGTTGGTCGTTCACGCAAAAACGACTGAACGGTGTTGCCTGAAATTTGACATACAGGCATATTAGAAAAATTTATAGGGTAATTTTTTATAGCAGCAACATTATCGATGTGTCTGTCATCGAATATAAGAACATTATATATTCTACTGGCTTCATTGACAGCTGACCAATTATTAAGGGACTATCAGTCTATGAACTGTAGCTTAGTTCCGTGGTTCTAAAAACTATCCAGCGATTCGACGAACCGTTAACTAGTCTTGTGTACATGCGTGAGCAGCCTGACCCTCTTGGGTACTAGCTGTGAAATCGTAGAGATTTATTATTAGAAAACACGCACTGGCGTCGCTTGAGAACTAGATGAAGAGGTATCGAGAGTCTGTTCAGCGATTTTAATCTTTAATAACTTTGTTTTAGGGTTCCAATTCAATATTATTATATTCACTTACACACACACACACTACACACTCACACACACATAAAAACACACTCACTCTTCTTTTTTTTTTTAACTTAATTTTTAAATTATTTTGTGGTATTATTATCTTAAATTTCATTTAAGCTTATTTTAATTAATTAGATTGGCAAGGACCCGACTGCTGAGACACAGTATTTTATACTAGTTCAGTAGTCGGGTGATCACTTACATTGTTAATGTTTAAATGTTTTCAAAAAAAAAAAAAAATATTGAATGCGTTTTACGGATACAATAAGTAGATATAGGACATTTATATTTAAGCTCCTTATCATTATGATTACATCCATACTTGAATATTATAAATGCGAAAGTAACTCTGTCTGTCTGTCTTTCCATCACGCTAAAACTACTGAACCGATTAGAACGAAATTTGGTACAAAGATAGTCTAAAGCGCGCGGTTGCGCGAGGTGTTGAAACTTTTTATAATTTTACGTTTTCACGGCCAAACCGCTGAACCGATTGTAATGAAACTGTACGACTACTTTTTTTTTTTAAAAAAGGGTTATTTGGAGGGAGAGAGGGGGGTCAAAGTTATGAAATTCCACGCGGACGGAGTCGCGGGCAACAGCTTGTAGTATATAAAACAAAGTCCCTTTCTTCAGTCCAACCTTATGTATGCTTTAATCTCTTAAACTACTCAACCGGTTCTCATGCGGTTTTTTACCACGCTTTATATTAGCTTGGGTTGTATCTATGTAATGGAATCTTTGAGCATAAATTTGACCGATTTCCAGAAGTTCGATTAATTTGAAACTTTGCACACGTATTAAGGGCCGATGACAATGCAATAATTTAATAACAGTTTCCCAATATCAAATTTTCTACTTTTTAGTTCGATTAGCTATAAAAGCGTGGTTTTTTAGTTTTTTTAAACTATAATTTCGATAGATAGAGTGATTCAAGAGGAAGGTTTATGTGTAGAATACATGTTTGAATGTTGGTAAAACCGCGAGGCACAGCTAGTTGTATAATAATTGCGATCTAAATCTATATAGATTAGTTCGTTAGTTTTATCATGAAGTTATTTTATATATGAATTCCCTTTTTTCGCTGTAAGGCTAGGGTATCTTTACAGTAAAATTCAGCAAAATCGGCTCGACATTGAGGAATCATAAAAGCCTTTTTTTTTATTCTTCTTCTTTGGCGGGTAGGTCTTGACAGAGTGATCATTGTTGGTTTTTTTAAATACCAGTCACAATCAAATTGTGTGAGCTGCTCTATAGACCAGTCTACGCTAATCGCTATGCTTTTCTGTGACAGTTTCGACAAATTTTTATTTAAAAACATAGTCTCAAATGAATAAGAATTATCCTATTTATGTTGTAATTAAACCTTTAAAATATACCCATAAAGAAATCAACGCATACATTCATATGTAATATAAAATATAAGGCTTTATATACTATATAAATATAATGTAAAACATTATGTTCATCAACCCTACTTAATATTATAAATGTGAAAGTTCGTGAGAATGTATGCATGGATGTATGTTTGTTATTCTTTCACGCAAAAACGGCTTGACCGATTTTGTTGAAATTTGGTATGTAGATAGGTGACAAACTGAAATAACACATAGGATATTTTGTGTCCCGGTATTGTTCCGGGAACAGGGCTAGTTTACTTATACTTTAAATAAAACCAAGTAATAGATACGTTTAAGGGGTCAGCAATTAGGGTTAGTTTTAAGGCTTTGCCGCAGGTATCGAGCTATCGCAAGAGATCGCAATAGTGGTCGCACGCACCGTGTGTACACGCCCTTAGGCGGGTGGAAGCTGGTCTAAAGATATAAGTTTTAACAAAACTATAATGTTTTGATAAAACATCCAATCCTATTAAACATATTCAAAACAATATAATGTGTCATATTTAAAATACATTGATCGATATAAAACTTAGCAGTGTATAAAAGAAATTCACTAACTAAATTTCTTTGTACAGTATTAAGAATTTGTTCTTTGTTCAGTATTAAGAAGTTTAAATCCTTAAAAGAACCTCAAAAGAAAATACTTCATGATTCTCCGATTCTCCATTTTCCCATCAAGTTGTTCGACATACATACCTTACTAGTTCTTTCTTATCTTTATTCTTTTTCTATTTTAAATTTGTTTGCTGAAGATGATCGCTCATCATCAATTGACCTTGACAATTTGCCCGCAAAAATCGATAGAGAAATAATAATAATTAAACTTAAAGGAACGTATTTTACACTGTTCCATCCAGTATCACTCTAAACAAAGCTTGTGTTATGGCACCTAGGCAACGAATAAATTTGATAATAAATAGTTTTATTTTGTAATTCATTTAATAGACAGCAATAACAATAGCCCAGAAACATACAAAAGTAATTTAAATATATTTTTCCGGGGTCGGGATCGAACCGACGACCCTTCGCGTAGGCAGTTAAGATACCACTGCGCCAAACGGTCTGACATTCCGCTTTCGCTTATGCCTTACAAAGCTTGGAGTAATTCTCACGGAGCGATAGTAAAGTAGCGTTATGGTAATTACTTTGTTCATCTAATTGCTTAAAGTCTGATTTCCTGACCGCCTGAAGGTTCCACGAACCAAGCTACCGTAGCAATTTATAGTTATTTTATCGTAATTATACTTCCGACTTATATAAAATATACATACTTCGAATTAACACTACAACTAATACTATACTAGCCGCGTTTTCCGGGTTTTCTCGCATTTATATATGTATTATTCATTTAAACCTTCCTCTTAAATTTGTTTGTATCTGATAATAAATCTGCATGAAAATCGGTGGCCTAGTTTTAAAGATTTTAGCACATAAATTAACATTTAAGACGGACAAGATAGCCACTAGTATAGATGATAACCTCTCTTGTATAATTTATGTTGTTTGAAGTAATGTTTGTTAGTCGTCAGGCATCCATGGCTATAAAAAAGTAATTTTAATGTAGATTAAAACATAGTTAAATAATATAATTAAGTGCATATATAAACACACATAATATTGTGTGTGTCTGTCTTGTTAGTTTATATAATATGTATACAAATTTGGTGATATAAAGGTATACTGACTCCCCCCGGCTTCACTTGCAATTATTATGCAGTATCATGAAGCTACCTACCCTTTCTTTTAAGTTAGATCAAACAGCACACAGTGTGAAAATTTAATTTAAAATCGGTTCAGTAGTGTAGGAGTCAAAAACCGACAAAAAACGTGACACGTAATTTATATCTATTCAGAATTAATTAATTGAAGAATTTTTATCAACTAGACGCTGGATGTAAGGGCTATATACTGCGTTCCTTACCTAAGGGCTACAGGACAGACGGAGAGATCATTAGCAGCAGGAAATTACTCCACAGAGGTGGGAGTGATCGGACAGCCCTTCGGGAACTTTCTAGAACAATCTATACTGTTCTAAACTATATGACGTTTCCAGTTTTCCCACGTAATTTGTTCCCAGGGCAATACCGGGATGTAAAGAGTCCTATAATATTAAAACCTACCATAAGTATAATTTACCATAAGTATAATAACTATTTCAATAGACTTAGGTTAAACGATTAATAAAAAAAAATATTTTAAAAATATTGTTGGTTGCTATATCTTAGCAACCAAATGTTTTTGTCAATTGCAGTACATATGTAAGTGTCATTCTAAATTACAGACTAGAAACATATTCGTGACAACCCGAGTTTAATATTAATTAACAAAAAACTTTGACTTTATCTTTATCCAATATTAATTAAAACTTTTGTGCATTTATATAATTTTACTTATGAAAGGAAGGGTTGCAGGCCTACGACACAAGCTAACTTAGTGTAGGTCTGCAGATTCAAGCTTTGATCGAATTGTACAAAATGACAAAAATGTAATGAAAAATTATAATTGTGAACTATAAATAAATTATTATTATTATTATTATTATTATTAATATAACTACAAATTGTATTTACATGCTATCAGAACTAGTGGTTATTCTAAAAATTAACATTTATGAACCTAAAATAGTTCAGAAGAACCGTTCTTACAGAACTTAGAAGACGTATCCAAGATTTCATTTTAACTATTAAAATCATCCTTAGGTACATTGTATAAAGAAAACTGGACTTCTTCTATTAGTCGATTATGCTTAAGTTTTTAAAACTATGCAACCGGTATTTATCCGGATTTCTATAAAAATATAGAGTGAATTAACTGGAAGGTTTATTTATATAATGTAAATCGTAGTATTAGTAGTATCAAAAATGCGTAAAAAGCGTGGAGCGTGGTCAGCAATTGTATATTTAAATGATTGTCTTTAATGTAAATTTACTTACATTAATTTACATAATTTAATATTAATTTACATAACCTTAAAAGGCTGGCAACACACTCGTGACATCGCGAGTGCTCATGGGCGACGCTGGTCACTTCACATCAGGTGACGCGCCTGCTCGTTTGCCCTTATTATACATAATATATTATTTTATTATACATGTATATGAAATAAACTGATAACTAACCGCCCACCGTAGTTTACCCCGCATTTATATAAGAAAAAGAAAGCGACTTTGTTTTATACTTAAAATGATAAACCAGAAATTGTCGAGAAGAATCGTTCTTCTTAAAATCGTTACGCTTACTGGAATCGCTTTAAATCGTATACTAAGATGAAGATTAAAGGATGTTCCCACAGAATCTCGTCTCGCAGACAATCCCACGACACTAAGATCAAATACTAAAACGAACGGGTCAAAGTGACCAAGAGTTCACGTTTATCAACAAGGGATGCTGATGACCATACTCATTTTGTATGCAAACACCTTTCGTGACCAAAACAACTGAATATCAACCCTAATCAGAGGAGGTAGGGCCCAAAATTCCATGGTGTTCTGACGCCCTTTTTTTTGAAAACCGGTATACAACAATGACATTAACATAACTCCTTGACCAGTTATCCTTATCAATATTTATGAAGTTTACCGGTAATTTGGATTTTTACTTAGTCGTTGCAGGGATGCTGATCCGTGACAGTGCTTAAGTGACAGCTTGAGAGATGACAGTGTTAAGAAGTAAGTTATAGTTATTTATCTTTTAATTTCGTGTTTAAAATGTTGTTTGTGAATAATATGTATCAATTATTAACTTAGAAACAATCTATATAGTGCGGTATGTATACAATTTAAGTATTATAAATCGCTTTACTTCTTGTAAATTGCAAAAATAGTAAAAAAATTAATTTTGCTCAAATTAATTTTAACTTGTTTGTTGTTTGTAGCTTTTAATTAAATTATTAATTTATAACATACTGATTATATAGTTATTGATAATATAACTATATTTTCATTTACCACGTAAGTATCGTCATCATTAGACAGACGCTTGCGCAGACAATACATACATGTATATACTGCGCATACTTAATCATTAAAAGTAAATTTATTTTAAAATAAATAAGGTCCACAACAATACCAATTACTTGTAGGATTCATAATAATAATTGTAATCATAATAGGATTGAAAATATATAGATCATTTAAATAAATAAAGTATAAGTGGTAACCCTATGCAAGAGTCATTAAAAAAACTAACAAACAAATTACCGTATTTCTAGGCCTCTAAAAACTTTACTTCATTAACAACTATACATTTAATGACCCAAAATACAGCATTTAATACAGTTCCCATTTCCCTACGTCTCCCCCATAGAAACATTTTTTTGCCTACAGTACTTCTTTCCCCCCAAAAATTCTTAATAAGCATAAGCAATCGATATGGCCATCAAATCCCGATGAAGGGTAAAACTATCAATAGATCGATAAGCGAGGTAGCCGGCTCATCAGTAATTTACAATTTTATGGCTTGCGGGACCGTGGAGGCTGGCCACTCCATTAGACCCGCCCGACCCGAGGGACAGTCAGCAAAACATGAAAATATTGAAATACGTAAACTAGAAGCTGATATAATACCATGATGACTTACAACTGAAACAATGTAGTACCATTTTAAAAGTGTAAAAATAACACTTTTGAATCCTGAATGCTCCCAAGTTGAATAGATATATACTTGACTATGACTTTGACTTGACTTTGAAAGCTCGCTTTTACTCGACTTAACAGATTCGTTGTAATTGTCTGGAGAGGGCATTTGGTTCTTAGGTTCTAACGTTAGAAAATTTGAACTTTGTTAAGCATTACTTATTTAAAAATAAAAGGAATAGTAGAAGCAAGTAAATATCAGAAATAGTTAAGTATAGTAATCGTCAATTTCCTTTAGCGGTGAACGAAACATGCGCAGAAGTCAAAAATAAGGTATCGAGGTAGCGGCGCGGCGCGCGGGGCGCGTGATCGTCATGTGCGCGAGCGTTGATTGGTTGTCCCACTTGTGTTGTCTTTCTCGCACCCACGAGCGCGATTCTACCGATGCGCAGCTATTCTCGTCAATCGCTAAACTTTTTTGACGATTATTATAGTTAAGAAACCATTTTCAATTTAACATAAAGCTGTCATAAAATTACAACATAAGCAAGAAAAGAAAAATAAAGAACATTTTTCTTTTCACTTTCCCTTTTACTTGCCAATGCCGTTGCTGACTGTACATATCCACGCCTCCCTACAAGAAACGCGCGCAGAGAAAGGAGTAAACTGAGACGGGGTAAAGGGGAGATCTTTAAGATACGTCGCCATGGTAACACTTATTTCGACACACATTTTGGGTAAAGCCTAGTTTACACGGTCTTGTGGGCGCTTTTAGTCTGTTTAGGTATGATATGTTCTGTGGTCTATAGCAATGATTAGTTAGAAAAGTATATTTGTACAAAAATATAATTAATTAGTATTAAAATTAGTTTATAAATGCAACATTGAAAATCACTAAAATAGTAACACAAGTATACGTCTTTCAGGATTTATTATGAAACTTTAATATTTAAACTATCCTCAACATAAAAACAGCTTATAGGTCTTGTGTTCATCTCCCATAACCTGAAAATTTTAAACCTAGAAATATTTTTGGATTTATTACTCACTGATAATTATAGCGCAATCAGAGTTCTTTATTCAAAAACATTCGAAGTTAGCCAAATTTATTTATACCGAATATTTATAAACAACCAGCATTAAAACTAACAACTGATATTCAAAGAATAAGAATTATAAGATTCGAAATTCAAATATCCTTCCCTTCATTCTTAAAAACATATTTTTTTTAATTATATATAGTGGTATCAAGAGCTATGAGATTCTAAATTCAAATATCCCTCCCATCATTACATAAAAAACATTTTTTTAATTCATTATAATATAATCAAGAACTATCGCCAGCCAGCAGTGTAGTCGACGCTTTAAAGAGGCCTTACGCACACAGACCCACTCCGTACCTACAGCAGTTATTAGTAGAATTCTGCCCGACCCCCCCAAAGTTTCTGTTATTAAGCAAATGCTTTGTAAACATTTCGGGTACCTTACTTTGCTTCTGAATAGCCTCGGCGATAAGTTTAAGCTTCGATTTATATAAACTTACCTACAGCGGTGTGGTTGGGAAGATAATGACGGCACCTATGGAATTATTATTTAAAAGGTTATTGCGTGAAAACTATGCCTTATAATGTATAAAAATAGTATGTTATATGTGTTTTACGATTTAGCGTCTTTCGAAAACTAATGTGTAAGTATTACTGGTTACAGAAAATGTGTTATTTACGAAAGTCTAAACTAAACGAGTTTTTGTCATTCAAGCTTATGTTATGTTTACTTAATAATCAGATAATAATAATTGTTATCTGTGTGTATTAATAAATATATATGAATAAATGAATAGTTTTCAAAATTTATTATTCAAATTTATTCACTGCTTAAGTTTCAGTACGATTAACAAACCTGAAAAAGTATCTCACAGATTTTCATGAGGTTTTTACCAATAGATTGATTGATTTACGTATGTATTATGCTAGTCTGTATTAAAAAAGGGATATCTGTATTTCAACATTTCGCGTTGAAACGTCTTAAATGACACCTAAAAAAAGACTTACGGGCAAATAATCATACGCAATTTAATTTAAGCGCGCCTTAAATCTCGTAATTTTGATAGAATTATATGGCGAATTGCCAAATCGGACCGGTTTAAGTTGTACTTAAATTTAAGTTGCGTTTCATTATTCCGGCATTAAGCAGTCATACCAAAGACGCCGCGCCGTTAGTCACGCTAGGTATTACGAAATACAACAATTTATAATTTTAAAAAGAGCTTTTATACATTAAAATTACAATTGTAAAGACGAATATAAACCTTCAAACAATTCTTACTTAATATGAAACTTATAACATTAGGAATGCTGAAAGGTATTTTTAATTTAACACCATATTCAAGCCTCTAATACGAGCTCTAAGTAGCAGTATATAAAATGAGTAACTACGGCTAAAAGGGCATATAACGCGGAATATAATATTGGTCCGGCTATTCCAAGTTGCAGCAGTTAGCCGAAGTCGTTAGCGGGCAAGCAATTTGTCGCTAACTTCGGACCACAACCGCGGGCCTCATTGCTTCATATAATATAGGTATAGAACTATAGAAGTAAGTACTTCTAAGCCATCTTGCTTCTCAATCTATACTTATATAGAAATTAAAGTATTTTATGACATCTTTTAATAATTAACCGAATAAAGGAGTATTGACTTTTGACTTCTATGAGTTAGCTGATTAAAAATATAAAATACATTTAACAAATAAAATGATAATTTTGCAGCTACACTTGCTACGCGGGGCGTCCGTCCTTATTATAGTACCTTCTTACCTAAACTTACGGCAACGCATGATCGCATCTATCATACAGAAAAAAAGATACCTCTTTTGACCCAGCTATGCGACTCGAAAATGCTTACTTGCCCGAAAAAAAAGATTAATTTAAAATACGTTTAATAAAACCTTAAACAATATTCTTTACAGCCACAATTTAGATATTATTATAAACATTCAATTATATGTAAACTCTAAACTTCCTTATTTAAGCAAACAACACAGCACTAAGACTATCTAATTACGTAATAGGTTCCATCAGCCGCTGGCTTAGACCTTAATTTAAACCTCCCCACCCAAAGGCATATTTCATCGGAACTCCTCCTTAACCGGCGACCAGCCGCCCAACTTCGGCGATATTTCACACGTAAATAATATACAAGATACGTGAGATACGACACTTTTAAAACTAGTAATTACTTGGGTAAATTTCGTTTGGAATATGCGGAATTTATGTGTGGGATATACTGATATGGCGTCATACAAAATTAAATGAAAATCGTTCATAAGAAATGTTTCTTCGTTAACAATCCTGATACCTTTGACTTCTTTGGCCTTCTGATTAGGTTTTTACACTATCTTTACCTACGTTATGAATTTAACTTTAAATATAATTCATAAAAAAATATAATAAATGCTTTATAAAAACACGACAAGACGCATCTACTCTCATAGTAAGCAGAGCTTGTGAAAACAGTATTTAGTTAATAAATTCTGCTGTTTAATAAACTAATATAAAAATTCATATTAAATTCCGTTTAGATGAATTTTACTTAGTAAAATAATAATTAATTTTTACATACATAATATATACAATGGAAATTAGTTTTAAATAAAATTAGATAGTTATTGCCCGTTTGTAGTATAAGCATAAAGAATACATAACTCTTTGCTTAAACAGTAATTATATAACTTGTCATATTATAATTAATTTATTTTTTATTCCAAATTTCAATTTACTGTACATACGTACAAAATATAAGAAATGTAATAGTAGAGGTTAACACTAAAAAGTAATTATTTCCAGGCAACCTTAAAAACAGTCAGACTGGATTTATTAAACTTACATCCAGAAATCAATACTAAAGCAAGCAGATATTACAAGTTGTAGTTTGCAACTAATAAGTGGGGGTGGCCCAGGGCGTTCACCCTCGTGATTCGGGGTGACTTGGACAAGCCACACTTGTTGTGCGGAGTGCTGGGGTAGATAAGCCAGGGTTAAGACGGAGGGTGAAAGATTGCAAAATGGCGAATATTAACTTCCCCCTCTGGTATTTCTTCGAAGTGATTAAGACACGCCATGTGGGAGTAACGGCTGATTATTTTTTAAGAATATTTTGTTTTAGAAAATAAATCCTATTAATCTATAGGTGGTTACTAGTTATATTATAAAAGCTGAAGAGTTTGTTTGTTTGAACGTGCTAAAGTAAGAAAGTACTGGTTCGAATTGACAAATTATTTTTGTCTTGGGTCGAGGAAGGCTTTAAGCTATATAACATCGTGCTGTGACTAGTAATAGCGAAACAAAGTTCGAAAATATTGCAAAAATGGGGGAAATTATTAACGTTTTAAATTTCTTGGGATACGCTGCGTAGGTAAACCGTTAAATACACCCAAAAATTGTCTTAATAAAAATTATTTTTCTGATTTAACGGTATAAAAAAGTCCGCAACAGTATATTATGTCTATCTTCTAAGTTCTAATAACTCATTAAAACCTTTTATAGTAATCCAATTTGGTCGAACAAAAAAATAAAATTAAGTATATCATAATTTCATACTATAATTTAATAAATTAAAATTCGTTTAACTACGTAGCACACAAACATTGCGCAAAAATTGTCCTATTACCTTAAAAATAACAATTAAGCTTAAACCACGCCAATTAAAAAACCTCCTCCTTTTTTAAGTCGGTTAAAAAATCTATGTACTGTTACTATTTGCTCTCTATATATATTTATGACCCTTATAATGAAAGAAACCCTAGGCTGTAACAAACAATAGAACAACAGCTACCAACTTCGAAACACAGAGACCATACAAGTTTTAATGAAATGCCCCGACGTAGCCATCTTTATAGCGAGACATAACATTATTTACTCTTCTTGTCTTGTTTTGCTTTAAGGTACTGACAGACGTGCTCAAAAAAAGCATGCTAATAAGCTTGCTTAAAATTAGCATGCTCTGCAAACTGTTCACATTTGCCAGAAATAAGCATGCTTGTTTTAAAGCATACTCCTAAATAGGCATGCTCAAAGCAAACGTACGGACAGACGTGCTATTTGGCACCAGGCTCTCTGCCAAAATGCAGTACAAGTATATAGTGACAGTGCTATCCGTACAGAACTTAATAAAATAATCATATTGCTTGCGGAGGATGAAGAATAAAGGAGAATGTGTGTTCCACAGACATTCGTAACTTCTATAATATGACACAAAAAGCAAAGTTTTTTCTTCTCCCCAACGCGACATATTGCGGGTTTAATTTTCGTTTTTATTTTATTTAATTACTTCTATTAATTGCATAAAACAGTCGTCCGCTGCAGATTGAGACAAAATGGATAATAGTATGCTAATAAGCAAACATGTTCAGACGTGCTCGGATCACGCCCCCCCCTACCCGCGCCTCAGGCAGCATGCTCGAAAATCAAACGTCGTTTGATTTTTGATCATACTCTAAATAAGCATGCTCATTACATTACACACGTGCTACTAATGAGCACTTGCTCAATAAAAGCATGCTTTTGTGCTAGTAATGAGCACGTCTGTCCGTACCTTTAAGCTTTAAGCTTTAAGTAGCTAGTATTTTGAAGCTACCTAAAGCTTGAAGCGATTATTTTTGCTTTGATACCAATTGAACGAATTAATAAGTAGATCAATTAAAACACATTTTCCACATTAGGTGCTTCAAGATTTTAATACAAACTATGTCTAGCGGTTTTACTTATGTTACACTCGATCCTGTTTATATTTTTTTACTGATGATAACAATAAGGTCTTGCTTTTGTTACAACCTTCAAAAAATATCAACGGTACACCCTACAACTTTAATATAATATAAAAAACGATAGTAATACGAGCTTTCATTAACTTTTTTAATTTACGTTAGTTTCGTGCTTAATAATGATTGATATTAATAATCGTAATTATTAAATTTCGTTCAAATTATTTATTTAATAATAATTAAGTGAGTATTTTTTTTGTAATCTATAGTATTATACGTTATCAATTATCTTCGCCATATTTATATTAATTTTTAAAGGTAAGAAGAAATCGCTGCCGTCAGTTAAAAGCATCTATTGTATTATATTTAGTTTCCATCTTTGTGAACGCCCAGCAACCCACTCCAGAGCTGTCAAGCTCTGCGAGTGTTCATGGGCGGCGATGACCACTTTCCATCAGGTGGCTCGCCTTTTTTTTTTTTTTGGGGGAAATCCTCTTACGGATACCGCGTCCTCCTCGGGGGAGAAGGAGGCGGTTATGTCGGACTCGCCTAAAATCGGCCGCTACCGACTAAAACCCACCGGTGTTCCGTCGCGCACCCTTTCGGGGGGCGGACCTGCTGAGGACGCACGAATCAATCGTCCGCAGGCCCGCCAGATCAGGTGGCTCGCCTGCTCATTTGCCCCATATGTTATAGAAGTAGTTATTATTAAGATGATTATATAAGCGATTAAATTTACTTTTACATTTCCTGTACAACTTCAAACACGCCTAAAATGAACATCCCGTTTTAAACCACCAGAAAAAAATCAGCTTATTTCCAGCATACCTATTTTCAACCTCAACGATTTGGTTTTAAAAATAAACATAGGCCTTACAGCTTCACATACCTTCAATATTGTCCCTTCACGGTCGAGCAGAGATTATTGAAGGGCCGTTGGAGCACTCAAGGAAATTGGGTCATTTGTCCCTTTAGCTCCCACTTGTACGGCAAGATGTGTTTTAACTCTATCGATTTTATGTTACCCTAGTATTTTACTGAGCGGCGGATAGTTTTGTGTACTCATTTACTTGGTCATCAACAACTATACATACATACATTTATATATTTATTGACTATGTAAAAGGCTTGGTAGGTTACTTACGGTTCATTGGAAACATATTATTTAAATTAATAATTTACAACCTCCCACGTTTTCTGGTTCTTTATATATTTTATGAATAACCAAATGTTTGTTCGTAGCTGAAACATGTCTAAATGAAGACAGTATACTCGTGTTTTTGATGATGAAGTATAATTATTAATTATTTAAACGGTCAGACACGAGAAATATATATGCGGAAAATTTGTAAGAGAATTTTTGTTCGTCTATGAGGTATCGAAATTTCTATTTCTTTGTACAACGACAATACAAAGTATTCGCCCATTTTCAGTAAATTCGTTAGAAGCGTCGCAAAAAGCACCGTAATTTGAAATACACTCGTCTTGTAAGAATTGCTTAGCAAACTTACTTATTTATTTTTAAAGGCAGAATTAAAGTACCAGAATTAAAATCAAACTATTAATCTTGTAATGTTTTATATATTATAACAAGTAAATTATACAAGCATATTTCAATTAAAGAGAAAACCTCAAGCCTTACTGATGAAGTTAATTTTTGTAAAGAACTCCACTGTTGCGGTGTGTACGGCTGCGGTTACTGGACTCTATTATTACTTGCAGAACATTTATTGCTATGATCATTGAACAAGTCGATAGGTTTCCAATATATGTAACAAAGTTTTTATTTTTGTATTTGGTAAATTCTTTGCTTCAATAATTATGGTGATGGAACAATGTAAGATAAATTGTCTTTGCCGAAAATTATATTATTTTGATTATTAAATAAAGTATGTTTAGTATATATATGATTTATAATATATAGTTCTTTTACTACTTAACTATTGGGCTTACGTAAATGAACCTCACCTTAGCGCCTAAGCACTTTCGTGAAACTGAAATATGTCCACATATTTATCCGAGCGGGTAAGTAAAGTGTAACGTTGTTAACCCAAAACCACTTACGGGACACTTCAGTGGAAGTTATAAAGAGGCGTCTCATCAAGCAACAGAGGCCACCGACAAAGAGAGTGTGCGAAATTTAAATCCGACCCGCAGCTGTGGACGGACCTTGGAAACAAACAAATCGTCCCACCTCTCGAGGGGGTTAAACAGGAATGGCCGCCTTATACGACCGCATCTTACAGGCCCCGATTCCTACTTCCTTTCCATTACCCAGCCAGAACTGACTAAACATAATCGACGAACTTCCTTACGACTGTACCCTTCCGGAGAATTGCTCCGCGCCTCGGCCGCCAAATACAAACTTTAATCGCGCTCTTCAAAGCATATTTTCCGCTGTCGCGTCTCAACGTAATCACCGACAGTGCTCGAGCGAAAGTCGACTGAACGACGCCATTATAAAGTTCAGTTTTGATTGGCTCGACTAAATTTTCCAATTTTCCTGGAGCTACAGCGAGTCGGCCGAGTTAAGAACACCGCCGTACAAGTTGCGACGTTAACCGCTCATGTTTGAATAGTTTTAGTTGTCAGAACTTGTTTGGTCGACCGTTGCGGGTTCTTACACAAAAGACGAGGGGGTGGGCGATGATAAATGGTGGGGTATTAATACACGGGTCCGTGATATAGTATACTTTTATGATCTTAGTTGGGTTATAGTATAAATCTGCTTTTCCGGCCGACATCCCTTGATGTTTAAATTTACTACATCTGAATGATACGGTCGGGTTTAATGTATTCGCTGTTATAGTTATCTGCGGCCTTTAAAACTATTTTAATGTACCCGTATCTTTAATGACAGCCATTGTTGATTTGATGTTAAGTGATAAAATTGTTCTTAAGGGCTGCCTAGAAAATTTTACTATTAGGGTTCCGTAGCCAAAATGGCAAAAACGGAACCCTTATAGTTTCGTCATGTCCGTCTGTCCGTCTGTCCGTCTGTCACAGCCGATTTACTCGGAAACTATAAGTACTACAGTGATGAAATTTGATGGGAATATGTGTTGTATGAACCGCTACAAAAATATGACACTAAATAGTAAAAAAAAGAATTGGGGGTGGGGCCCCCCATACATGTAACTGAGGGATGAAATTTTTTTTTTCGATGTACATACCCGTGTGGGGTATCAATGGAAAGGTCTTTTAAAATGATATAAAGTTTTCTAAAAAACATTTTTCTTAAAGTGAACGGTTTTTGAGATATCAGCTCTCAAAGTCGTAAAAAGTATGTCCCCCCCCTCTATTTTTATAACTACGGGGTATAAAATTCTAAAAAAAATAGAGGTGATGCATGCTAATTAACTCTTTCAACGATTTTTGGTTTGATCAAAGTATCTCTTATAGTTTTTGAGATAGGTTGATTTAACTGTAATTTTGGTTAAGTTATTGTGCTTACACTGAAAACGATGGCTGAACCTTATAAGATAGATCAAAAAATATACTACAGTATTGTACACCTTTAAAAATCCGCGATGATATAAAATCTTTATAATGTAGGTACTTTTTACTAAAATTAATATTCATACATAAAAGTACAAGGCAAAATATCGGGAGAGTTTAGGCTCCATTCACCAGGTGTATAAATTGACATAATAAGTTTATTATATTTGCTGCTACGGAACCCTTTGTGCGCGAGCCCGACTCGCACTTGGCCGGTTTTTTTTTATTAACATCGTTCTGGTCTCAGCAGAATACATACTTGTGCCTACTGCATAAAAATGATTGCAAAAACTGCTGTATTCTCTTTTTTTGAATGTTACACAACCAACCAGTGACAGGGAATGATCAGATTTTTGCTTTTATATAAGAAAAACTAACTATTCAAGGTTCGCAACTTCAGTAAGAATTAATCTAAAATACTTCTATGCGTCCTAAAGTTCTTCTACTTTTCTATCTTAAAAACTTAGAGCTTGATCTAACAAATCATCTCAATAAATCAGTACCCGCAATTCCCAAAACAATAAAAGGAGAAACTTATATATCTCTGAGTGGTTTGGCAAGCCTTATCTTCTGCGGAGCCAAAACAATATTCATAAAACGTCCGTCGACGCAAGATTTTATTACAACGCGCCTCTAGCTCAGAGAATCGTATCATATAAACTACTTGTCAGCGGTGCGCAACCTTTTTATATACTTAGGTACATTGTTTTTAAACTCTTTATAGTACAATAACATAAAAAGATCAAAGTCGAAATATCTTTAACTAGGTTACATAAGGTAACACTTTAATCGTCATGGATTACAAAAAGATTATATTACAAAACAATAATTTACAACTAGTTCGGAAAACAGTTTTTACGGAAAAGAACCGGCAAGAAAGGCTTATAGTTTCGACTATAGAAATGAATGAGCAAGAGACTCTGATAGGTTTTTAAAAATAAAATAATTATTAGAACGTGTATTAAGAACACAATTTAAAGTGTACTTGAAACACGATCTTATTGCTGTAGAAATCTCTGTCCTTATATATCCGACTTACATCTGAGTTTCAATAAATAATTGACTATATAGTTATATATTTCGCACCAAATGTTGGCATTTCCTTATATTGATCGTGGTCCCAGAAAGATCCGAGCTTCGTACTCAACGATTAAGTCCAAATTGCCCTAAAATTTATCGCCCACTAGGTTAGCGTTAAATCTCTTATTTACACTGGACAGTTCTTGCACAAAGGACCATACAATTGTTCTTTAAGTGCTGAACATACTCTTAAACTTTATTACGTCACAATTTATACGTCAATGTATTTTGTGACATTGTTATTCTAACTTGTCCTTGGTAACAGAACCTATTTTTAAATGCGAAAGATTGTAAAGATGTACGTATGTAGATTACACGCAAAAATTTCTGCATAGATTTGGCTGAAGTCTGGTATGCAGGTAAATTAGTCTCCGAGTTAAGACATAGGATATTTTTTATTTCGGTTGCCATAAAGATGGAAACTGCGAACAAGTAATAATAATAACGAATTAAAGTTACCGATAAGGTAGAAGAATTTTACTTGGACAGAGCCAAAAGGAACAAACACTCATGATAATTCCCGCGATTTTCGGTACATGTAAAATTTTAATATAAAAATTTGGAAAAAGACTACCAAGACTAAAAGAGTTAATAACGAAGGACGCTTGAAACAATTCTTTAAAATATGATATATTTATTTTATATGAATAGCTGTTCTACCCAATAGCAATTACCTCAAATTTGTTTGACAAACGTAATATCACGATGTGTTCCCTTTAAGAATAGGAACGCTTTATTGTCCAAGTTTTATAGGATATTTAAATATTAAATTAAAACCGATTTATTATAAAATACATTCTAACCCTCAACTTAAACCCGTTTGGTACAACTGACCCCGTGTATCAGGCATGAAAGTGACCTTGTCACCTGGGGTCACTCGTTGACGGTCAAATGTCATTTCCCACGTAGACTAAGCAGAGAAAGATAAAATTGATTTTAATAAAATACGGTTATGTTAAAAAAAGGACCACGTTTAAAATCGGTTAATGAAAATAAGAAAATAAAGATTCGCCTTAATATTAAAAGACAAATCAAATTTAAGTATTACTTATCAATTAACTTTTCTTCTTTTAGTTCGCAAAACAAAATACCTGGACTTAGAGAATCCGTTAAAGACTTAAGTTTAAAATTACCTATATATGAAAATTGCTTGCTTATTAAAATTAATATAAATTATTTACTTATGTAATGCATACTTTACACAATATATGTATTTTTAAACCTGTAAACGAACATTTTAGTGTACATATATTTTTAACCATACGGCCACTACATTAATGAGACCTTAAAAATTTCGAAATCCATAATTTTAAAACAGATTTTGATGTAAGACTCTCTTTAAACTAAGATATGTAACGTAAAGGGTGTAACGGTGACCTCTGGTCAGCAAGGCCGTGGGTACTACAAAACGATGCGTTCTCATGACACAGCATCCAATGGGTTAAAACCTGAATGTCCGTTACTCCGTTACAAGATCTCGAATAACGAGATGAGTGTTAAAAAAATATAGTTAATAATTATGTAATAATAAATTAAGTTAAAATATGCAAATGTCGTATTAGATTTGTTAGAAATATATAGTAAATATTATGATTATTGCTTAATATTAGGACAAGTATTATATAAGGGTCGGTCTGCACCGACACCGTCTGGTCATTAAGGTCGTGAGTATAACAAAGAAGGACGTTCTCATGACACAGCATCCAAAGGGTTAAACTTGATTTTTGACCAAAATATAACGTCTGCTATACTTTAAAAAACCCAAAGATTTTTATTTTTAGTTAATACAATATTGTCCTCTGAGTTACCTGGAAGATATCCCCTCCTAGAGATAAGACCGCCTATAAATGAAATTAGGTTCAAATAGTAATTACTGTTGTCAAAAAATTGTCCTTTTTAGGTATATACTAGTATAAAGTATGTAGGAGATATTACATTAAGACTAGTCCTAAATTAATGTAAAGAAACACCACTAAATATTCTTTAAAAAGCGATATCTTCCAGACAACACTCGCCCATACTCCAAAATACGTTTTATATACAATAATATCAAAAGCAAGGACACGAATACAACATATAATATAGCATGTAATGTAATATAGTAAGGGGAGGTGGGGGTTAAGATACGTGAGGGGGGGAGTAAACGAAATGTTCGCGCGAGAGGGTTGAGTACGTGAAGACAGCGAAGCGAAGACGCGGGAATATTTATATAGAGATGATAATACCGCAACTTTACTTCGAATTTTTGAATAAAAACTTTATTGGAAAGAATTAAACGTTCATAAAATATTATTTAGCTAATTGGAGATCGCTAAAAATCGATGTATTACATAAACTTAGCGATTAGATTACTTTAAAGCAAATACTTAATACAAAGCTAATAATAATAAGGTATTATAAAAATAACATTAACATGCAAAACTTTTAGACATTAATATATTTCATTGGTGGCTTATTGATGGAATTGGTGTTCTCTGAATTTGGTTAAATAATAATATACTATAACAGTTGTATAACTCAATCAAATAAAGAAAAACATCTTAACACCAAGGGATTATAAACATATATTATTATGACAATAGAAAGACCAAATCACAAACTAAATATTGTATTTAAAGTTAAAGGTAGGGTTAATTTTCTTTGCTGTATTACTAATTTAAGATCTTTTTGTTACAGATGACTCAAGTGATGAAGATATGTAGCAAGCATACATCAAGTTACATCGAATAACGATAACGCACGACACAAAAATACATCATGAATAATTCGAATACTGAATTTTAACACAGATCATACAAACTGCAAAAACATGGATTGATTTTTAATGAAAAAATAACTAAATAAGAAATGGAACAAATAATATTAAGCCTGGTTGCCACATCCCAGAAACAATGCAACACTTACTGAAAAACACCGAAGTAGAAAAATGCAACGAAATACAAAAATGTATGTACGATTTTACGCGTTTCTCGTAAAGACGCAAAAAGAAACACTGAAACGTATGAATTACAAGCTCCATATAAATTCATTAGAACGCATCAGCAAAAATTGATTTCCGTTTGGGCACAAACATTTTAAAAAAGGAAATGTAAGGTTAAAATTTAAAATTATATTACGACTATTGGTATTAGCAGCTCCATATACAAC
The DNA here is from genome assembly GCA_026213755.1 of Eurema hecabe. NCBI lineage: Eukaryota > Metazoa > Arthropoda > Insecta > Lepidoptera > Pieridae > Terias > Terias hecabe. Next base: position 6,802,944 of record JADANM010005263.1, on the reverse strand, counting down.
CTTTAGGGTCCACTCCGGGCGACTTTCGTGTGGGCGAAAACAGTTTGAAAGTCGGGTCGGTATTGATCGAGTGTCTTGCTCCCCTCGCCCCGCCCTCAAGAACCCAATTCTGAGGATCTGCTTATCTTTAATATATAGTTATAGAACATAGAGTATAGCTGATAGTGGTCTTTGTTCGGCTGTGGTATATGTTATCTGTGGTTTATATGATTTTGTCTGTGGTATAGTATTATAAGCTTATGTTTACGGTGTATTTAAACGTTATCGTTTAAACGTTTTAGATATAAAAATTTAACTTGAAAAATGTAAAATCAATATTATCAATTTACCTACTTATATAACAACATTTAATATATTCGTAAATTGCAAAATAATTAAATTAGAAATTAAAACAGTCAACAGTTACCGTTTGAAGGTACCTATTCATTAGGTGTTTTTAAAATATACCTATTTTAGGTACAATATCTACTAACATTGCAAAAATAATGTACCTACTAAAACCTAGGCCTATACTGTTACTTATAAAAAACAATTAAATTAATAATAAGCTAAATTAAAAAAAAGCTAAATTAACTAAATTGTCAGTATCAAGTTTAGAACAATCACAAATAAACAAATGTTACTTAAATCATCGTATTCAGTTTGAAAACGGAACTTTTTTTTATTTTCCGAGCGGCCAGTTATGGTAATATTCCACAGAAGCTTTATGTTTAATTTAATTTATAAGCCAGTAGTATTGAAAAAAAATAACAAAATGTCTTTGGAGTTATATCTGTATATAGATAAAAAATAGTTTATTTTTTGTTACGTATCAAAATTAAGTAAAAAGTCTTTTAATAATTGACGTTTAATTTAACAGCCAGCTACAGCCACAGGCAATATAATGTAAAGAGTTTTCATTGTAATTTTACATACATATTTAAAAGCAGAATTTAGTATAACGACGTCGCGTCGTTTTGTAACCCCATACTTTTGCCCGCGCTCGTCTTACAGATGATTAATGTGTGTACACGTTGATAATTATTGCCCACTCCAGAACAATCGATAGATAAGATAACACGTGTTCATAACTAAAGCTTGTGTGCTATTAATTACGACAGGCAACATTATTTATAAGGGAATTTCTTCAGCCATATTTTTCATAGGTGTAAAACTGTTTGGTTATATTCGTACATGACAAACATCAATTTAAGTACAGTTTAGGCAATATTAGAAAAAATAACAGAATCACCATTTATAGGCAAAAGTAATATTTAAACAAATGTATATATCTAAAATACTTTAATAGGCGAAAGAATTGGCACAATACATTGCATCGAGAACATCTTCAGATCGCATTTAAAAAACGAACTTGAAATCCGGCAACCATACAAATCGGACGCCCAATTAGAATTCTCGAAAGCACCTTATCGGCGAAAGGTTCAATTTCACGCTCGAGCATAATTAATGTACATCCAACAAAGTGGGCATTAAGAACATGGAAGGGGCGTAGATCGATATGGTCTCCACTTAAGGCTTTCTTGCGGGGGCTGCCGTTTCGCTGCGGCTAGGGAGCTTCTTCTTTCGTTCCTTACACCCTACACCCCCGACCGTCCAGCTAACGAAGACCCCCGACGCCTCGTCCGTTGTTGCTACCCGTGTAATTTATTACGGACACCGCGGGGCGTGATGGGTCGAGATACGGTGGCTGTTTAAATCTTCTTCCTTTACTTGGTGGGTTGGGTCGGGTGAGGCGCGCGTGTGTGAGTGGGTTCCTAAACTTAAAGACTGTTAGAGGGGTCGCAATCAGAACTATCCAGCTTTTCATTAGAGGAGATGGTTATCGCTGTACATGTTTTGTTTGACGAAAACGTTTGGTTAGTCGCTTTGTTCGTTTCGCCTAATGCTGTTTGGGTCTAAATGTTATAATCTGGTTTATTGTTAGTCCAGTAAATAGGTTGATTAAGTCGGCTGTACGTGTTCTAGAATCTAGACTTGTATCGTATTGAGATAGAATAAAAAAACAAATTACACTATTTTATGTTTGAAAAATAAATACTGAAGTAATCATTGTTGATTATAAGGATATTCTATCACTTATAATTAACATCAATATAATCGGGATGATTTTTTTATAGATGCAATAATGTATAAATTTAAAAATACTTACATTAAATGTCAATCATATAAAGAATTCACATGTAACAAAGGTTAATCACAAAATGTGTTGCTATTTTTTGGCATATTATTGACATACTCTGTCATTACGTTTTTTTTTAATTTACTAATACAACTATTATAAACAAAACACGTCAACCAATCAACCAACGTTAAAAGCGACATAGAATTTTCTAGACATTAATAAATTATAGAACATTAAGAATTAACGAATAAACCAACAAATTAAACTTTACCATAACCTGTAGCAAACATATCTGGCAATTGTTATCCTCTATTACTCGAATAAAGACGATAGATTCAAATCCCCGGCCCCGCTAATTAGTATTCAGGGTTGAACGCTGCACTTCTTAAATAGGAACTGAACTCATAAATGTTGTGAGCGCACGAGGCGGGAATACTAAAGTGAAAACAGCTTAAAAATTACTGGCTGCCTTATTTTGTCTATGGCTGAAAAAAAAGTTACGTTGCTGGCCGGTATGTCTTTATAGTCTGTACCTATAGATATAAAAATTTAGGATTAAAAAGATAGGATTGCTCATTTCTATTCTTTTCTTTATTATACTGGCTGGTATAAATAACGAATAGCAAGAAATGTCATGATATTCTTCATAATTATTTAAATAAGAGTTTTGGCGGGAATCGGATGGCGTCTATTTGTAATCTCGATTGAATATTCCTTTTTTGGTGCATAAAGTGACTTAATGTATGTTTGTGATAGTGAATCATGCAGTAAACTAGCTAATAAGAAATGAAGAATTCATTTGAGAGCGCATAGTAGCGCCGTTCCGATTGCTCCAAGATTCGTAGAGGGTCTTTTGTAAAGCTCACTATCACTTTACAAAAGACAAAGAAAAATATAACTAAAGACGTGGCTGTATGGGCTTTGTCCCTTTGCCTTCCCACTAAATGGGAGAATTATACTAAAAAAAATATGTAAATAATATATGACGTTTATCTGTCAGTTTAATGTCATAAATTATGTACCTCAAAGTTTTAAAATACCCATTTTTAATTCCCAAAAAATGCGGTTTAGTTTGACGAAATTTAATTTTAAAACGTAAGAACGTATTTATGGTGACCAGACAAGAATATATTTGCTAAATACTGGCAACACTGAGCGTCCTCTTTCATTAGTGAAACATCTTTGCATAATTTCAAAACCTTTGTTAAGCTCAGATAGGTACGTTAGTTCCACCCTTTGAGGGAACCTTTATACATTGTACTTGCTACATAATCTCTTTATACAAACTAACTACGTTCACCTATTTACATCAAAATATCTCAATTTAAATAAATAATAAAATTTACGTTTTTACGACATTCCTTTCTTGTAGGTTTTTAAATTGTTTCTTTTTACATCTCGAACAATCGTTCCGCTAAATACTATTATTTAAGTAATTATTTAAAAAATACTTCATTTAAGTAGGTAAAGTACAAATACTGACATATAAAAACATTTAAGATGGCTACCAATATACCTCATTCATGTAAAAGTTTAGAAACGATATAGAATCATAAACAGTATGATAAATTTCTTTTTAATATTTTTGTAGCTAATACTGCATTGTTTCTTTTCGAATTGAAATCCTTTAAATAATTATTTTAATACGTAATTCAATACTTTATATTGTGACTAGCTACAGGAAACTTGTATCTATTTTCGGCTTGTACCTCTTTACATAAATAATACATTTTTTACTTTTATTAGTAATCAATAGGTACTACGGTCTTAACAAAATTATTTCTTCATTTCTATCCACATACAAATACAAACCATACATACTTTCATATAGATAAATTAACTTTAAAACAACCTATATTACCTTCAAAGTCATTGACGTAATTTCGAACATAATCATTAAATTAAAAAAAAAAAATTCGAACAAAAACAAACCGTGTTCCAAAATTAAATAGCTAAAAACTCAAATCGAAAACGTTCGTCCGTCGCATACCGTACACAGACAATACAGCGTGGCGTTATACAGAAATTCCAGCTGGACCGGACCCGTGGAAATCTCTTAAAGTCCGACGAAATCGCCAACGACCGCGTACAACGCTACCCCCACCCTGGTCCCGCCCGTCTTTTCCCTTCCTTAATGTAACAAAGACTCCCCTCTTACGTATCAATGTGTGCGGCACCAATGTGTGAGTGTAGTTTCGCGTCTGTGTGCGCGCGTGAAATATTTGATATTTATTTCAAGGCCCGTAGCTGATACAATTATATTTTACGCGTGAATTTAGTTTCTATAGCTGATGTTTTAATGAAAGATTCTAGGTAGTACTAGGTGTGATTATGAGACTAGATGTATAAATAAACTACTTAATTTCATTACAAAATTTTATAAAAATCTTTGCGAAATGAATTAATTGATAACTATCTAACACGATTTGTGAACGTTTCGAAGTCTTCTAGAGCTATGTTTTATCAATATTCGAAATCTTCGAGACTCATCTAAATAAATCTTAATTTAATTTAGAATAATTAATTTCGATAAACAAAAAAATCTAAAAATCGTTCTGAAACTTAGTTTTTCAACTTTATAGTAACGACTAATCTCGATAAGTGTTTCCGAACATATATAGCTAGACGGTTAACGGATAAAAAATTCATAAAAAAAGTTTTTTAAATCTCCCGCTAAAAATGCTAACTTAATTTCTAACAAAACAATCGTTCAAAAACTTAAGATCCTATTTTATATCAACAACTAATCTCGATAAGTGTTTCCGAACGTAAATAGCTAGACTGTTAATAGGAGAAAAACCGCGCGCCACTTTGCGGTAAAAAGCGGTGGAAAGTGAAAACTTCTCGCGCGAAAAACTGCTCTGATTTAATTTATTTGCAATTTAAATTAACCGACATTATCCCGCCTTTATTTTTAATACCGCTAAGGTTGTTTTAAAATTGTAATGAGTCGTCGAATGTGCCTTACTTTTCGTCGTAGTTTCTTTTTCCTTTATGCCAGTGAAGAAGTTAAATTTTAGTTTTGTTTTTAATTTATAACCTGTTAGCAAAATGACATTGACACATGACAGATTTTTTTAAATACATTTATAAAAAAAAAATAACAAACTAAATCTATATTTCAAAATATGTAAACACTAAACATATTATTATATCTGTTAACATACGGAAAACTATACTATCAACGTGTAACGGAATTAACCTTTAAATATAATATAAATCATTTAGACATTACAATAAAAATATTAATAATTAAATTAACAATATCTGAGGTTTGAATAAAATATTTCTTAACTGACTTCAGACGGTTAGTGAAATTATGTCTGTCGCTTCTAATTATACGCGTCCGAGAAGACTGGATATTTTTAAATGCATAATACATTACTCCATTCTCTGCTTGATGTGCTGAAAATTCTCTTTAGCTTTTTATTGAATTATGAAGAGTTTTTTGAGTTAAATCTGTTCGAATTTTACCAATTATTAGAAACGTAAGAGGAATTGCGCCTTTCAGCAAATTTATCGGCAATTTTATTTAGTAAAATTTCCTTTAAAAATTAAATTGATTTGCTGTAACATGAAATATTAATTAAAAAGCTCATTAAAAATATTAAAATAACAAAAGATATCTAGTGATTCATATATTATCTACTTACTCCAAAGGTAACATTTTTAATTTAAAAATGTAAACATAACTCATTCCTGGCTTTTATATGGCAAAATTTTCAAACGCAATTTCGCTGTCAAATCACCCCTATTACAGAAATTAAAAAAAATTAATCTATGTAGGTATTCCTTTTTCAAAGCGACAAAAATGGCAGTCGGCTCGAAAATATAAACAAAATATCTAGGTGTATGAATGAAAAATTAACATTAACCCCTTTATTGCATATCCTATTAGCATAATGACGCCGGATCTCGGAAGAGACGGACATAAATCAGACAAGTGGGAACGAAATTCGCGAATATGCGCGGCACATACAGAATTGCGTCATATTTATTAACGTACTTCATGTAGCTGGCTAAGGACTTACTTTATAAAATGTTTACTAAATATAATAGGTTATGTATCGATACATAGCAATTTTTAATTATACTCAAATTAAACGTAAGAGAAAAAGTATAAAATTTATGTCCCTTTTCATTTTTAAGCAATCGCGAATATTATAACTTTGGCTTAAATACAACTTAAATAATTGGTAATTAAATAAGAAAGCTTTAAGTAAGTAGATAAGTCTTAAAGTAGACGTAAAAAGGCATGAAAAATCTCTAATTGTTCCTCATTTATACTGAAATACTGAAAATGGAGACCTCAACTTTGAATTACTCAAAAGTAAACGGTGAAAAATATTTCTAATTTTCTTATCCAATCGCAAAAATATACAAATAAAATGGTAAACATATTCACTATATAATGAACCATTTCTTTAAATCTCAATCTGATAAACTGAACTTAAACATAGCAAAAATACTTATCATAACGGCAAGATTACAAAATGCCAAGAAACTTTTCTGTAGGGACATTCAGACGACATACCTATTTTCCTTTTTAAAAATAATGCGAGAAGCTATTTCAGTACGCGCTGACTGTAATTTTCTTTAGAACGCTCTGATGATGCAAAAATGTTGAAATGTTCAGAAAGCAGGTTCGTTATTTATTTGCACTACATAAATAGACACAGCGCATTACTAAGTCAGAAGTTTCAAATGTAAGACGGTTCGGTGGTGTACAAAAAATAAACTTAGAACGTAATGTGTTTAAAAGAATCCAACATAGAAAAAGGACAACAAAGTTAGGACTCTAAAATACTCTTAACCTGTTATTTTATGTTCTATCTATATTATGTTGTTAACTAACAATATCATATTATTTTTTGTGTGAAGTTTATCCAAATGTTTTAAATTTTATTACACAATGACTCTGTGTGCCATCTGTTGATATAAACCAAAAACTAATAATTTCTCTACTCGTCATTAGATGTCGCTTCCTAAAATGTAGTTCCCTATTTAGCCACTAGAGGCGCCTCGGAAGTCGGAACTGTACGCTAGTGCTATCTATCGTCGGATAGTGATAGCTTAAAGGATAAAAATAATACTAGTTTTCTTATAAATAAATATCATAAAGATACATTTTGAAATTGTAATTTCAATAACTTTTTAATATTTACTATCCTTAAATTACTACCTAACAACCTTACATTTTGAAATACGAAAAATTTGTCTTCTTTCTATGAATAATATAATAATAATACAATTAAGTAAAATAAAATGTACAATTTTATACCACCGCAATATAGACATCGCTGATTAATCTAATAAGTAATAGTAGTAGTCAATATTCATTTTAATCTCGCGTAAGATTCCTTTTCCCCGCGTAACAAAACATAAAATACTTATTTAAAAAATCAAACAAAACTATTCCATCGGCATCGCGTTTCAAATAAAACCGCGGGCCTTTCCTGTATTTTGATATTCCCAACTAGATGTAACAAGGAGGATACTAGGAATTATTATTTTTTATCTTGTTCTGGTCAATTTGAGAGCCAGCTGCCGGACCGGTATCCACCCTTAATAGAATCGTTTATCTAACATTCGAGTATTCACTTAAAATTGTTTGGTTTACTGGATATTTAAATTTTGTAACATACGTATTTGATATTAACATTAAATTCTTTACGTAAGTAAACAATGAAAAAAAATTAAGAACAATTTTGAAATACGATTTTTTGTTGATCTATAATTGGCGCGTTAAAAGTGTTTTAGTGTTTTCCATAAACAAGTATAGAATTTTGAAAATAAAGGTAAAAAAAAAACACACTGAAATTGTAGTATCATTCGTTAATCTGATTTGTGCGTTTTATAATATTCTGTTAATTAAAAGTCTAAATTACTTATTATCCGAATTATCATCTAAATAAAACAATCTCTATTAGTCTCTTACAAACGTACAAACATAACTATCTACTTTAATAGAGATATAATATTATATCGATAAACAAATAACAATTTATATTAACGATATTTTAACCTCAAATTTTGTTTTTCCAAAAACCATTTCGCATTACTAAGTCTTCAAAGCTATGCGGTGTTTAAATTAAACTAAATACAATTTACCGTTTTTATTTGTTATCGTAAATTATTTTACTAATATTTTCCATAAAAAGAGGATAATGATAAAAAAAATTAGATAAATATAAATTCAAAATTATATTTCAGATCAGACAAAACACACTAAAATTTATAGAATGAAATTATAACAATAATACCAAATACATAATAAGCGAAAACTTCATCTAAGCTATGCGTTTTGAAAATAAAACGAAACACGTATAGTTTTAAACGAATTATCCATTTAAATATTTCATTCAATAGCTTACAAGCAGAACAAACAGTGAACAACTAAGAAATAAAAAGAAGCGACGTACTGTCGCGTCGAAAAGTGCAAATATATTTTTTATTTCTTCGTGCCTGTAAGTTTCATAACAATGTAGTCCTAAGCAATAACTAAGTCGTTTTTTGAATAATTATGATAATAAGTTGTAGGTTTTTACTGATTTTTTCTTTGTGTGAATTTAAAAACGTTGTCCTTACATATAACTTTGGCTGTGATATCAAAATTTTATATAAAAAAATTCATTTGTAATTTTTACTTTTGTATGTAATTAAAAATCTATTTAATATGACAATATACATAATGTATATACATGACGCGTTTTCGACAACTATGTCATAAGGGGCTTGTTGTTCTAAAATTTGCTCTCATATATAATAAATATGTCTGTAAATCATTGCATACTCATTATATGTATTTTTTATATTATATTCGTAAGGCATGTATTCAAATTATACCTAAATTTCGTACAAACTCACTCATTGACAAATTATAAGCATTGAGAAGATTTTAATCACTACTTGATATTTAAATACTTCAGTTTGAAAATACTTGAAGTATCCTAAAGGTTAAATGTATGAAAAAACTAAGTATACTGACCATGAAGATGGAATGGAAAATATTTTAAAATCTTCTCAACGGCTAAGTATATTTGTCGCTGACGTGAACTGTTCCTAATAACTTTTATATACCTAAATATTGAATCGAATTTCATATAGAAATATGATTTTGATTAGAATTACAATTACGCATTAATTTAATGAGTGATTATTGGAATATTAACTATAAATAAACGTCATTTATTAATAAAAAGGTGAAATAAAATTTACTAGGAACAAAACAAATACTTTGTCTTAATGTTAAGAACTTTGATTTGTGGATGACAAACTGAATTAAAGTTTTGTTGTAATTTGGATTTGAAATACATTTTGTCAATTTTATCCTTTGTTTTATTTTCTCAATATATTTACTTTTCATTCTATGTTATGCTAGATGTACGCTAGAGTTACCTAAGTTATAAAACTCGGATTTATTTTCCAATACTAAATAAAAAATATAATATAAATAAGAAGAATAGGCGAAGATGATGATGATGATATAAATAACATAGCTTTTAAATGCTTCCATTCAGAATATTTAAAATCTAGTAAGTTTTGTAGCGTCAAACTCTTAAGATCTTAACCAATATAATCATAAAGTTATAGAATATAGTATTAGTTGCATCATGTACCTAATAGCTCAATGTGAAAAGTTTACATACGAAAAAATTACGAGCCAACTAAATAATATTATTTATAAACACTTTATCTCGCGACGGTACCTGTTGAGCGTAATTCCCACACGGCATTCACTAAAAATCGAATAAATCAAAAAATAACCGATAGGGCCAAAGTTTATTGAAAAAAAAACCAGTTCTAGATCGCAGCATCCGCGGTGTCAGCCATCTGGACGTCAGTTTTGTTTGAAAAGACTATATTTGATAACCGGTTCTTTTGGAACTCAATCGGTTTTTGGGTCATCAACGGATTTTTATATTTTAGTCCGGGATCGATTTTGTTACGGGACGTGCGTGCGGACTGGGTATGTCATGTTTTTTTTTTTAATTTTTCATAGATAACATTTTGAGTGCCGTGGTGTTAACTGTAAAGTTTCATTTTGAAATTGTTTGTATTAATATTCTGCGTACTAAGACATCGATCTATGGAAAAAATTTGATTGTTATTCTTTTACGTACTTTTATTCTTAATTGAAACGAAGTGTGAATTTTTGCCTTTTTATTAATGACATTATTATTATGCCCTTAACTGTTTTATGTGAACGTTAGACTAAAAATTACCATACTGTATAAACGGTTTATAAGAGTTTTTTGTTACATAGAAGAAACCAACCCAACATATAATTTTAATGTACTTTATTTGAAAGTATAAACCTGCAACGTCATCATCCAATTTGAAATTATCGAACTATGTACTATGTACCTACATTATTTGTCCACATAATAACATATCGAGCATCGACTGCCGAAAAATTTTAAAGACGTCCAATAGTAGGTACTTTGAGTATCGATTTTAAGATCCCCTTTCTCCTATTATTATTTTTTTACATAACAAAGAAAAATAAGGAGGAGTTCGCAAGGGCCAGGCACCCCTCGCGAAAGGTACGCGTGTGTGCGTCGGTGTTTTCGCGAATAGTGTCGTGTGAGTGTGTGCGTGCAACTTTGAGACGATCGACGGAGTCGGGCGAAATAAGGGGTGATTTGTTGCTCGAGCTAGCAGTCTTGGTACGTGACAGCTTAATATTTCAAGAAAAAACTCAATAGGTATATAGGGGACCGTTAAATAAATAAATAAAGGAATAAAGTTATTGGCAAAGTGTGTTATGACGTTGTTAATTTTACTGCTTCGTTTTACATTTTTCTGTACGGACGAAACGTATGAGGCGAAATTAATATAATATGATTTTGTATGTAAGATCTTAAGTATTTTGGTAGTCATTTTTTTATGTTCTTTACCTTTTGAACACAATAAAGAGGACGAAATGTTGGATAGGTCTCGATTTGAAATTGTTAAAGTGTTTAACCGAATACAAGATATGAAGTATAATAATTACGATAAACCCTTAATTTAACTGAAATAAAACGCTTATTATTTATTTGGTTTGATACCTTAACTTAATGAATGTTATAAGTTTACTACCATGTTAAAATATTAAATATATCGTAAATTACACAAGTGCATACTAGATCGTATCCTCATATTTTTTTCAATATCGAAATCCTTTCATATTAAAGAAGCGTATATTATTAACGTGGTTTGAACCAACAATGTATTCTTATAATACCAAAACCTATCGATCCGTGTATAAGAAAATAGGGGCTAAAGAAAGCGTCTCTTACGTCTCCCCTTCTTGCACGCACACAACCACATTTATTTGTGTTTTAAAAATACTTTACATATACACATACATAACTTGAGCTATCAATACGTTCATTAGACGCATTTCTTTGATACAGCCAGTGCTTTTAGCAAACCTAACTACAAGATGTTTTTTCGTAAGGATATCGTCTGATATGCGATTGTGAGCTCTATTTACTGTTGAATAGTTTGAATGGAATTTTGAATGCCGTAACGGTATGTTTGTTGAGAAATAATTGCGTCTTTACGTGGCGATTTTTTTTTTCTTTACAATTTTAGCAAGGGTTGAGCGTTTGATGTACGTCTTTAAGATGGGTTCGGGACGCATTATGGGGCGCGATTAATGCCAAAATTGACGTTGAAAGCTTAGCGTTGTTTTCATTGTGCATATACTCGTACCTATAGGCATACCTAGGTCTGGAGTCTATGCAGTAAGATATTTTAGTACAAAATATGAATATAGCAACATAGGATTTTTAACTTTAGATTAAATATTAGAATAAATGAACAGTACGTACAGTTATTAAAGGAAATTATTCATTTAATTCCGGAAATCTGTGGTCATAATATTTTTAATGATAGCTTGCCTAACAGATAAAAAAGGTTCGTCTTTCTAGAGATAACAAGTACCTATCGTGTTTACAAATAAGATATATTCTTAATAGTAGTTATATTTCTTTTGAACTGTTGTTAGTATAACTGTAGTAACACTTTTAGAGAAAAATCGCTAGATACAAATTATTTTTTAATACAATAGTAGCTAAGTAGAAATTGAACTTAATGTTTAGTTTTCGATATAGGACACCTGGATGTCTATACCAATATTATTAAAATTAGAGTTTGTAAATTCGGAACGTTATAACATGGTAAGAGGCCATTTTAAAATTGTATTTACCAAGACAAATGCACATTGGTTGTGCGTAATAATATTAAGTTTAAAGGCTTTGTTAAAAATGTATTCATTAAATAATCGAATAATATATAATACTATAAACAAAATATAGTTTTAAAATACCATGATAATTTAAAAGTGTAACTACGAGTATATGTAGCAGAGTTAATAAGACATATTTCACATGACATGAGGGTTTTAGACGAAAAAACTGAATTATTTTTTACGCGAATGATCTCCTATAAAGTTGATTTATTATTTAAATAAAATATAATACCACGCTCAAACTGATGGGGTCAGTTATAACCCGATCAATCCGCAATTTAGATTAATTTTATTGAAAGGCTCGCTAGGAATGCGAGGGTTATGTCTAAAAGATATTGCTTAAACATTGTATGGAGTGCGGTATAGCGTTACTCATATTTGGACGTGCCTTATTTCATGTTATGTACACGTTTACTATGTTGAATCGACTTCGAAAGTATACTAACACGTCAAAATTACAAAACATAAATCAGGGTCTAAAATATTTATAAATTACATAAAAAATAAGTACAATAAAAACATAAAAATATGAAAAAAAAATCATTTTAAGTAAACCGCCTCATCTACTGTACCGATTTTAATCATTCTTTCACCAATAGAAAGCCACATTACTGCCGAGTGTCATAGACTATATAAAGAATGGAAAAGGATAATTAACATTATGCCCAACGAAGTGGGCACGTTAACATGTTAACAATCATTTTTTATATAGCCTATGACACTCAGCAATAATGGGGCTTTCTAGTGGTGAAAGAATTTTTTAAGATCGGTTCAGTAGATTCCGAGATTACCCCTTACAATTTAACAAACGCACAAACTTTACTTCTTAATAATATTAGTATAGATTAGGCTTTTAAATAACCCTATAGGTATCATAAAAACAATACTGTTCTTGAACAACCGAAAAGCACATTTTGTTTTATACGATTATATGATTTTCTTGTGACCCCCTCCCCCTCTTTTCTATAAATACGACCACATATGTGAGTGATAATGACACTGATAAGATGATAATATTTCTGCTAGTGAAGTCGGGAGCGTCTGGTATTGAATCGGCTGCCTGCTGAGACGACGCTCTTGCTGTCCCACTCTAAGCCATAAGAGATTCAAGTAATTATTATTTATCTGTATTGTACTTTTTTTTAATTTGACATTTAATTATATACACTTTGATCTGTTGTCAAAGTATTGTCTGGAAGTTGACAAAATTTATTTTTTATTAAAATTTTTAATAACGTATTTCTTGATTATAAATTAAACATTAGTTGTTTGTACTCGTATTTGCTTTAAATTAATCCTATTAATGATCATGTATTTTAATAATATATTCATCTTGCCTGTCATGTATTTGAGAAAATGTAATACTACATAGTATAAAACAAAGTTTAAACGACGCAACCGATTCTGATGTTTTTTCTTTAATAGATAGACAATTCAAGAGGAACGTTTATATGTATAATATTAGCAAGCAAAGCCGGAGCGGGACGCTAGTTAAAATATATATTACAATACAGATGTTAGATGTTACCCGGGTAGTTCCCGTCTACATAAGGTTTAATCTACCTGCATGGCAAACTTCTTCCAAATCGATTCAGTACTTTTTGCGTGAAAGACTAACAAACATATTACTGTCCTCAAAAACTATCGCGCTTATAATATTATTAGTATTTAATTATAATTTAACAATCGCCCTTTCCCTAATATTTTCGGTAAACCGCTTAAATCTCATGAAGGGTTGTTGGTATGTAAACATTATTCTATAGACACTTGTATATGACTAAGCGACTCCGAGATCTACGCAAGTTTAGAAACGTGACTAGTTATGATATGAATCTTTAGACGTAATTAAAAGAAAAAAAAATATACATACAAACGAATTGTGAACGTCCTCCTTTTTTGATGTCGGTTAAAAATAGACTTATATTTACGTACCTACCTACCTTTATTATAGTGAGAAAATTTGTCACCCTTCTACGTAAAAACAACTAAATATAAGCTTGATTTAAATTTGTCATGTTGGTAGCTTAAAATTTTGATTATAGATAAAAGAAACTTCATAAAGAAAAAAGTAATGTACTTTTAATTTTGAAATTTATTTAATCTGCTTTTCAAGTTTTATAATTTATTCACACGGAAATATAGACAAAGCCAGATCGGATTATCTGCAAGTTAAACCGCATTTTTATTATGTTTATTTAACTTATTACATAACATTTAAAGCGTGTTTAAAAACTCTTTTACATGAAACATCCCTGAAGTTCACAGATTTTAAAAGATTTGTATTGCTGACTGTCAAAAAAACACGATTTGAGATATTCTTAAATTTGATTAACATTTCAGCATTCGTTCATTATATACCTAAATATCTACTAATTAATTAGTACTAATTAATTCTCAACGTCAATTTCAATAGGCAAGTCATTAAATCGAAATTTCCTACAAGTAAGTGGTCGTGTTAATCTGATTACAGCCAGCTAGATTGCAATTAGACTCGAAGGTAAGCACATTTCCGCAGGAAGGCCCGCCTCCCGCCCTTTTGGTCACTGACAGATCTTGACAGATTGCGTCAACAGATTATAGAAAAAAAGATAATTTTTAGGTATGGCAAATGTAATAAGTAATAAATAAGTATAGTCAATTATTATTTATTATTAAATACTTTAAATAAATTATATAATCATAATTATCAATACCTATTTAATGTTATTAAAAGGACATAATTTGTTTGTTTACATGTAATATACTCTGAAGATATTAGACTTATTTAAAGCGATCTTTCAATTATTGCTAACTATTTAATTGGTAACGGAACAGCGCGATTTATACTTAATTAAAATAAAAGAACAAATTTAAGATTATTATCTATAAAGAAAAAAAAAGGATTTTTAGACTTTTGAGGTTATAATTAAATAACCAATAAAGACCATGATTGTAACAATCTGTTCGAACCGTGGCTATATAAAGGGCATCTGAATTAATAATGTTGTCCTTTGGCGATCCGTGTAAGACAAATTGGATCGTGTTTCGAAATCCCTTGCAAATCTTACAAATGTTTAATGGATATAAATTTAGACGATAGACGCTATTTTAATTTTAAAATCAGGTATTGATACATTTAGTTATTCGTTAAAATATAAAGTATAAGTAAAGAATGGATTTAAAGAACTATAGAGTAGGAAAAAGTTTTATAATTAGGTCAAATTGCCTATCAAATACTTCGTAATAATCGTTACATATTATTATAAAACACAATCACTTTCTTCTATGTGTCCCTATGTATGCTTAAATATTTAAAACAACGACTTTTTTTTATCAGAGTGCATCAAGGTCTATGTGTTGAAGACTGTTATATACTGTGTTCCTAATAATGATTCGGTAATAGTAAAATCGTAACTCGGATATATCAAAACAGAAAAATACAACGTAACAAAGTAAATTGTAGGTACGAATAGCCATTTAATAATAAAGATTGTCACTATTGAGAATAAATGTATTATTCTCTGTTTAAAACTGTAAAGATGTGTTTCAACGCTGACTCTACGCACAATGAGAGTAAGAAGTAGGTAATATAATTTACATACACTATAATAATTGCGCATCATTCATTAAGGCCAAGGAAGTTGCTCTTACATTCGGCACAGAAACGGAAACCGGTCTGGAGCCATTGTGACGGGGGAGCGAAGACTTCCGCTTAAGTAGCGTCAGCAAAATAGTGACTGTTAGGGGCTTTGAATTCCATTCCATACACAATTATTATTAAAATCGATCTAGTCTTTATAATTATATTAAGCTACATACGAAAGAAATGTAGGAAAATTTATAATCTTTTATATAAAATGCATCGAAAATGTGTTGATTAGCGCATAGCTCAACAACGCCGGGACGAATTTGGACATTTCTTTTTTTTAATGTTCGTTGAAGTCCAAAGGTTGTTTTTACGGTGAAAAAAATCGAATAATTCGGAAAATTTTTGACGGAACGTCGGGTCGACTTGTTTCTTTAAATTATTTATTCCTTAAATATGAGCAGGTCAATTAGCAATTAAGAAACAAAAATACAAAATAAAAATCATGTATATATATGTAACAATAATTTAATTAATATGAAGAAGATTTTGTGACCCACTCCATACCCAATCCCGTAAACAACTATAAACTCTCTTTATAAACTAACATCACAAATTGTTATAAGAAATGAATTTCGCGTTTGCTGACCGTACATCCAGTTTTGGCAACTACTGCTTAGGTTAAGTTTCGTAGCGATAGATATACTTTAACATTCGCGATAAATTATGCCCATTTGTTTCTTGGCTTGGTAGGTATGTGTAAATTTCACGTAAACATATAATATATCTATGTTATATTGTATTGCGTTTAACCTACCGTTAGTAAGTAACTTAGTACTAACTACCTACAGAGGCGTTCCTACCTTATAAAATGTAATTTTTTTCAAAACCAAAATGTATATGTAATAAATTATATTAAACTAGCCACCGTCTCCGGCTTTGCAAACATATATAATGTATGTATTTTACATACAAACCTTACTTTTGAATCACTCTCTTAAAAAACAACATTAAAATCGGTTGCGTAGTTTTAAAAGATATTATAAACATATATTATATATCAGAAACAGATGATTGTCTTAATATAAACGTAATTCATCATTAATTAGGCCTTTAACTACCCCATAGTCATCATAAAAACAATATCATACAGTTCTTGAGAACCGAAAAGCACATTTTTTGGCAATAAAAGAAAGAATTAACAAAACAGCCCGCGGCGCCAACGTCGTCGGCAAACTTTCTGCACTCCTCAATATTTCATGTCCATTTACATAAGGAAAAGATAAAGACGCCATTTTTTTATAACTCCACCAAGAGGGGACGGGGAAATATATTTATAGGCGTTTCGTATCGAAATATGAATTAATAGCGCTCGCTCAGCGATCGTTTCATTGACCAAATCTAAAGGGTGTCTACCCCTTGGTTTTGATGTATTTGTGTCTTCGCAAAAAAAATGTATGCAATATTATCTGATGCAAAATTCGATATTACATCTTTGAAATTGTATTTGTACAATAGAAGAAATGTTGTATAAATATACCATGTCTTATAATATTTCAAGGATGGTTAGTAATGTGTTAAATTTATCTATAAACACATTTTAAAGCAAGAAACAACTTATTTATTTATTTATACTTTTCACTAACAGTTTGCTACTGCCTAAATATACGCAATAAACGGTCTTTTCTCTGTCATATAAATTTTGAAGTTTTTAAACGGCTCGGAATTATGATCAAATAGCCGTATATTATGGACAGTCTAAAAATTCTTCAAGAAGCTTCTATACAGATTAAAAATCTTCAAGGTATAAACGGTTAAACGTTAGTAACGCTTTAAAACTTTGAACAAACGCTAACAAGACAGCAAGATAGCGTAACATCGACCAGCAAAGTGAATCTCAACTCTCGTCTCGAACAATTTGTGCCAATAACTTAATTTGTTAGACAATATCGCTATTACCTTTCAAGACAAACTATAAATCTGTGCAAACTGCAAACTATTTAACGATAAATCGACAAGTTGGCAAATTGGTAAACACCGGACTTACGGGCCAAGAAAGTGGCTTCGAGTCGAGTTATTTGACCGTACCTAGATAATGATGAGCGAATATCGATACTTTTATTATAGGTGTATACGATTTATTTAATTTATTCAACTTCATTCAACTTCAAACAAATCTTTATTCGACTAAGCTACATATAATATCGACCGTAAATAATGATGTGTAACAATATAGATATTATAATGTTTACAATTTCTTTAATTCAAATTCAAACTTGTATAGGTATCTTTATTCAACTAGGCTACTTAAAGAAACATTTTTGAAGCGTCATGACTCATGATATTATAAAACAACCATTTACTTCACGTTTGTAAAAGCAGTTTCTACAGAGAATAACAGATAAGAAACTCTGATATTTGCTTTAAAATTAAAAGATACAAACTCAACTATTACAGTATTTATAAATAAAAAGGATCAATAATTTATTTATCGATTATTTCATTTGAACTTTCGCAACACTATTAAAATTGTTAAGAGATGAATATGAATAAAATATTTAGTATGAAAGCGATTGTTATTATAAAAAGCGGTTCCAATAAGAAACACGTTAATATTTAATCTAAGTAAAATTATTATCCAGTCATTTGTACGAAGGGAAAACTACTTAGATCGTCTATTTGATAATGTTAAAAGTATTAATATTAGCATTTAAACTTAGTAAGACATTGGAGTGTGATTTGAATAAATACCTAAAGTTTTCTAAATTAATTGTACCAGGATTATCTAATTTGCCCGTTTTTAACCGACTTCAAAAAAGGAGGAAGTTTCCCAATTTCAATTTCAGTTTCAATTTCATAATATACGATGTCATAGTCCGACCAAAATTTTCCTAATTCTACATTTAACAATGAAATATTTGACTTCTTATGTTTTGTAAAAAAAATGTGTTTATTATAATGCATATCTATACAAAATTATAAAGAAGTTAAGTTTGTGTGTTTGTTAAATTCTAACGGGTAATCTCGGGATCTACTGAACCGATTTTAAAAATTCTTTCGCCAATAGAAAGCCACATTATTGCTGAGTGTCATAGGCTATATAAGAAAGGATTGTTATCATTATGCCCAACGAAGTGGGCACGGGTCAGCTAGTATGTTATACTCCTGTAGTAGACAGTAGAATACCTATACAACAACATAAGTTGTATCATAAACAATTTTCTCGTAACATAACAGTGCTGTAAGCAAAACTACGATAAACTCTGTAAGCAAGGCCGGTCCGGTAAGTTGCGGACTTAAGTTATTAATACTTGGCCGTATTGTTCGGAACTAGCTGGAATCGATTGTAAGCAATTTGTGTTGTACTTAATATCTTAATTGTTTCATCTTTAAATCGATACTAGCTGTGATTTTCGGCTATCTGCCTTAGATTTACTAGGGGTAGGTTTCTCGCAGGAGACCACATTAACAGACATTCAACCGCCAGAACAGTGATGTACAAATGTCACTGTGCTCCGGTCTGAAGAGCACTGTAGCCAGCGAGATTTTTGGGCTACTGAGTTTTAACATCTTATAACTCAAAGTGGGGAGCGTCAATGTAGTGCAGCCCTGCCCGGACCAAAGTTCTGGGTAGCACTACATTGGTTATGGGCTGGCGCTTCTCTTAACATCAGAAGGGCGTCCAGCTCGTCTCACAATTTCATAGAATGAAAAAAAAAAGATGTCAATAGGAAGTGTTAATGATTTTGGTTTTCTATGTATGTGTACAATCAGCACAGCGTCTAAGGTACTGATCTAATTTTAATATATGTCAAAGGATTTATTTTATTAAGTGACGTGGCTTATAGAAATACAGATAGTATGTACCTAATCGGATTGTATTGGTTTTTTAAGTTTTTTACTGTTCTCGTTATCAAATAGGTATATTAGGTTAACATACATTTATACTATTTATTTTATGTAGATAAAGTTTTCTAAATGGGTTCAGTAGATTTAGGAATTAGCCTTACAACATATTGTCAAAGTCACAAATATAAATGTACTTAGTATGCATTTATTTACGTACCTACATCGATTTTAATATGGCTTAATTTTCTGCAGGTATCAACCAACACTTGGAGACAACAAAAAAACTAGAAAAGGAAATTCTTTTTAATTTTATTTTATATCTTTTATATTTGTATTTAACCCGCAACTTATATTGTTTTCTTTGACGAAATATTTTTAAACCATTTTTTTAAATGCTAGCCTATTTCTTTTCGAAAGTGTAAACTCCAGTACCAAATTTCAATGTATTATAATTTTAAATTTTTTAGCCACGACATAATATTAACGGGACTACACCAAGACAGAAAAACGGATTACAAGAACGATTAAAACATGTCATGTAAGTTAAATGAAAATATACATATTGTCTATTAATTTTTAATAATAAAAACATTAATACGAACAAAACTATTTTTATTTGCCCTTTCCTCTCCTTAAACACTCTATATTTAGTAACTAGTTGTGCCCCGCGGTTTTACTCCCTTAGTTCCCGGAACAATACTGGCATATAAAGTATCTTACTTGTTAATCCAGGGTATCACACAAAATTTCAACTAATTTGGTCAAGCCGTTTTGCATGAAAGAATACCAAACATACCTACCATACATACATATTAGTAGGATTTACAAATATCAATTCAACCAATGAAATATACCTATTGGTATTAAGATGTTTTTAATGTAATATATTGATTCAATTTAAATAATATTTAATTAAAATGGTGAAAGTATTGATACCAAAAGCCAAGTGTTTTGTCCAAAATCCAAGCAAAACTTTAAATATTCTTTACATAATAATCTGACATTATATCGTCGGCTATAGAAGTTCTAATTGACTTAAAAAATACACTAGAACATTTTTTCCAAACTAATTTACGTGTTTTATTATATTATAAATGTTTCATCGATGCCTTTCCGTAAAAAGGAATATCATCCAGGCAACTT
>JADANM010005263.1:6743219-6781925 GCA_026213755.1 Eurema hecabe | reverse complement strand
TAATTATTTAAGTACTCATTGGTTGTTTATAAAACTTCAAGTGAAAAAGAATATTCCATCATTCTATCAGATTTGACGTTGATATGATTTTTTACTGAACAATGTTTTACCGAAAAAAATAAAGCAAATCTATTTGTATATTTTGTATACAATTTATTGATGTAACATGTTCAAGCGAAGACTTATACGAATCGTAAGTTTTATTATTTAAAAAAAATTATAAAGATTGTTGGATGCATTGTAGAGTCCCATACATAAATGTCACTAGCAATTGGTTTTTACAGATTTTTCAGGCAAGGTCCAGGAATGTAGCACGCTATATCGCTTTTCACAAATATTTTCATCAACCAGAATTCACAACAACAAGGTGAGAACTGTCTTGTCTGACCTATATTACAATAAAATTGAAAATAAATACTTATTTCTGAGACTTTAAGGTTCAATTTATTTAATGTGAAAAAGTTCTATTAAGGATTATGAAAGCATTGAGCTTATTGAACTCATTTTCTTATTTGAAATCAAATCACGATCACATGTATATAATATTATGGATGTAATAATAATAATAAATAAATTCTATAAATTATTTAATATCGATATTAATATTTTGACTAAATACCTAATATTTTTTTTGTTAGAATTTAGTAGTACTCAAGTAATATTATGAAGATTAACTAAACATACGAGTTTCCTCATAGAGAACGTTGTCATTTTACTTAAGCGACTATGACTATATTAAACACTTTAAAAATAATAATTAATTAACTGGGACTTGCAGAAATGAGAATCTTTTAAAGTCAATATGTATCCACGAACGGCCGATTCATACAAGCGCGCTTCTGCGCGGTGTCGAAGAGGTGAAAGCTCCTACATTCCCAGATTCTGTGTCCAGTGGTGATATCAAGTAAGGAATATACCTACATAATATCTCGCTGTGATATAATTAACGTTCATTCAAAATATATCATTGAAACTATAAAAAACACTATCTTATATTTTGAAGTATCAAAAATTGCGCATCGCAGTATACAAGCATATACCGTGCAATTCTACTATTTTTGATATTATTATTGTAATATTATTATTATTATATTAATTAGTTCAAAATTATGCTCTGAATATCTTGAGTGATGCAGAATATTAGACCTCATTGAATGAACCACTTTAACAAGATCTTTCTATATTTAATAAGGCTTATAAAGAACGAAGGCGACGCAGTAGGCATGGACGAGGTGGTACTGGAAATAGAGACGGACAAAACAGCGCTTCCAGTAATGTCTCCGGGCAATGGGAAGATTGTGAAGATGCTGGTCAAAAACGGAGAGTCTGTGAAGTCGCAACAGCCGTTGTTTCAAGTAAGGCTTAGAGAATATCGAGAAATTCTAGGTTCTTGAATAAAGCTAACGATAAATGTTATGTTGCATTACATCATTAAAGTGAATAAAGGATATATGCGAATATTAGTTTAAGAAGATTGCTGAAGAAGTAATATTACAAACTTTTTTTAATTTAAAAATGGGGGCATGATGATGATGGAACATGATCATTTTCGTTTTAAAGAGTCTTCTGCCGGCCTTATAGGGAGAGACTTTACCTACCGTTATCGGACTGTAATCATCTTGCTTGTTAAATTTGACCCACTTCTCAGTTGCCGATTATACTGAAATGGAGCTAATAGCTGACGATGGGAACTCAGAACGCCGTCTCATTGAATTCTAGTTGAGCTATTACATTTTAGTATAACATTTTATTTTAAACAATGTAGCAAAAATAAGCAAGCGATAGATGTGGGAAATTTTAGAGTTTTTAGAATCAATGAATTCTATCAGAAATTTTAGTGTAGAGGAAAAGGTATGTCGAGTGTATGGGACTGAGATGTTGTTAGTTATGAGGGTCTACTCTTGATAATGAACATTATTACTATTGCTTATTTTTTAATGTATATCAATTTTTACATCGGTACAATCATAATTTTGTTATATGACCCCGTTATGGGTAAAAGCATCTCTCGTTTTTGCCCCTGTTTTAATATCATCATAATTTATTTGTCGTCGTTTATGACAAATAATTCTTATTTCATCATTTTAAAAATTGTATTATTAAGTAGGTATGTAAAATTTTTAAATATAAAAACGCAAATACAAAAAGAAAAATATTATAAGGAATATATTATAAGAAAACCTAACCAGGAACAGCAGCCTAAGCAGCGTAGCCAAACCAAACTACCGGTGGTTAGAGCCTCAAAGACAGAAACCTCCTGACTATGCGCGCCGTCTCCAGAAGTACTGTAGGTGGTAGTTCGACATCGAGAAGTTGTATATATGCTAAGTCTCGAAAAAATATTATAAGCGTGATTCAGAACTCGATGCATTAGAAGCAGCTGCTACAGTACTGCCTTTTACAGATTATTATTATTAATCCAGGTGGACGTGACAGGAGTGGCGCCTGCTCCCGCTGCTGCACCTGCTGCGGCGCCAGCTGCCGCGCCTGCTGCAGCGCCAGCAGCGAAGCCAGCAGCAGCGCCGGCAGCCGCGCCCGCTGCCGCAAAAGCACCCGCACCAGCAAAGGCTGCTAAAGCCCCCGCTGGACCGACAGTATGTCTTTATTTGTTCTGTTCCACAAATATTCTTTACCCCTTGTGAAACAACATTATATTAAAGAGGAAACTTACCACAGAGTGTGATTAGTTTAGAAAGGTCTGGCCTATTTCACTGTAGCACCAGGCGGTTAAAACTTTTTGTAAGCTTTACCCTATGAAAAATAACGTCTTACTTAATACAGGATATCATACCAACACTTTTAGTTAAACTAAACCAACATAGAAATAATAATAATGCTGACATAACTATGGCATTGTTAGACTTACCAAACGAAAGATTAACCTATAAAGAGATAATGTATCTCTTGTAGTTGTCACAGATCAACCAACGAACTACTTCAACCAGTTCAACGCTTTGCTGAAACGACGTCACGTTTTGGCATACTTTAAAATGACGCTGAATTAAATATTTCTACAGTTGGCTGCGCAAAAACTTGGTGACCCCACGAAGACAATATCAGGCTCGCGTACAGAATTCCCAGTGCCCATGAACAGAATGAGGAAACGTATCGCAGAGAGATTAAAAGAAGCACAGAATACATGCGCAATGCTTACCACTTTCAATGAGTGCGATATGGGGTAATTATATCTAAACTTATTTGATATTAATATAGATGCGATAATGTTATATATCTTTGAATTTTGACAAGGAATTAATTACCAATTCCAGGTATAAATTACAGACCACTAATCTTACAGAAAAGCGGTTTTCGACTGAATATTTATTCCATTATTTTTACTTTATTGAGTATTGCACTCTTTTGGTCACTTTTTAAGTGTTACGAGACACTTGACTTATATTTTTTGAAACTGCTCCCAGAGCCGATGGTAAATAATTAGATATATAAAATAGAAATGAGAAAGTAATTCCGCCTTTCTTTCGGTCTATCTCTTGTTTGTGTTTCGAGTATTTCCGCTTTAACAACTGAACAAGTTATAATAACATTTAGTAAGTAGTTAACAAAGAATGACCTTAGGTTTAGGAATTTGGACAATTTTTGTTTGCCAAAATAAGTACTTGTAAATAGATAGTTTAATCTTTATTTGACAAACACAATGTGAAAATAATTATCTTTGGATTCTTTATGTCTTTTAAATTAAAAATTTTAATGTTATTCAAGGAACCTAATGGCGTTCCGCAAAGCGAACCTCGAGGCTTTCACCAAGAAATACGGCGTAAAGCTATCGTTCATGTCTCCCTTCCTGAAGGCCGCCGCGAACGCGCTGCAAGACCAGCCAGTCATCAATGGAGTTATAATTGGCGATGATGTTATTTATAGGTAAATATGGCATTATTTACCAAGTGTTGGTAATATTTGAAACTCGATTCCGCTCCGTTTTTGCTTCTTATTACTAGTTATCTTAATAAATAAATGCCTCATTTAATGAGAATAGATTTAGGATACGAAACACATTGGTATCAATTTCTTTATTGAATTGGGCATTTTATATTAAACGCTACTGTAACTTATTAAAAAATAGTATTAATTTGCTCTATTACTTGACAGAGACTACGTTGACATATCCGTGGCTGTGGCGACACCAAAGGGTCTAGTGACGCCGGTCATACGGAATGTAGAGTCTATGGACTATCCGAAGATAGAGCTAACGATCGCGGGCGTTGCTGAAAGGGCTAGAAATGGTTTGTTACTAGTTACGCTTTATCCAAATCGATTCGAATTTAAACTGAAAATCCAAAAGAATGTCTAGGGTAGTGAATCACCCAGTCAGCGACGCAGACATCTAAAACTTTGAGAACCATTCTTATGATATAAAAACGATCACAGCCGATACCTCATGATGAAGAAAAGAACCCATATCTTTTTTGATCTTAAGATTTAATCAAATAATTTTAACGAACAGGAAGGCTAACACCAGCAGACATGCAAGGAGGAACGTTTACAATAAGCAATGGGGGTGTGTTTGGCTCTCTACTGTCCATGCCCATCATAAATATGCCCCAATCAGCCATTTTGGGCATGCATGCCATAGTGCAGCGGCCCGTTGCGATAAAGGGAAAGGTATCTTATTAATATGAGTTATATACAAATTAAAATGTTTTAATTTATGAATATGTATCCGATTTTGTAGTGAAGAGAATACCTTCAGAGTTCCTTACCGTTCAATACCACTTCCATATTAAATCAGTGAATAGAAATAGTAGCTAGCTAGTGGTATGTTGGTTCATAATCGATTCCAGTTTATTGCGTAATCTTCTTAAAAAAAATTCTTATTAGTTTTATATTTGAAGGTCTCAGGAATTCCATTCTGATCAAATCACTTAACCTTATACAGGGAGTGTACAGTACATAATATCAGACAAAAATAATTATTTGGTTTTTTTCTAGGTTGAAATAAGGCCAATGATGTACCTAGCATTGTCATACGATCACAGATTAGTAGACGGTCGTGAAGCTGTGTATTTTTTGAAGAAAGTACGGTCCGGAGTAGAAGATCCAACGTCAATTTTAGCGGGAGTTTAATTTACTTTATAAAATACTTACCTGGTTGTAAGTACAGATGGATAGTGAAGGAATCTCAAGGGTTCTCCGAAACTATAGTGGTACTTGAGCTACCCACATTCAGGGTTGTCAAAGCTCTATTTAAGATAATTCTTAAGACAATGGAGCCACATTTCAGCTAACAAATAGCGTTCTTTATTCCCGTCTTTTACTGAATAGTTCAAATACCTAACCGCAACCTACCTTCTTAATGGTAGAAATTTCCATCATATAAAAAAAATCTTGCAATTTACTTTGTAATCAAGGTTGATGAAAATTAAAGGAAATACGACGTAATAAGTACATCCAAATAAATTAGAAACTATGTAGTTGTGTTGTAAATATGATGTTTAGAATTGATCCTATTGTTAATTGTTTAAAATAAAAAATATTTTCCATGACGAGTTGTTATTTACCCGTCTCGTGGCTTAGTTTATTTTGCAGGTTTGATAAATAAAATTAAGCTTTACTACTATTTAACAGTTTTCATGGTGTGGTACTCCTTCTTAAATTACAATGCGAAAGTTTGTTACGATATATTTCGCAAAGTATTTTGTTAATCTTTATGAAAACGTAGTGACGTACATGGATACATTTTTGTCTCATATGGAATTAGATTAATATTCATTTGAGAAATAAAAACGTTCTTTGTGACTTTAATTAACTTGATTGAAGATTATCATTTAATTAAATCTACGTTATGTTGCGAGTAACATTAAAGTGAGACATTATCGCCTAACAAAGCAGCTCATTCACAAAATTAACAATATACAAAAGTTGCTTATTTATATGAACTTTAAATTCAATCTTATTATAACATAAATATTGTAAAAAAAAGTTTTTTTTTCTTACTCATAAAATATTGTAATAAATAAAAAAAATATTTAAACAAAACGCCATGCATTTAAAATATTTTATTTCTAGTAACTTTGCCACAAGTGTCAACTTGTCAAAGTTGTCAAATTAAGGTTATGTCTGCTGTATCTGTTTGTGTTATTGATATGAGTCGAAATTGATCAGACTTGTTTATTTTGCAAAATTTTAATGTTTGTGTAACCGAGGTTACAAGTAAGCAAAGTGTAAACGTGATTTTTCGATTTGAATATAGTTTGTGAGTGACTTATTATGAAATAAACTGTGAAAGATGAGACGAGGTCATCAAGGAATCGGTGGATGGCGCAATGAAAATCCAAGACACATAAGACCGCGAAACGGCGGCAATCCACATTACAGACCTTCAAGAGGTTTTAATGTATCACACCCTCCAAGGTGCGTTTTTGTATATATTTACTACTATTATGTTCCACTAAAAGTGTAATTATTTATAGTGCAAATGTTTAATGCGTTTAAGTATGTAATAAGTAGCAGGTGCTGATGACATTAGTATTCATAGCATAATAACTAACTACCCACTAAGTCTAGCTTATTTTATCCAAAAAGACTTTAAATGTTATTGTTATATGACAAAAACAAAGTAAATAAAGTCTCTAGTATTATAAGTCCCCAAAATCAAATAGTTTACCCTTGTTTAGATGTGTGGTGTTACAACAAACCGCCCACAACAAATTGAATTAAATTTCCAGGTTATAAATAAAAGTTATGTTTGATATATTGTTTTAAACTTACTTTGCACTCTCTTCAGATTTCCACCACCAGGACCAAGACCCTTCCGACCTAATTTCCATCACCAACATGACAGTGAGGATCATGATCACCATGAAAGATCACGATACAGGCCTGATACATCTCGTTATTCTTACAATAGATCAAAAGATAATGTACATCATAATGAAAGACAGATATTACCTTTACTCCAAATGAAACGTGGTTCTGGTACAACTTCAAATTCTTATAAAATGAGCAGTCACAATTCTGATAGGTACCATGTTAATAGTATGGGTGATGTAGATCATAGGCAAACTCAAAGCAAAAGTGATTATAACATTCACCCTGTACCGCCATGGAGTGTGGATAATAAATTTCAAAGTTTGGATGACCGAACTTATAACAGAACCTACGCCCATGACTCAATAGATCAAACTGCGCAGCCAAATCTTGTCGGTCACAGGCCTCCTGCATCAGATCATTATGATGCAAATCCATCTTCAACAATAGAAAACTCGAATACATTCACTAGGTCTGTAGATGACACTGTTAATATTGTAAGAAAAAGATTACTTAGCAGAGATGCGCAGGAACCACCCTTAAGAAGTGAACCAGATGATGATTCTAGAGAAGTTTCAAATTATACTGAGCCCTCAAGTAGCCATATTGATGAGCCTAGTAAAAAGAAAATACCAAGGCAGAGACAAAACATAAGAGTAAATTGCGATAAAATTAAAAATAAAATTGTTCATCAATTGTTTAAAATGGACAAAAAGAAGATGCATAAATTGTTGGATAATCCAAATTCATCTACAAAGTTTGAGTATGCCATAAATAGTTTATTAACAGAATCACAAAACAGCTTCAACCAACACTTAAGATCTGTAGCTGAAAAATCTCTTTGTACGTCTAGTAGAGAATTTATACATGATGATAATAACACTATTATGAAGATACTTTTATGAGACAAATGCAATGTATACTTGATCCACAGGACACTATTCTTCTCGAAGATATCAAACCTGTTGTAATGGCAGAATTAAGTAAAGTATTACAGTTAGATGACTTTGACTTTTCATTATCAAGTCAGACTAATGAAACCGATTATTTTGATCAGTATCCTCAAGATACATCTAAAAATGAACAAGTTGATTTGTATAACTCTAAAAGTTTTCGAGAGAATTATGATTACAACTATTATGACAAATCAAGTGACGCTTATATAGGCTTAGAAGCTCAGAATAATAACCAACAAGAAAGTTTTGTAGACACCAAACCTTTATTTGAACGAAGACCCAGAAGAAAAAGTTTTTCCTATAATGTTGATGATAAGGCCTCTAAAACACCAGGCGTTAAAAGAAGTGTTGATAGCAGAGTCACAGACTACTTTCCAAGAGAAGAAAAATTTGTGCCTAGGGAACAAAATCAACCTGTGTTTGATGCAAATGCTGTAGTCACTGAAGTTGAAGACACTTTTGCTGAATTAGATAAGCAATATCATGTTGCTGTAGACCATGATTTTATTGAAAATGATGATGTATCCCTTCCAGATTACAATAAAATTCAGCTTTCTGATCTAGCTATCAAAGACGAAATTTTGTACACAAATGTTGAGTCGACTGAAAGTGATGCATTAATAAATTTAAAAAATTATGTCAGTCCACATAACAGAAACCCAGACCTTAATTCTGACCCATCTAGTTGTAAATTAGAAGACATGGGACATCAAAACACAAATAAAGCTCAAGAAATTTATGTAAACCAGGATCAAAACGTATATGAGAATTCACACAATAAACCTGCCCCAAAAACACCTGGTTTCTTAAATTCCCGGAAACGATCAATAGACCAGCAGCCAGCCCATCGAAAAGAAAAGCGAAAGAAAATTGATGACAAAGATGATCATAGTCATAAATCCATTAATAAAAATGATACTGTAGACAGTACTTTATGCAGTAATAAAAGCAATACACCCAAACCTGACATTGTTTCTATAAAACATGATCGAAGTAGCATAGACGAAAGGCGTAAAAGTACAAGTGAAAAAGGTTATTTGGAAAAATACGTTAAACGAAAAGAATCACCTAAAGATAAAAACATTAAAAATAGTGATAAAAGAAAAAGGCTAAGTTCTACCTCATCAAATCATTCCGTCAGTCCCAAAAATAATGACTCAATAACAACCCCGCACACGCCATCTAAGACTGATTCTAAAAGCACATTAAAAACTTTTGACATGTTTATGGAACAACCAAAAAAACAAAATATACATCAAGCCTTTAGAAATACAGCTCAAGTACATGTTATACCTAAAAAAAATTCGGATATTAAACCTAAACCCATATCATTGTTAAACCAAAAATCGTCAAAAAAACAAGATGTTAGCACACAGGTGGTAAAGAGAGTGCTTACAAAAGAAACACAGACCTTGACCTCTAAGAGCTCAACATCGAGGTTCTGCCAAACAGATAAAAAGAAATTTGCCACAAAAGGCACACAAGCAAACATGCAGGAACAAAAATCTCTTGTGTCTAACTCCACAGATGCGTTTGAGAGAATGAAAGAAATAGACATTGAGATACAAGTGCTCTTACAGGAAAAATTCAAACTTTACAATTCATTAGAAAACAAACAGAAAGCTGTTCCGATGCAAACATTGGGTATGGCAGTCCTAAACATAGATTCATTTGATGAAATTAAACAAGGGCACGATACCGACATAGAAGATACTATAGTTAATAATTTCACAAATATACCAGAAGAGGAATTAGAACAAATTGCCTTCGAGACTGTAACTGAAAATAAAAGTCAACCTTTTGAGGGTAATCGTCGTAAACGGAGACAGAAGTATTCAATTAGGAGAATTGAATCGACAAGTCCTCAAGTATTACCGAAACATTCTAAAAAAGTTAAAACTCCTAACATATCCCTCATTGAACAGATCATCACTGATGATAGACCATTGGAGGATATTATATCTCTCGATGATCTGGAAGTGACGCCTGAAAAATCAAAACAAAGGACAAAACTAAAACCAAAGAAGAAAACTCTCCCCAAAAAGAGAAAAGCCGTTACGCCAGAATTCGAATTAAAGGACTGTTATGTAGTTTTAATACGAGAAGATTTAAATAAGTATTTGATTCCTAAAACGTTTGATGAAAGTCAAGGAAATGTAATTGTTATAGAAGAAAATCAAATAAACAGTGAGACAATACAAAGAAATGCTTCAGAAATGAAATCAATTGAGCCTATTATAGAAGAACATGTTGAAAATGATCTTCATTTCGATATGTTAGATGTATCAGTAGATATCGTTGTTGGTGACAATTACGAATTAAATTGTAATGATGAAAAAGAAGCCGTTGCACAGATAGAAGTGCCTATAAGTGAAGAAATTATTTTGGATAACAGTCAATCGTCAATGGAGGATGTAACAACGCCAGCAGAAACTCAGGGTGGTGAATGCATATTATATGATTATAGCTCTGATGAGAATTTGCAACGTGATTCCAAAGTCGTTAGTGGAAATGGTGATGCTATACTAGCTATAGAGGTAAGTTTTTATATATTATTTTGCAAGCCATTTATAATATACTTAAAACATTGAAAATATGTTTAAAATGTTGATAAAATTTTAAAATGGCCAATTAATATTCTTTCAGTGTATAGAACAGAACTTCTTAGCAGCTGGGCTGGATGGAAATGTTTATTACTTCAGTGGCGACGGCAAACTTATTACCACATTACGTGGATCTAACTTAGCTGTTACTTGTCTGACCATTGTCAAAGAGAAGTATGGAACAACTGTATATACAGGATCTTTGGATTCTCGAATAAGATATTATGATTTAGAGGTATGGTAATATTAAACAACCCTTTTGTTATTATTATTTACATTTATATACTATAAGGGCCTTGTAGCTATTAGACTAGCTCAAACTGCCTGCCTGTTTAATGTTAATTTTTTTTTTGCGTTGTAATGATTTCTATATCTAGTTTATACATTAAGATATACTTAATGAAATGTGCATGTGATGTACTTTCATATCTGCATTTAGCTATTCTTCTTCACTCACTGCCTACAACTTTTAAACTACTGTACCGATTTTCATAAAGCTCGCCTAAAGAAATCGCACAAAGGAGTCATCTTTGCTAAATTGAAATCTCTAATTCTGTTCATGGCCCTTACAATACATCTCTTTTAAAAAACAAGTGCGAAGTGAGTTTTCCATACTTGAGATCATCATAAAATTATACTGAGTGAACTAATTACTTTTAATAAAGTGAACTTATGGGAACAATTCTTTGAAACTGTAAATATTAACATTTTCTTGTCTGTATTTTCAGACGGGTCTTGAAAAGGGTCCGGAATGTAATGTACTCAGTCCCATACAAACAATGGACAGGGCATGGGACACTGTGTTTGTGGGGACTAGGACAGGATTTGTTTTGCAATTTGAATGTAAAGTAAGTTATAAGTTAAAAATTAACAATTTTTTGTATTCATTCATTGCCTTAGGTCACTACATTCTTTAAACTCCACCTTTCTATAAATTTCATTAAGAACATGACTTAATATTAAATACCATTTTATGTTGGTTCTGTTTGAAATTCCATTGATGAATGATCGTAATTTTCTTTTATAATATACACTATATGGAAAATATTTAGAAAATCAAATATGTATATACTGTTTAAATATAGTCAAAAGGTGGATATTATATATTTTGCAAATCTTTAAATTTAAAACTTTTGACATGTTTATATGACTCCCCTTGACTTTCCAGAACAATATGTTAATACCGGTTAGCACGGTGAAGTTTGCGGACCAATCTATATTAGCCCTGCGAGCGATGAAGGAAGGGCCTCGGAAAGTATTACTAGTTGCAGCCAGATCTGATAATGTGACCGTACGAGATGCACAAACTGGTCTCTTGCTACGCTCACTGAATGGGCCGAAGATGACGGTGTACACTCTTTTGTATGAGGACGGGAAGGTGTACTGTGGAACCAGTAGCAATGAGATACATGTCTTTGATTATACTGTAAGTTGGAATGTAAAGAACATAAAAGTGATTATAAACTATTCATTTAAAAAAAAGTAAACTATAAATTTGGTCTCCCTTGTGATTCTAATCTTCAACTTAATTAATTAAAAAATACATTGATAGATACATAACATTGAATTTACAAAGATTGACTGATGTGCTAGTAGCCTATATGTTATATATGATATGTATATTATTAAACAAAGTTTCAACTAAATGTCAGTTTAAATGTTTATTTTTATTCATACACCAATGCAGTAGGAGCTTCTGTAGACTGTACTGTGTAGTCATATAAATTTGGATAAACTACTATTTTCTATCTTGTATCTTGACACTATAAAAAATATAATTTGTATATGTATTTGCCCAGAGCGGCACTCATGTAGGAACACATTGGGGCGGCAAAGGAGCAGTTTGCCTGTTGACGTCTGGCGGGCTGGTGTTCTCAGGCTGTTATGACGGTTGCGTGTATGTGTATCGCGAGGGCGAGTCACGTCCTATGGCCCAGTTGAGGGGGCCAAGCCCTATGTTGCTGTCCTTAGCTGTCATGGGCAGTAAGGTGAGATAAGTTTTTAATTATTTAAAATTGGAATGCTTGCATGAATTGTAGTTTTATCCTATGACTAGCTGTTGCTCGCGACTTCGTCCCCGTCGGATCTATTTCTATTATTATGTTATAGTGAGTCAATCTTAGAAGATAGACATATACTGTCGCGGACTTTTTTTTAGATCATTTAAATAGGAATAATTCTTTCATACATATTTTTTTGGTATCTTGAACCGTTTTCGCAGCGCACGCAAAAGAAGCCCTCAAAGATGAATAATCTTCCCCGTTTTTTCCACATTTTCCATTATATCTTCGCTCCTATTAGTCGCAGCGTGATGTTATGTAGCCTAAAGCCTTCCTCGATAAATGGTCAATTCAATAAAAAAAGAATTTTTCAATTCGAACCAGGAGTTCTTGAGATTAGCGCGTTCAAACAAACAAACAAACAAACAAACTCTTCAGCTTTATATATTAGTAATAGATGCGGAAAATTGGATTTTATTATTATGTATATTACTGTTTCTGTGTCTGTGTTACGTTTTATACCCTTAACCACAGATATAATAAATAAGTCCAGCATTGTAAATAAACTTGAATCTGTTGCAAAATTTGCTTACAATATTATGTAGAGGTATCTACATACATTATATGTATGTATATAGAAGAAAATTATTATATACAAAATGTGAAATCATACATTTTTACTAATAAATCAATTTCGTTTATGCCATAGTCAGAAAAATAACAATCAAGAATTAAATGATACGCCTAATTTGAATCCTGTGTTTACTTAAATTTATATGTAAATTATGAATTTGTTTCAGATAATTGCTGGATACAAAGACCGAAGTTTGTACATATGGAAGATACCGCTGTGTATATTGCAAGAGATGATATTGTAAATTGTTTACTTTTGTTGTTATAGATTTTACCTTTACTAATTATGTATTCACGTTAGAGTGTAACTCCTTTGTATATAAACAATAAAAACATAAATGGGTTGTCCATGGTCTATTTTTATTAATACTTATCCTAATAATCTGTTAGAATAGAGAACCAGTCATGAGTCAACTATGTTCCTAATATTAGAAAAAAGAGCTATAACTGTTAAAAAGATCGAATGACCTTTGATTTATCGTTGATATTTTAAACGAAACAAGTAAGACGATAAAATATACTTTAATAAAATAAAATAACAATTCAATTTAAGAAATCGACTATTATTGTCATAGGTAACACAAAACAAATTAGAAAATGGATGGTATCCTGTTTCAAATTTCAGCCAAGTTTCAAAATATTTCCTTTATAGTGTCACACATTTTTGCTTTTTTAATATTACAGTAAGCATTCGTTATCTGTGAAGTGTGAATATCACAAGGAAAAAAATGTTGGTCATTTTTCCGAACGCAGTTTAATTTTTGCCAAGTGGCACTCCTGCCATCTGTGATTTCTGACTTACGTCAGTGTGGGTGTTTCAGTCGGCAGCCATTATTCTAATTTCTACGTATAATAATTATTTAAGTTTTCTGTTTTGCGCTGCATTTTATTCCAAACAAAGGATATCATTATTTTTGATACAATCTACAACGTCATTATTGTGTTTGAAACTAATTTATAGTACAAAATGAATCCAGAATAGTGAGTATTTTTTGATGTCATGATGTGTGAAACAAGGGTGGGCTAAATATTTAAAAATGTTATTAAATTTAGGCCTACATCGAAATATTTTTCCTTTGTTTTTCTAGTTTAACTTATTTGATTGTATCTTACCATGTTTTATGTGTAATTGTGTGTTAAAAATGATGAGTGACTCATTATGTCTGTGTACCAAAGAAATCGAAACGTAATCGTTAACAATGTGAATGGCGCTCGAATACAGTACAAACGAATATGATCTACTTCCGCATGATTTGGAGGAATCGTGCGCTTTGATCGTACTAATACCCTTATAATGCGTAGTACTCTTTGTTCTAAATATTGATACGCCTCCTTGGTCAAATGTCCATTCGTTATGTTATCGCTCGGGTGTTCTCTATGCCTTTAGTATTAGTCAATTGTAAAGCTATAAAAGTGTTTGTTATTGTTTTCAGCGATTACTTGTTCAAACTTTTGTTGATTGGTGACTCCGGAGTGGGCAAATCCTGTCTTCTCTTGAGATTCGCTGATGATACGTACACAGAGAGCTACATCAGTACTATTGGTGTAGACTTTAAGATAAGGACTGTAGAATTAGATGGCAAGACAATAAAGTTACAAATATGGGACACAGCCGGCCAAG
This sequence comes from Eurema hecabe, assembly GCA_026213755.1. Lineage (NCBI taxonomy): Eukaryota > Metazoa > Arthropoda > Insecta > Lepidoptera > Pieridae > Terias > Terias hecabe. The sequence goes on along the minus strand of JADANM010005263.1, from coordinate 6,767,347 downwards.
AAAGGTTTAGGACAATCACATCATCATACTATAGAGGTGCTCATGGAATTATCATTGTCTACGACTGTACAGATCAGGTAACATTTTTTCGTTTTAATTAAAAAAAATGTATGATAAAATGTCAATATGTTACTATAAGTTGAAAAAAAATTAAGTATTTTAACATTGAAGTTACTAAGGGCTACTTTTAATGTTTTTAATTGACCTTCTTATTCAGTTAACAACTGCTAATTAGTTTTTGATAAGGCATAATTATTTATAACTTTAAATTATGATCAATAAAATGAGACATGTTAACTATGAATTCAAATACTAATTGCAACAAGAAAATCATTTGACCTTGCTTCTTGCAATTATTTTTTACAGTGATTTATGATAGCTGAATTTAAAGGAAAATTATGATTAATTTTAATACTTAAAAGTGTATGAATGATAGTGTCATACTAAAAAGTCTCTTAACATAATAATCAGCCATTTGCAAGGTTGTAGATTATATTTTTAAATAACTTAAATATTGACCAAAGAATGCTAGTTTATTAATATTCACCTGTTATCTTAGTATGCTGTGGACGATTCTGTATTTATTATTATATTATGTTCAGTAAAAGGATATCAATTTTGCTTTATAATATACCTGAAGAGTATGTTTGTTTTCACACAGTTAAACATAGAGTTATGGGGGTTAGTAAAAAATTCTTTTACACATGTTAATACTAATATTAATTAAGGCTATATGACAAAGTATTATACTTCTTGGTTAGCTGTATGGAAGTAATGTTGACATATAAACTTCGGAAAGTACCATTTTAGTCATAAATAAAATCTTTTTAAACCATTAAATACACTATAAAAAGAATTTATGTTACCAAGGTTTCATATTACACAGCACAAAGCAAATATTTATTGTATTTAATAAATGTAATCTTATTTCATATTGTTACAGGATTCATTTAGCAATGTTAAACAGTGGTTGGAAGAAATTGATCGCTATGCATGTGACAATGTGAACAAGTTGCTCGTAGGCAACAAATGTGATCTCACAACGAAAAAGGTTGTTGACTACACTACGGCGAATGTGAGTATCCATTTCGAATTGCTACTATTAGGTTTTTCTACTATTTTTAAAGTAACAGTGTTGGATAGTTAGAAGAGAAGTAAATAAAGTAGGTATATATTAAAAAGAGAATTCAAAGTGTAAGATATATTTTTAAAAGAAGAGTGAGTTGATTTTTAGTAGTGAAAAGATTTTTGAAGTAGAGTGAAAAAATGTACAATACATTGGTTGTTTGGTTTATTATTTTTCTTATAATAATGTTTTGATGTTATCCAAGTTGCGTAGCTTGGCATATAAATTTGGAATTCATACGAGTTTGAGACTATAAATCTGTAATGCATTGAGATAAGGTTGAATGACATCTTATCAGTGCATTAATGACATTGTCCTTGTCTTTTATGTATATTTTTTGTTTAAGTTAATGGATATGCAGATATAGCATAGTGAATCATAGTAATATTTGTGTATAATATTATTATAGTGCTAGGCGTTGCTATAATATTGGCTCATAAACACTCTATTTATACATTAGAAAATTATAACATGTATGGTATTTAATAAAAAAAAAACTATTCTCTATCTACTATCGTTATTAAGTTAATTGATGTCTTACTATCTAGATTCCAATAAAGAGGCTATTACTGGGTCTATGTTAAGTATAGTAAGCATTTTTTACAAAGCAAGACCGAACTGGTTTCTTCTAGGCACTACATCTTGATCTTGATCATCATAATGTTATTTTTAAACATAGAAAGATGAAACGAAAATATCTGGCTTGCTTTCTATGAAAGCGAGAGGGAGACATACAGAGAAACACGCAGAACGCTCTCTAACCATAGCAAAAACTGTTGTTACAACTTTTGGTCCTAATTTATTTCCATCTAGCCCCATTCGTAACGCGCAATACGGAACCAAAAATAAAAAAAATTGTCTCTCCTCCAGCAATACGCGGAGCAACTGGGCATCCCGTTCCTGGAGACGTCGGCGAAGAACTCGACGAACGTGGAGCAGGCGTTCATGACGATGGCGGCGGAGATCAAGGCGCGCGTGGGGCCCCCGTCGGCCGGCGCCGCGCCCGCCGGGGCCTCCGTCAAGATCGACCAGGGCCGCCCCATCGACACCGGCAAGTCGTCCTGCTGCTGAACGTGGCCCACGCCCGGTGAGATACTGACCTACTGCTAACTATATACCGTTATACACATATCTAACGTTATACATTTATCCAATGTTATACACTTTCCAAATATTATACACTCAGATCAATAAATTTATTGCGCTTTGAAGTAGAGCTCACTTCTTATTATACAGTGCATAAGGCATCATCCAAAAAGTTTGTAACACTCAACTATGAACCATATTATGTACCACCCCTGATCACACGTCCCATCACTCTTATACCTCCTTCATAGGTGTGACGTAATTTGTCAATGGCTTTTATCAGTTTAATATGTATCTGGGCTAGGCTTAGTAGGGAGCAAGTTCTAGCATAAAGTGAATGAGTGTAAAATACATGTCCTTACCATACCATACCTACAGTTATGTCTGCTTATTAACTAATATTGAACAATATTTACTATATATTTTGATTACTGAATTTTATTGGAATTTAAGTTTTACTTATAATAGATGTAACTAAATGAAAACGTGTAATGTTTCCAGGCTGGCGACTCGCCTTGGGAGCTCGAGCCAGTGGCTGGCGCCAGCCGCTTCACCACACAGTTAAAACGCAATTACAACAAACGTTTCATCGTATATAATTATTATTATAAATAAATTTAAAGAATAGCGCGACTAATCGCGACTTATCGTAAGCTAACTTCTATTAAGTTGCTATTGTCCGACATTGTTAGAAAAACGGAGAGGTGAAATGTATGGGTGTATGTTTATACATATTTATATATAATGAATATTGTAGGTATAATTTCTTGTGCTGTACTCCAAAAGCGAGATCTTTACGCGACACGAAAAAATTAAAGTAAGAGAGTCGAATAGCAGCAGATCTTTGCACTACATCTGTGACCGAATTAAAAGTTTTAAAATAATTTTATTATAATCAAATAAATACTTTATATATCATTGCTAGGTTTAAAATCTTATGCCATCTTATTAATATTAAATATTTAAAATTGTTAACAACTGCAGTAGTATCTCGTACATACATAGACTTACTTTTGCTGTATGTAAGAATTTGAAAAATTTTTTCGTTGTATAAGTAATTTTTTTCTTATTACTAAAATATCTTCACCAGCATTAAGTATGTATTTATTACTGTATAATACTAATATAAAAAATGAATCATGGATGAGTGAAATGAGCTCCTATTCGACTCTTAGACTTAGTGTTTTTATATGTATCAACTCAAAATAAGTTTCACTCAACCGGCTTCTTGGAACGAGCTATATATTATTTTGCCTGGCTTTCAGAACACTCGAGGTACTAATAAATTATGCACTGGGTGTTATTTCCACATTATTATGTTAATCTGGTGTGTACTGGGGTTAGCTGTCTTCAACATTTTGTGTTAAGGGGAGGACCTATTATTGTCAAAATTGTAATTACAAATTTTTGAAGTTGGTATTTTTAACTTAATCCTCTCTACTCTAAGAAGGACACAATATCCCTTATATATATTATCTATACTGTATGCTGTTTTGTTAAATATTTCAGTAAAAAAAATGAATTATATAGTATTAATTTCTCTGTATCAATGTCATAGTAACTTCTGACTTTAAATGAGCGTAATAAAAGTATAGTATGAAAGTCTGATGCAATTTAAACAATCTCGTACGTGGGTCCTTCTATCCCTTCACTTAATTTTAACACAAAATTGTAGATATAGCATATTGGCCTTAGAGTTAGATGGAGAATGTATAGAATAATCTCTAGCCATCAATTTCGATTCAGCGCGACTAGTATTAATTAAAAGACATATTAAAATTTTAATATCACTGTATGTGATGGAACGGTGCGATGTTTCAAATGTCCCAATTATTTGTTTTGAGTCTTAGAGAATTGTGTTGATTGCAATGTTCGTGCGGCATTTGAAATGTCGTAACGTGTAAATTATTTTATTATTTGATCGTATATAACTCACTTATTTTTGTACTATTATGTGGAGAGTTAATTTTACTTAAATCGAACCGCTAACCCACTGTAATTCTGTATTGAGGGTTTATTAGAAATTAAAACAGTATGCTATAAAGGATGTTTTATTTCAAATTCCTTGGTCCTTGTTGAGGTTTTAACAGCAACAGCGCATCATGTATTCGTAGTCGTGACAGAGACCGTGCAAATTGAGGGGACATTGTAGGAAGTCTGGGCACAATATAGGTAGTTGATCTAAAATAACAGAGAGATAAATATTTTTATAAAGCATAAAAAATGCTTGATTATTAAAGCAACCTGTATATATTCATTAATTCGAATGTACGAGTATTTTGGAACGAAACTATTAGTTACAACAAAGTTTGGAAAAGATTAGGATGAGAATTACCAATTTTAATCCAGATGTTATAACAATCTAGAAAAGAAAATTTCTATTTTTAAATAAACTGTGGGTTTCTAAAAAAAATATTCAGTATGAATGTGCTCATATCTGTAATAGAACTAGACAAAAAGTGAAGTATTTACCTAGCACATGAGCACAGCCACAACAGAAGCCATGTATAATGGCCTCGTCATCTTCACAAGCTCTCGGAGGGCACCCGTTACACCACATTCCAACGCCAAGCCATGGCACGTTCCCTTTAAACATTAGTGCCATTCAGATCTATGCATATATATATTTACTGCATGTGTACAGTTAAATGCATTTTGAACTAATAATAAATTAAAAATAAAAATATTTGGTATGTTAAGATTATAAACGAGTTTAGTACTTGTATTTTATTAGTATATATTTTTTATAGTATTTTTACCGTAGTGTTTACTTTTCAACCGACTTCAAAAAAAGGAGTAGGTTTTCAATTCGACCCGTATGTTTTTTTTTCTATGTTTGTTACGCAATAACTCCGCCAATTATGAACCGATTGGAACAAATCTTTTTTCGGCGTATAGGTAATACCTCAAGGGTGGTCCCATTTAAATAATAAAAAAACAACCCCCAAGGATGGAAACTTGGGGATGAACTTTTTTATATGCAATTTCTCCGCCGATTATTCAACGATTATTTTTTTGTTGAATAGCTATTATCATGAAGTCTGTTTATTTTTTACCCGACTACGGCAAAGCCAAAGGAGGGTTATGATTTTGACAGGCTATGTATGTATGTATGTATGTTCATCTGTTCCCTCGTAACTTCTAAACCACTAATCAGAATTCGACAAATGACATATCATTAGAAGCGTCTTAATTGTCCGCTGGTTATAGGCTATATAGATTTTCACCAAATTCAATGTGGCGCCCTCTAGCGGACAAAATATACAGAGTAAAAAAATAAAGTTAAGCTAGATATGCCGTGTTTGGTATCATTTTAAAGCGCTTCACTTGTACATTTCGAATATATATATATTACTAGCATTTGCTTGTGACTTTACCTGTATTCATGGGGTACTTTTATACTTTTTCAGCGTCGTTTTTTGTCGTAGTCGGGTTTTAGTTTTTTTACTTTATCTTGTTTTAAGTTAATTAAGCTTAAAACAATGCCTTCGTGACTCTTGAAAGCTCTAAGGATTTATTTTATTTACATTTGCTGAGGTGTTTTACTATCATGTACCATCAGAGCAACTTGCAGCATAGTTAACTGTTATAACATAAAAAAAATACTTACATCTTGGTGCCTTTTTGACCGCGCTTAACCCTGAATCTGAAGAGTGCACAAAGTACCCCAAACTATGTGATATAAAAAGACCAAGAACTAGGCAACGCACTAGAATCTTTTCCAAGCTCATTGTGATAAATATACTTGACAAGAGAGTTCTCAGCTTATATTAGTTTTGGTAGATACATAATTAAGTCTAATTAGCTGTAGGTCAGTGCCTTTAAGATAACTCCTGGAAATAGCCCATTAACATTTTTAAATGATTTTTGGTAAACTAGCCACGAACCACGGTTTACCCTAAAGTTGAGTGTTTTATGAGACAGCCTTTAGCACTCTTTATGAACGTAGCCCACAAAATACAAATAATTAGTAAAATTCAATAATATCGTGTTTCAATCAAAACTCTTTAATGTTATTAGAAGGTGGTTCACGGTTAAATTTGTGTAGTTTTCGTTCGTGTCAATATCAAGATAAAAAGTATCTCTTATATGTTAATCCAGTGTCTAGTCTATCTGCATATCATACCAAATTCACTTAAATCCACTCAGTAGGTAGTTTCTGCCCTTATGAGTAATAAACATACACACTTACAAACTATCGCCTTTATAATATTTGTGTGAGGATGTTATTTAACTTAAGTATTTATTTTTCGTTTACTCTATTTATAATAATATATTTTCATTTCATTCTCTAACTGGTTGTCAAGTTATAGGTGTTAGGGTCACGAATGTTTAGCGCTGCACGAGAATAGCTGTCCATCGGTAGAATCGCGCTCGTAATTGACGTATTGGTGCGAGAAAGACAACACGACTGGGGAACCAATCAACGCTCGCGCACCCGACGATCACGCGCCGCGCCGTCCCCTCGATACCTTACTTACTTTCCTTGACTTCTGCGCAGGTTTCATTAGAGCGCTAAAGATTCGTGACGCGACCTATACTACGTATCGAAAATTATATATACTTATCACTATCGTCCTTAAAATCTATCTATCTAAATCCGATAATTGTGTTTTAATGTCCTCTTCTTTCGTTCCTTTAAATAAAAATAAATTTTATCGGTATAAACATTTATTTCTTTAAAATATGGCACAATATGACTAGTACATTTATTTTAACATTAAAGCACATCGCTAACATTAATATTAATACTGATTAATATATTTTGAGCACGTTGAACGAATATCGAACTTATAAAAAAACTTAACATTTTCCTTAAATCACAGATAAGTGATAACACACAAACACTTCTATAATATACGGTCGGTACGGTCAGCAAAAGTACGGTCCTCAAAAACGTTTTGCTCTAAAAAACCTTTCATAGATACAACCGTTTCATCTCAATATTCGTAATACATAATATTGAAACAAGTTTTTTTTATTGATCATAATTTAAGGTCTCTCTCTGCCACACTACACAGTGTCATACTATGACCGTGCTATGAACGTGTCAGGCAAAAAAATCTTTTTAAAGAAAAGCATGATACTATGTCCACTAGACCGTTCCGTTACCGAACAGCACCGTCGCGTGCCATGCACGGATCGGCGAGTATTGTCGATACATACGACTTTGATACGCTCTAGTAGGCGTAGTAGAGCGTAAAAGAGGGCCCTGATTTGGGGAACCGCTGTGGGGTTCGCGGAAGAGTCTGCAAAAGTGCCCGGGATCCCCACTCACTGCGGCGGAGCGATTAACAGTGGGGTTTTGGTCGGTAGAAGTCCGACATAACCCATGGTCCTTCCCCGAGGTCCATGGGTATCCTATGAGGATTTCCCCACTATAAAAAAAAAACATGGTATGATACGTTGAAGTGGGTAGAGACCTTTACCTTACAATTGTTCTTACTTCATACAAATTCATTTTAAATAAATTTGGCAACCAATTATGAGTTATCATAAGTAATCAATTTTTCAACAAAGTTCATTATGTCCTATAGTTTAATATCTACCTAACACTTATACAGTGCAACTACTAAACACATAAATGAGATCAAAATATGTAAATGTAGGTCAAATTAAAACTAATTTCAATAAATAAACTTATTTAAAATATTAAAAGGTGTAAACTTATAATATAACATGGTACATTTGGCATACTGGAAGTACTTATTTTGGATTTTGTGTTTAAATTACTTACTTTCTAATAATACTTGTAAAAATGACTAGTCTTAGGGTTTTAACTAAAGCTTATGTTTTGTTATACTGTAAAATATTAATAATATCATAATTCATAATATGGCGTCGATGTTACGATGCGCCATAACCAGACGCTATAAAAGTTGGCACAATTAATTTTATAACTTGAACTTGTATAATTTTAATATCTTCATTGTACGTAGTCAAATTCAAGATTTTACAATTTCTTGAAAAGAAAAAAAACAACGAACCTATCCCTATACCAGATTTACAACACAGATAGAAACAAAATCAAATACTTTAAATTTTCCCTCTTTACCATATTATTAACGTTTTCTTACTCTACCTACACTAAAAAATAACATGTGTATGGCGTCGCGTTGCCATGGAGACGCATCGCGTGTCCGTTGCCATGGTAACCGTTTATACAGACGCTCGCTCCACAAGGTCGATAGAAAGCGAGCGCGTGAGAAGTGCGCGGTGCGAGCGAGACGGCGGTATAAGCGCTCCGCTCTCGCATGTCTTGTTGCCTAGGCAGTTGCATGAGCATACCTGTACATAAACATATGATGTATATTATGATATTATCTATACTAATATGTATGTTAAGTTGTTGAGTTTGTTCGTTTGAACGTTATAATCTCTCAAACTATCGGATTTTTTTTAATTTTTATATAGCCTACCGTTATTGGAAACGGATCAATAAGTAGGCTAATTTTCAACAGAGAGAAAAAAAAAATAATTGAAAGGGTATGAAAGTGTGTGTATATGGAAAAATCATTCATCAATAATTTCTGTTTCTAAGATTAATGGTTTTTTATTGGATAAGGTACGATGATATAGAATTTTCGGCGCGATTTTAAAACAAATTATCATCACACTTACCGAAGCCTGGTCATCATGTGACCTCTGTCGTCCCACAATCACGTGGCCGTCGATGGGTAGCACCGTCTTAGACCCGTCCTTGTCTTCATCGCGAGCGCTCTCTTCCGCTTGCCTGTGTCAAATTCAACAATATGGCCATAACTTCAAAATGAACGTATATGAACCTTTTTTTTACATTACATTAAAAAAGTATAATAATACAACTAATATTTTTGCGCACCTTAAACCAAACAGTAATAATATATGATGTGTACTTGTTGCAATGAAAATATTCCGCTCTTTTTGAAGTTATGTGCCCTATTATGCAAATATCAATATAGATACCAATTTAAATATGTTATGAATCAATATTTTACTATGTATATACTTACATAGTCATGAAGCGAAGTACGAGCAAGTTAATACTAGCAGCGACTACAGCCAAGCCAAACAGTATAAAAACCAGGCTAAGAGCCACATATCCTGGCTTGCTTGTTAGGGCTTGATCATTCTGTTAATTAAAATATAATTACTTAATCCATATTAAAAAAAAATTACAGGACTACTGAACACTTGTTTTAACACAGCGCCTTTAGATCCACGGTAAGCACTAGCTTGTGTTATGGCAACTGGACAACAGATAATTTACACATACATTTCTTTTGTACATTGCAACACCCAGGCTGCAGAAAGCTTCAAATATAAATTACAAATATATTTTTCCGGTGTGAGGATCGAACCCACGACCCTTCGCGCAGGAGCAGTTGTTCTACTACTGCGCAATGCAGTTATCATATTAATATTAAACATCTATAAACTAATATATAAAGCTGAAGAGTTTGTTTGTTTGTTTGTTTGTTTGAACGCCCTAATCTCAGGAACTACTGGTTCGAATTGAAAAATTATTTTTTTATTAAATAGACGATTTATCGAGGAAGGCTTTAGGTTACATAACATCACGCTGCGACTAATAGGAGCGAAGAAATAATGGAAAAAGAAATCGACGGGGACGAAGTCGCGAGCAACAGCTAGTGTATGTATATATAAATAACTTTTATCCTCATGGTTGCCAGGAAAATAGATGTTTTTGTGATAACGACTATGTGTTTGTATGTTATATTAGGTATATATAACATAAAACATAAAGCGACTAAACAATTTTGATGAAATCTAGCTGCTGCATATTATAAAATTTTTTATGTAAATTAACATTGCATTAAATATCACACTACATATATATTTTTTATTTGTTATTTTCCTTATTTGTTTGCAGTTAAGTTTTCTCAGTTAAAGAGCCAATAATACCTGCAAAGCGACATAATCACCAAAACCGATAGTAGTCAATGTGACAAAGCAGTAATAAAAACTATCAAAGTAACTCCATCCTTCATATCTTGAAAACACAGCTGCACCTGTAATTAGAACAAGTCATATATTAATTAACAATACTTTTCTCATATAATGTTCTATTCTACACTATATATAGTTAGTTAATATTTTAATTTCAATAGTTTCGGTGAATAATTTGTTTTGACTTATAATATTATATTATTTCAGCCTTCAATATCATTGATTTGATTTTGCTCACTTTCTTTATGGTGAAGTACTTTACTTAAGATTATTTTAGAAATTTGTAAATTACAATTATAGGTATCGAAGAGAAGGAAGTCACGAGCAACAACTACATACATAATGGTACGGAGCTTTTCGTGCGCGACAGACTTGGCTGAGTGATGAGATTGCCAGTCTAAATTTAAGTTTCTACTATTCATAAACACCAAATGAATATAAATAATATTTTTAGGCGTCTTCTTACCAGTAGTAATAATAATTGAAGACAACATCCCAGTAGCAAACATGAGGTTCATCTCTGTAGCCTCCGTAGTATTGCAGCGGAGATAACATTTGGCACGCCTTATAACCACAGATGCAAATTTATTCAACCTCTCGCCTATACTTTGGAACATCACAAGACCGAGAGGGATACCTACCTGAAAATTAAACATATGAATTGAACATGATGTATGTACCACAAATAACATCCAGAGAGAGATATCCACTAGGCCAAAAAAAAAATACAATTCAAAGACTTCATTATTACATAGTATGAAACAATGTCTCTTTTTTCTGATTGTTCCTATGAATGATTAAATCTATAAAACTATGCAGCTGATTTTCATGCGGTTTATCAATTGATTGATGATTGATGCAAGAAGAAATTTAATGTGTATAATGTGATCTGATGCAAGTTAGTTCAATAAACATATTATGCTGTTATATAATTTATTGTTTATTAATCATCTCTCTTACCATAGCATAAGCCATACAAAATGCTTTTCCGCCCACAGTTACTGGAGTAGAATGTCCGTATCCAATCATAGCTAGAACAACGGTGGCAAAATAAAAGGCCCCCGCAAACTTCCACTGTGGTCCAGCCTTGTGTGGTTTGTTCTCAATTATTACTATCTCAATCATGTGATAGTCCTCTGGTGTTATGTTGTACTTCCGTACGAGGCCATTTTTCATATCTTAAATAAACAATTTTTATTTCAGTATTAACAGTTTTATATAAATGTTAAGTTGAAGTGGGCCTGCTCACTGAGGGTGGTACTACCCTCTTGCAGAAAACTGGTATAAGTAATGACATCCTATTAGTGACATGTTGCACTTAAGGCCTATTTTGCCTTCCCAGCCTATTATGAGCCCACCACAATGTTATACGGCTTTGTAATTTACATACCAGATAAGATTTCCCATCTCTTGCTCTCAGTATCAGACTCTAATGCATCAAACACTGATGCACCAATTAGCAAATATGTGAATGTGCATACCACGAGTGACAGCGTTCGAACATTTTGGCGCTTCATTGTTTTTGTAAAAAAACTTTTGAATATTATATCTTTAAAGCAACAGAGTCTGGAAAACACAGAACAAGTAATATTTAATGTTCAATTGCTACTGTATTTGTTGGATTACAATGATTAAATCCATCTGAAACACTAGTAATACTTAAGGTTCCTTTTGGTTGATATAATATTTAAATTTATTATAAATAATAAATAAAGTGTTTTTTACCTTAAAATATTCACGGCCCATTAATAATTTTATTACAATTTCTGCCATGATTTTCTAGAAGTGCTAGTTTTCAATGATAGACTCCAATGCTTAAAGGAAAATATATTATTATAATATATATAATAAAAAAGTGTGATAGCCTCACGATAATTTTGTGCCCACGAAAATTGAAAATCTAATTTTCATGGATTGTTTATCTTTTTTATAACAATTACGTTCCTTTTTACTAAAGTTAATATCACGCCTTTGACAATGTGATACCATCACAATCATGGGGTGTCGAAAATTAATGTAAATTGCAATCATATATAAAATATTGTTAGTATTATTATATTAGCTATTGATATTCAAAAACAATAAATTAAATATGAATGTATATTTTATTTTATCGAATTAGATTTATATGTTTCATATTACGGAAGATCAAATCGTTTACATATTTTGACATATTTGATATTTAATGTCATTTGAGTTTTGACATTTGACATCGGTCATCGACTGTTTGAATGTGTGGCGAGGTGTGCATGGTTCTGTAGTGAAATTAACAATCATCAGTTAAATTAGGATTACATTCGCGTTTAAACTATTGCATCATGAAAGTAGTTTGTAACAAAAATAATCCACCGCTAGGTAAGTCATATTTGAAATGTACATAAGCTACAATTTATAACCGTATATTTCCAGGTGAACTAAATGGCTATTTATATTTTAACTTACAGGCGGTCTTTTTGCTGTGGAGTTCTACAGATCTTCAGCTGGAAATGTAGAGATTTCGTGGGGTTCTGAGTCCACTATCACCTTGAATTCATCGAAACCGGTTCCATATGGAACAAGTAACGATTTGATAAGAATACTCGAGAATACGTTTAATAAAAATGTAGGACCTTTACAGAGGGTGACTATGAACCACTGGCTTTCCTTTAGCCTGATTTTGGACGAAGAAATTCCGAAATCAATTGAATATTTGGACAAGGCTCTCGGTCCCCTTACATATTTAGTAGGGGAATCTTTATCTGTCTCTGATTTAGCTGTCTTCAGTGTTCTTTATGGTAATTAATTTTATGTCTATGAATCCTTGTATTTTATCTTAGTTTATTACAGAAAGTACTTTATGCCTTCACTCATATAACTATCTTATCAAATACTCTCATTTTATCACATATTTTATTGCATTTTATGTTATTAAATATATTAATGATACCAAAGGTAATTTTATTAATAGAGACACATTTGTTAATACAGCTTCCAGCAAGTTCAAGGAAGTATCAAAGTCCAATCCTCCGAATAATGTTTTGAGGTGGATGAAACTTATTCAGGCTCAACCAGCCGTTGAGAAGGTATTGAAGGAAGTACCTAATGAAATTCTTCAAAATGTTCAAAAGAGCTCATCAAGGTATGATTTTATAAACAAAATACATAAGTTAGTCTTATGCACGTAAATTATAGTGTGCTAAATAATGAGGTGTAGGTGCATTTATATTTGGATAATCAGCTAAGATATTAAAAATTGAATGTTTCATTAATAGAAGGTCACCACCAGCTACCAAGGAAGCAGCATCAGGTAGACAACAAGAAGGTAAATTCATTGATCTACCACATGCCGAGATGGGAAAAGTTGTTGTACGATTCCCACCTGAAGCTTCTGGGTAAGATTTCATTTCTATAGTAATTATAAAAGCTTAACTGGTCTAAAAGATTTTCCTGTTAAATTTTCTGTTAAAGTCTGGATAGCATAAGATTCCAGATTAAACGAAATTTGGATTTCAATATAATATAGTTCAACTAGTATTATCTATATAACTTGTATATGATAAACTTGAAAAAAAAAACAAAACATGTTCTATGGTTACCAATAAAGCCTATTGAAATATAAAAAAATATTAAAAAATTGTGTAAAAAGTTAGTATTTGGAGTGTATAGTGTAAAATGATTAAATTATTGTGTAATAATATAATGTATTTTTTTCAGATACTTGCATATTGGTCATGCAAAGGCAGCTCTATTGAATCAATACTACCAACAAGCATTCGAAGGAAAGCTTATAATGAGATTTGATGACACCAATCCAGCTAAAGAAAATGCTGACTTCGAAAAAGTATGACAGATGTCATTTGTTGACTTTGTTATTATTCTTTATCTAAAAATTATAACGAATAAAGTTTAGACATTTTATTGGATATATGAGCTTTATAAGTTGTGATACATTTAATATTAAATTGCAGTTTTTGTACATATAATATACTAGCTGTTGCTCGGAACTTCGTCCCCGTCGGATCTATTTCTATTATTATGGCATAATGAGTCAATCTTAGAAGATAGACATATACTGTCGCGGACTTTTTTTTAGATCATTTAAAGACTAGTAATTCTTTCATACGTATTATTTTTGTATCTTGAACCGTTTTCGCAGCGCACGCAAAGGAAGCCCTCGACGATGAATAATTTTCCCCGTTTTTTCCATATTTTCCATTATATCTTCGCTCCTATTAGTCGCAGCGTGAAGTTATATAGCCTAAAGCCTTCCTCGATAAATGGTCAATTCAATAAAAAAAGAATTTTTCAATTCGAACCAGTAGATCCTGAGATTAGCGCGTTCAAACAAACAAACAAACAAACAAACAAACTCTTCAGCTTTATATATTAGTATAGATGAGTGGAACAATAAACATAATCTAATGTTTTCAGTCATACAAAAATTAAAAGGTGTTTCAGTGCCTTTTTGAATTTTATTTTTAGTTAAATGTAATTAAATGAATAATCTTTCGATTACAGGTCATTCTTGAAGATGTAAAAATGTTGGAGATCAAACCAGACATGTTTACGCACACATCTCAATACTTCGATCTTATGCTGCAACTCTGTGAGAAACTTATCAAGGAGGGCAAAGCATTTGTAGATGACACTCCCGCCGAACAGATGAAAACTGAAAGAGAACAAAAGATTGAGAGCAAAAATAGGAATAACTGTATGTAAATATCATGCTTTATTTCTATTTAACTAAGATAACATACAACCAAGAAAGACATTAGAGGGCGTTCATGTACGGCGCTACGCATTTTTGGAAGATTTTAGATGCCTTTCCCCCCATGTGATGCACCATAATGTTTAAATGACTTCTTAAAATTAGAGATTTGATCAAATTAAACTAAGTATAATAACTAATATCTTTATTATTTTTAAAATAAAAAAATATTGCTAAATTGCCTTACGTAACTACTTGAATGTTCCCTGAAGTTCTAAAAGATGCAATGTTTATTAATTATTAAATGCTATACATATATTTATAAAAATAATACTCATATTAACTTCTTAGCTGTTGAGAAGAACCTTCAGCTTTGGGAGGAGATGAAGAAGGGCAGTGATATTGGCATTCAGAACTGTGTTCGTGCGAAAATAGACATGCAGTCGATGAATGGTTGTCTCCGAGACCCAACCATTTACAGATGCAAGCCTGAACCACATCCGAGGACAGGCATGGAGTATAAGTATGAACTTTTAGGATTTTATATATTCTATTGTTCTATGTTTTTTTTGACAAACAATATGTTTGGGCTTACAATTTTTGTATGTACAATTGTAATAATAACTTTTTAGTTTATTTTTTGTACATTTTTATTGAAAGATAATAAAATATAATGTCATTGTTATGTTTGAAAAAAGTTAAAATGATGCATTCTGGCCATTGAATATTATTCTGAGATTAGAATGCATATGCCAATACGATTCTTAACGAATTGCGAATCCCAAGTCAAAGATTCTCAAGAAATGTATTTTTTGTATTTTGAAAGTTCTTTTCATTATTCCTTTATATGTAGGTTCAAAAAACTTGTTTGTTTACAGAGTATACCCAACATATGACTTCGCCTGTCCCATAGTAGATTCTATAGAAGGTGTGACTCACGTGCTAAGAACTATGGAGTATCACGACAGAGACCCGCAGTTCTATTGGTTTATTGACGCTATGGGATTGAGGAAACCATATATTTGGGAGTACAGCCGGTGAGGTTTTTTTTTTATTTGTTTATTATAGCTGTTTATTCATAAAACACTTTTAAGATAAAGGAACAATTAGAAGAAAAATATACACATCGCTTAGGTAGTATTGCAAAGAAATTATGTAAGAGATGAAAAAAAAAATTTTTAATATATGTGCATGAACAACATGTATATTACTTTAAATTGCTTCGCGTTTAAATTGATGAATTTATTTTATTGTAATAAGTGAAATCTTGATACACATTAAGTACATAAGCAAAAATTTCGTCTTATTCAATTACATCTTTACATCAATTGAATTCTAAATAAAAAAGTCTCATGCGAAATTATTTATATATTATTTATATAAAAATATTTATTTTTAAATTTGTATAAACCATTAGTTGCCAAATAACGATTAATGGATTTAAATATTGAATATTTGTTTACAGGCTGAGCATGACTAATACAGTTCTGTCGAAGAGAAAACTTACATGGTTCGTGGAGCAAGGTCTCGTTGATGGATGGTAAAATTATTTTTAAATTTCTCCTTTTTCATAAAAAGCCATTTAGTACTCTTTAGACCCGAATACAATACAAAAAAGTATATTTGGTGGTTTTCGTATATACAAATAAAAAAATTCACCAAGAACCGCCAAGGAGTGAAACTCTTTTCCGTCCATCTCAGAGAGTGCAATTTGGATCTCTTTAAAGTTAGTCCCGCTTAAAAGTTAGAATGGATGAATTTTCAATCGGAGTCAAATGGGGCTGTTTGTAGCTCTTATACATGCTGAGGAATATTCCTTAAATGAAATAAAAATTAAATGCACACACTTGACCGTGACACTCATTAGTTATAAGAGTATTTAAATTTTTTGACCAAACGATTTATTCCAGGGACGATCCCCGAATGCCAACAGTCCGTGGGGTACTCCGTCGTGGTATGACGGTGGAGGGTTTGAGACAGTTCATCCAAGCGCAAGGATCCAGCCGTTCCGTAGTCTTCATGGAGTGGGACAAGATCTGGGCTATTAATAAGAAGGTATAATAGTATTGTCTATATAAAAATACTTATTTATTACGGGTACAATAAGTTTAACAATATGTTGTTGGATAATGATATGTAATATAATTAATAATAATATACTTTATGATATATAAAAACGAATTGTGAAAAGTACCCACGCTACTTAAAACTCATTTTTGTAAGAGTACAATCTTGTGGTATGATATTTTATTTAATCCATATTAACAATTTAACTTAGTGATAGATTCAGATACATCATTTTGTTATAAACCACAGATCTTAAACACCTTTTGCGTTTTAAACCCAGGTCATCGACCCAATAGCTCCTCGATACACAGCTCTTGAAGAGAATCCAGTACCAGTCAACCTCAAGAATGTCTCCGAGTCCACTCTTAGTGTTGCCCTCCATCCAAAGAACCCAGATGTCGGTACCAAGAATGTATGGGTGTCTCCCAGGCTGCTGATAGACCAGGTGGATGCGCAGGCGCTGAAGGAGGGAGAAAATACCACCTTTATCAACTACGGGAATGTTATGATCGATAAGATACATAGGTTAGTGTCTTGGAAATTATTTTGTGGTTTAAAGTTTGTCAGTGTATTTTTTTATATTGTGTATGTTAACAATGTTTTAGAGAGCTCCCTTTAGTGCGACTTTTTTAGGTGTAATGTGTATTTATATGTACTTTCTTTTGTTAATCCAGGGTGTAAACTTCAGCCTAATTCATTTCATCATTCAGTGGTTTTGTCGTGATAAACTAACAAACACCCATACCACATCGAAAATTTTCGCATTTTTTTTAATTGTATTATAGTATAAACGTAAACTGGTAATTCTATGATTGAGGGTATATATAAGGTATAATATTCATTTCCATTCAGGTCAGCAGATGGCAAAGTGACAAGCATAGACGGAACACCAAACCTAGATAACAAGGATTACAAGAAAACTCTAAAGATCACGTGGCTAGCCGACTCGCCCCGGTCTCCCCGCGTGGAGGTCTACTGCGTCTACTTCGATCATATTATATCGAAACCACTGTTGGGGAAGGACGAGGACTTTAAGCAGTTTATTGGACATCAAACTAGGGTGAGATTGTTTTATCTATAAATATAAAGTTGGATAAAGTAAATTCAAATAATAAACTATAGATATAAGTTGTCTAATAAATAAAATGTTTTATTAGTATATCAGTAAAATATTTTTTAAAGATGTACATAATTTTAACTATTACAGACGTAACAATATACGTTTAACAATATATCTTTGAAATTATGCAAACATTGTTATGCCAGAATTACTGATAGCACCTCTTACGATTTTTTTTGTATTCAAATACTACAACGTGGAATAAAATGTTGTTTTTTGCTTCGTTTTTGCTCATATATGGCAACGGCGACATTCCTTACCATTGTTATACATTATAGTTTTAACACTTCATGTCAGGCTTCGCATTCGACTGGTTTTTCTTTCATTATGCTTATGTTTAAATTTCTTAAAAATCTTACATGCCTGTCTCATCAACAGTGGGAGATCCCCATGCTGGGCGAGCCGGAGCTGTCCAAAGTGAAAGTGGGTGACGTCATCCAGTTACAACGGCGTGGTTTCTTCCGCGTGGACGTGGCCCCCGCCGCCCCCTCGCCGCACTCCGCCCGCGCCGCCCCCCTCGTGCTGTTCCACGTGCCCGACGGACACACCAAGGAGATGCCGGGACAGGTGAGATGCATGGTTGCAGCTAGGTTTTGTAACTAGCCGCGCAAATAAAAATAAACTTTAATCTTGAATCTGATAAACAGCGTGGAAATCGGTCCCTATTAATATTATAAATGTGAAAATTTGTAAGAAAGTATGTGTCTTTTTTATTCTTTCAAGCAAAAACGGCTGGACTGATTTAGTTGAAATTTGGTATTTAGATAGGTAACCCTGATATAGGACACCCAGGATAAACAAATAGATTACGTTATATTATCCCTTATTGCCTTGGGAACGGGAAACGCGTGAAAAACCGCAGGGCACAGCTAGTAGGGACATACAGAAGAAAGTTAAAAAGAATAGTTGACTGCGTTTTATGCTATGTATAAGTAGCGGCACGGATCTTTAGCGCTGAACGAAACCTGCGCAGAAGTCAAAAATAAGGTATCGAGGGGACGGCGCGGCGCGCTGGGCGAGGGAGTGTCGGGTGCGCAAGCGTTGATTGGTTCCCCTATAGTGTTGTATTTATCGGGCCAATACGAAGTTCCGCTTACTTCTCGAGTACAGTCACGTTCAGAAAGTTTTGTATAATAAGTTTTGTTGAAATTGATAAGCTTTGGTTGTTAAGTTTCTTCTTTTTTGTAAAGTTATACTCGATTGTTAAGTTTTTGTTGACTGATACAGACGATTAATTTGAAGACAATTAATTATAAAATTATGAACTTGTTATATGTTATCTTAAAAGAAAAGACAACCCAAAACATTTAATAATATATCCATTACATATATAATTACCTATTGACTAACTGATATTTCATATTTGCATATTAAAAGCCTCATCAATCAGTATTATATATGATAAAAGTAATATAATAGTTAATGAAATTACTTTTAGATTACAATTATAATAACAGATAAATTTTTAATAGTAATTTCAAATCAATTACGGCCGCGATTGTACCGATGCGCAGCTATCCCCTCTACTTCGTTCAGCGCCTAACATCCGTGCCGCGACCTATAATTATAGAGGGAAAACGAGCAAGCAAGCTTTTTTTTTTGCTTTTTTTGTACATATTTCAATTTTTCGTTAGTCCTATATCTGTAACTTATAGAGTTCTTTTTTACCTGCCCTTAACTTACCTCTTACTCCTAGGGTTAAAGTTTTTCTGCGTATATAAGTAATCTGTAATCGTTTTTAACTGTGTTCAGAACACGAGTAGACCCAGTTTTAAGTAAAATGATCTCATAGTAACCGCTCTTAAATCCTGGGGTATTGGAGGACAAACAAAACAGTATTTAATTAAATAAATTAAATATATTTTCTTTAATTTACGCACTAATAGAATAATTCGGACAACTGTACCAATAACGATTATAAAAGCTGTTTAAATATTACAAAGCCTTCACAATGTGAACAAAAATAATTATTATTTTTAAACTGTGTGTGTTATATGTGTTCAATATTAAAGTTTTAAATGCTACAAGTCAATTCGATTGTATGGATATTTAGTAATTGTGCAACAAAAAAAGTGAAATAATTAAAAAAAATTGTAAATGTGAATAAAACTCAAGTAAAACTCTTATTTTTCAATCAAAAATATATTTGGTGAGTTTTGTTTTAACAATAATAATACAATGTTATTTACTGTAAATTTTAAGAAATATAATTGAATATTTAAAGTTGCTTTCTACGAAAGAAAAACTGTTATACAGTTTATTGCTTATAATTAATTTTAATAATTAATATAATCACCATATTAAAGGCGGTATTAGAAATTTAAAGAAACAATCAAATGAATTTTTTTTATTAAAATATATCACTCTACTTTTGATCAACAAAAGATTAAAATTAAAAATAATTAGCTTACACGTTTACGTATTTAGTAATATTCATAGTTATCAAAATGATAATACTCTTCAACTATATTCATACTTGGACTGTAAATATCCATTTGATTAGGTTCAATTTTGAATGTTTCTGAGGAACTTGGGCTCAATATCGGTGAGAATTCGCAGCAATCTTTCACTTTATTAATAACGACGGTGTCCAATGAGTGTATTGAGGCTAGATCAAATGTCGAATCCAAATCGAAGCCTTCAGGCGAGCTACCTTTTAAAACTGTAGTAGGATTCCTCGGTAATTGGTTCTGCATACGCTGAAACGGTGACGTTTAAAATATTGTTATTTCTATAATAATATATAACAATCTGTGTTATTATGAAGTTGTGATTTTTCGAAATATATCCATTGTAAGTTAATTTTGCGTTTGTTTACGATGAAAGTCAATGTTATTTTTATTACCTTTAAAAATCTCATTTATAAAACACTACTTTTTTACGATAAAAAGCCTCATCCAAACATAACCTGATTATACAAGATATTTTGTCTCTTTCCCAATAACAAATGACTTCAAACACTTCGCTATGGTAATTAATTTTCAGCTAAATCTAAACTAATCAAAGCCTACCTTTCTCGTTGAACGTATCAATTCCTCCAATTCGTTATCAGAAGAATATAAACTGTCTGAGCTGATGTTTTCATACATCGAAAGTGTGTTCCTAGTATGGATGGTTTTAGTAGGTCTATTATAAGATGGCGATCTTTTGCGTCTCCTTCTCTTCTGTAAGAAATATAATTAAAGCAAATTTCATATCTGAAAACATAAAAAAAATAACGGCGTCGCTGCGCCTGCGCATTATACATAACTAATACAATACTGAATACATAGATTGTTGAATTTATTTAACTTTGATTTTAACTGTTTTTAAATATAAGCTTAAGAAAGCAAAAAGGCTTGTTTATCGCCAAAAGAATTAGAAGAAAGCCCTCACTTACTAACCTGCCTTGTGCACGTTCGATGTATACGTTTTATTTCATTCCTATTGCAATGTTTTCGCATACAACAGGGCGCTATTCTTCTCACTGGTACAGCGATGCTTCTTATAAGTGCATCCAATCTCTCTCGTCTGTCTACTACTGGAACTTTTCTTCGACGCCGTCTGACGTTTGTTTCGCATCTTATAGTCTCCCCAAACACCTCAGTACTCATTGTCACCTTACGACGCTTCTCTTCGATCTTTTTCTTAACTCTAGATCGTATACAATCTATGAAAACAACGTCAGAATCCTCACTCACTTCTATGTAGCTCATGTTTTGTTTTTTCGCGAAGATTTGTAACTTTGAGCTTGGCTTTTTCACACGATGTAATCCGTAATCAGAAACCGGAGTTCAGTTACAATGTTAAAGAATGCTGATACTCAAGATTTGCGTTCGCATTCTATAATAAATATAGGTTATATATATTTAATTTAATTTTAAAGAATATCTTAAATCCAGAACGATTCAACGATTGTCGGAATGCGAACTAGGAATGCATACATTTGCTGACACCGTCAATGCGTTAAAGTAAACATCGTTATCACTGATCGTATTTCTTAATTAAAATAGTGGGAAAAAATAGCTTTATTTGCCATTATTGAATAAATAAACAAATTTAGAATATGAATGGAGTATTGTCGGTAGTTCTATTGTAATGTAATGTTATGATCGGTATTTTTTACAAAGAAGGTAGTAGTGTCAATTTAAGTTTGAAGTGAGCAACATGATAATTAACCTTGAAAAATTGAATGATGTAAACAGTGGTTAGTAATTTTTAGAAAAACAGTTTTTAGTCATTAAATTAATGGGATGGGTTAACATGGAATTCAGGAAAGAACTAAAAAACAGCTAATTTTTCAACCCGTTTTTTAAATTGATACGAAATTACCACAACGTTCTCGCAACAAATCTCTAGCGTTAAAATAATTTATAAACGGCGTTTTTGAAGAAAATAAATACAATATCTAAACTAAATTCTAAATAATTAATCATGCAGACGCAGCTATTTTTCTGTTATTTTTACATATTTATAAAAATGTAGGGCTACCAAAAAGTTCGGTGTGTATTATTATACACTTCTGTACTATTTAAAATTGTTATATTTGTGAAGGATTTTAACGTTTAGGGAGATCTTGATTTACTGGACCGAGTTCTAAATTGCTATGATTAGCTATGAACTATTGCTATGAACAATATAAAATGAAGCATGAACATATACATATAAAACTTAAACGTGTCCAACCGCGAGACATAACTATTTTTAATTTAGATATTAAATTGTTATATTTAGGCGTGATGATACGCCTAAATTACAGACGTATACATTGCTCGCATATCAATTATGTTAATAACTCCAATAATGAAAGCCATCGATGTACACCATCCAATGTTTTAAGTTTTAACTTAATCGCAATGTGAAAGTGAAAGGCGGATTCGTTACAGTCTTTCGTAGTCTGTTTTTGATATCCACGTGTAATATACATTCGTATGTGAGCAATATGTTACAATTTAGTGTGTTTTTATTTTAATCGTATTATAAAAGAATAAGTGTCTATAAATAATGTAAGTTGCTAGTTTTATTTCGTATTCGTTAAGGCATAGGTATATGTTTTATGTATTATTTTATTTATCAATTATTATCAGTTGATAAATAAAATAATACGTATTTAAAATGAAGATATTTGAATCGGGATACGTATATTTTTTATTAATATGAATAGGAAGGAATAATATGCTATTTTTAAAATAAGTTTTTGTTAGAAAAATTCTAAAGGACTATCGATAAGTTATCACTATTACTTTTTATTTTATTTATTTCTTATTACATTACATTATTAAATAATCTTAATCTATTGAATATTTTTTAATTATTATAATGGGAGAAAGTCTATTTAATTGTGGATTATAAATTATTCTATTAGCAATTTTTTAAGCTTATCACAATTTTATCTTAACTATAAGGAAAATTGTAAAAATAAATACTTATAATTAATTTTAACAAAAAAACGAGTTTGCGCATATATCTATATAGATAAAGCAAATTTAAGACTTATATGGTCCCTTTGAATGCGAAGGTCAGGACCATATAGAAATGGTTGGAAAGCGCCTCTTTAAAAATGAGAATTAAATATCAAAAAGCTCAGTCAGTCCAAAGTTTGGAGTTAACAAGGTCAATTTCCACTACTTATTTTATTCTGGAGTAGGTATGTTCTGTGAACACGCTTATTAAAGTAGTTTTATATGCGTATGTAGATACGCTCGAATTGAGAGAAACCTCCTTTTTAATTCGGTTGACGAAAAAGAACAATCAAATCGAACCTGCTTCCTTTTTCAAAGTTCCTAACTAAATAAATTATCATATTTATTATCAGCCCAAGTCAGTTCAAACGACACAAGTCAAGCAACCAGCGCCTGCTGCAGACGCGTCTCAACTGAACGACCAGATCACCAAACAAGGGGACTTGGTTCGTTCCCTGAAGGGTGCTAAGGCTGAAAAAGCGAAGGTCGATGTAGCTGTGAAACTCCTTCTAGATTTGAAGACCAAGTATAAAGCGGCTACTGGCCAGGTTCGTGAAGATTTCTATGCCAAGATGTACCTGTATTCTGATACGTATAGGCCCATAGGACTACCAAAAAATCATTATATAATCAATATATTAAATAAAAAAA
>JADANM010005263.1:6710446-6722130 GCA_026213755.1 Eurema hecabe | reverse complement strand
TTAGAAATTCCTCTGTATCTTTAAGGCACTTATGATACTCGGTTTCAATATTTTTGCATCTCCATTGCCAATGGTTTGCTTTGCTAATCAAATGTTTATTTACTGCAAGCAGTACTTCGACTAAATCAGGCTGCATTTTTTTTGGTGACGTATCTATCTGAAGTGATAAGAATCCTTCAATAATTAAAGCTTCGGAAACTCTGCGTTTCCAGTAAAATATACCACTTTTAAATTGGTAAACGTAATCAGGCTTCTGTGTTGATAAACACTCCTTGACGCTTCGAAAATAGTCTTTTTCAGAAATTTGCAAATTTCGACTAAAACCTGCTAAGCGATTTGGTGAAAATCTACCCTTCCAAAGCTTATCATTCTCGTAAAGATACATTTCGAAAGAGTTAGACTGCCATCCTATCATCAAGTAAATTGTTTCTTTCGTTGTGTAGATTTTAGTCACTGTTATAGCGTCACCCGCATCCATTTTATTGAACTATCATCAACTTCTATTTTAACTTAAAAACGTATGGTGAATATTTTTATAATGGTTGCCATTCTGGATTGTCCTATTATTAAAATTTGTATTATGGTTTATTCTTATTTATTAAATTCATTTTGATATTTGACTACATTTTTGTGTTATCGAGTTTTACTATGAAATGTAGTTTGACGTTATAAGAATTAAAAAAAAATCGTCGAGCCTCACTATATAGTTTTTACTTTAACTTTAAATAAATGATAATATTTTTAATACTATAAAAATAGAAGTGACTTAGGACTCCAGTTACGACTTATAGACATAATTCTGTATGGTTATTTAACATGTTTGTTATTTTTACATGAATTTTACATTTTATTAGAAAACTATGGCATCAAAGCCATGGCTGGCAACTTTTAACTCAGGAAGCTAATACTGAGTTTGGGCGGGAATCTGGCGGCGTCTATCTGTAATCTCGATTGAATATTCTTTTTTTTGTGTATAAAGTGATTTAATGTTTGATTGTGATAGTAAATCATGCAGTAAATTAGCTAATAAGTGTCCAGGAAATGAAGAATTCATTCGAAAGTGCATATTAGAGCCGTTCGGATTGCTCCAAGATTCGTCGAGGTTTTCCGTAAAGTTCACTATCACGAAAAGCAGAAGGAAATGGAAGAAAGGAAAGAAAAAACTTATAAGATTGCGACTGAAGGACTTTGTATCCATGGTCAAGAAATAAATAAAAAAAAGATGCTAATACTTACTGTCAAAGTCATACCCCTTGAGACTTGAGTTGTGTCAACTGTCATGTCACATGACATTGTGTGACTTGTGAGTTGTGGTTGTGACTTGTGACAACAACATAACCTTATACAATAAACATGTAACGTTGAACTGTTTATATACTCCTTGAATAATACAATAACTTTTAATTAAATTTTTTAAAGCCAATCTTAGAGATAAATTAAACTTATTTATATCGCGTGACTGGTTATTCTACAAAACATGGATAGCGCCGATGAAGATAAAAATTCATCTGAGGTAGACGATTATGAGAGAGTATGTACAAATTTAAAATTATTTTACGCTATTTACTTTACTTCTTTACTTTTCATTCTTTCAAATATGAATATTTCGAAGTTATACTATACCTAAAATGAAACGGTTGTTCTTTTCGCATTATATATTGAATGGTTGCGTTACATTAAAAAAAATACGTAAAAGTCCCGTATTTTATTAAGATTAACTTTAGTATGTATCTCTAAAAAATAACATTTTACTTACAGACTGCTATTAGAAAAGAGATATCTAATATGTCATTTGAAGATTTACAAAAATTAAAGAATAAAATTGGTGCAAAAGTATACAAAGAGGTTGTGTTTGGTAAAAATAAGACACACAATAATCCAAGAGTATTCACGAGGGAGAATAAAAATAGACCGAGGGAAGTCAGTGCCAAAAAGCCGGTGAAAATGAAGCTTGACATTGGTGCAGTCAAAAAGAAAGAGTTTCGGGACCCCAGGTGTATTTTTAATACTACAATAATTTATCCATTGATTTGACTTTGAATTATAACTAATCTAGGTACATGTTTAAAGAGATTATCACATTGTTTCAAATCCGCAACCTTCATCTCTATAGTTATATTACTTTAGTTGTAGTATTAGAATATTCTCACATAGCATAATAAAATTGAAAAACTTTGCATAGAAAAAATGACTAAATTTTTATCCAAACAACTGTAAATCATTCTTGATTATTGTGTTTTATGTTTATTTGTATTAAACCTTCTCATTAATATAAATTACTCATATATTCTCTTTTGCGATTATTTAGTTGCAACTATTTACCAGAAATTTGTGTCTATTAACTTAAAATATTTTTCTTATCTAGATTCGATCCATTATGTGGCACATTTGACAAGAAACAATTCAACCAAGACTATGGTTTTATAGCAGACATGCGTCTAAATGACATGAAGAATATAAAAGCTGAATTAAAACAAACCACAGATCCGGAGAAACAACAAAAGTTGCGTAGGCTGTTACAAAGACTCAAAGACAAACATAGAGCCAGTAAGAAAGAGAAGATAGAAAGAGAGAAGAAGAGTAAAGAGATACAGCAAGTTGAACAAGAGTTTAGGCATTTCAAGAATAAATGTAAGTGTTATTTATTGATTATTTATTTATTGAAAATACTTCCGTCTCATTTGGTAAATGAAATTTGAAAATAATTTTAATTAAAAATGACAAATTATTACATAAATTCTATATTATTTTAGAGCCTTTTTAATTCCAATTAAGACATTTTTTGGACCATGCTTTACTCTCCCTCTTTATGAAATTTTGTCAAAATAAGTCAAGTGATTAACAATTTAATAGCTGTGAACATGTGTGAATTTAATACTTGTAAACATTTTGAATATTAATTTTTATAATTTTCTTTATAGCTGAACAGCGAGTGGAGTCATTAGTACAGCAATATGAAGAGTTGAAGAAGGAAGGTTCTGGAAGAATACAGAGACATCTAAGACGCAGGCAACAAAAAATTAAGAAAAAGTCTTTCAAAACTCCAGTTGGTGTTGAATAGTGTATATATGGTTATTCTGCTAATAAATGTATTTTTAACTTATGCTTTTTTGTCATTTAAATTTACATTGAGTTCTACTTTTCCTGCAACCAGCTAGTTTTTTGACTGACAGAGAGGTATATGAACTAGTTTCAATCTATAATATAAAAATGAATCTCAAAATGTGTTGGTAAGTGCATAACTCGATAACAGTGAACGATTTTAATGATTTTTTTTTAGAATTATCCTGGATGTGTGAGGATGGTTTTCAAGCAAAAAATATGGTAGGCGTAGGGTTTCGGGTAGGATTAGTACAGCGTGAACGAAATCGCGTTGGGCCAGCTATTATTCAATAAAAATCGTTTATTACACCACAATATAAATGTGTATATTTTTTTTAAAGTAGCAAAAAGCCAACATCACGCGGTGTTCCCAAGCGGTCACCCATCTAAGTACTGACCGCGCCCGACGTTGCTTAACTTCGGTGATCGGACGAGAACCGGTGTATTCAACGTGGTATGGACGTTGGCGGAAAAGAGTCTGAATTATCTAAATGTAATAAATTTTTCATTCATAAGTTTATCTTGTAAAAATAAAATATGAATGAGCAAACGAGATGGCAGAGAGAAAACGAACATGGTATATTTATTGCGTTCCTACTTAAGGTAGGAGTTTAATGGCTAAATACTCATACGGAAATCAAATTTAAATACACCTAAAGTTTAATAATTTTGACAGATTAGTATGGAAAACCGTCAAATCGGACTCATTTGAGTTGTTCTCAAATTTGAATAGCGTTTCAGTATTCCAGCATAAGTCTAATTAGGTCATTAGCTACCCTAATTGAACGTAGATACTATTTGGATTATAATTTTTAAAATTACTATATTTAAATTAAAGGCTCAAATTTATCGTAATTTTAAGTAGGTATATCGTGAGTTTATCATCACTGCTTGATAACTTGATTCAGGCGTGAAGTTACATTCTACGCAAATTTATTTTAATTATTTATTTACTGCATTCATATTTCTTGCTCGACTTGGCGGGATCACTACTGCACCCTCAAATATAGATAAAGTTACGGCCAAATACTCATACGCAAATTAAATTTAAGCACGCCCTAAGACTCGTAATTTTGACTGAATTGTATGGCGAACTGTCAAATCGGACCGGTTTAAGTAGTACTTAAATTTAAGATGCGTTTCAGTATTCCGACATTAGACATCTAGTACTTTACAGAAAATGTAAAATAATACAACTGTTACAATAAATAGATTTCTTTAATCATTATAATCGTATATTATCAAGCTTGGAATAAGCATCCGATGAACCAAGGCTGGTCGGTGAAGTAGATATGCATGGTGACTATGCCAGGGTTGTCAGCCATCTCGTACAGGCACTGGGGTCCATCAGGTACAATGGCCTGGATCAAAGTAAAAATATATTAAACAATTTGTTCTCGAATTAGCCAAATGTCCATCAAGAAAATTGACCTTGTTTGGATGAAGTTTTGTTTATGAAGTCTAGTCTTTGAAACAGGATAATTGTGTTCAATATTAGTTAAATGTATAATTAGCTTTGTAGATTAATTTGGATTTAAAGGCAACATATACAGTACGTAATTATATGGACAAAATTGAAACTCAATTCACTAAGGTTATTTATAATAATAGTATAAAGAAGTATTTTGTGTGTTTGTTAAATTGTAAGGGGTAATATTGGGATCTGTGGAACCGAAAAATCTTTTACCAATAGAAAGCCATATTATTGCTAAGTATCAAAGGCTATATGAAAAACCGTAAAAGATAAATAAAATTAGTTATGGTCCGCTAGTATTATATACATCCTAAGAGTCAAGACTTACACCCAAACTTTTTTGTTATAAACTAAGTGATTTACCTGAACTACAAGTTTGGGGGGTCTCTCGAACCAGTCTCGTTGGCCATCAATGAGCTCCAACTTTCCAAAGCTGATGAAGCCGAGACCCTCCAGCTTGCCGGAGTGCACCAGCGGGAACCACGGGTACATGCCAGTAGACGTGCATTCCGTATCAGCGGTCATGTTGTAGTAGTAGTGACGACCTGGGGAAGGATGAGATTCTTGAATTTGTACGTAAACGGCAAAAGCCGAAGAAGAAGGCTAAAGAATTAATTAGGTTAATTTAAGAGTTTTTAGTAGGTCACTAATATGAAGCATTAAATATATTATTTAAGGTATTCTTGAAATTTAACGTAGCTTAGTAACGAAACTAATATACCTACTAATATAATAGTATGTATTATAATATTCATAAGCATCTTTTTGTTAAATTTAATAAAACACTATGTATTAAATTGCAATTTTTTAAATGAACGGTACATACATTTGAACAGCTATAATTTGTATTTAAGCAGCAGCCATAGCATGAATCTTTGTAATATATATGTATACAAATTCGCATAGTTCGTTAATTGATCGTTAGCAATCATAACGCATGTCTGCGCTCAGATTTTCTACCCGAATAACGTAGTTATCGGCGAAATACAGCCAGAGTAGGTATGCTGTATAGCAATTTACATATTTAAATGTAAAATATTATAGTTTAAAGGGGACTCTGAATTAATGTTGAACGCTCAATCAACGCTCCATAGCATAGCTGGACAGTGGAACACCAGGGCTTTTAGTCCGTTTAAGTCTGACATAGCCTCACTTCGAGATTGTAGATACGTATTGCATGGGAGATTCCAAATAAAAAGATGGTCTATAGAACGTACCCATCCACGGGATGCAAGCTTGCTTCGTAAAGATGCTGTTGGCGATGTCATCAGCGTCGGCGGAGATGCGGAGCTCCTCCTTGTTGATGCCGGTGACCCAGACAGCGTCCTCCACTAACACGCTGGCTTCCTCACTCGTGACTACTACGTCCGTTGTTCTTGCTGTATCTAGAATTATATTACAATACTTAACACATTTAAACTGATTTATTTGTTCGTCGATCGCTTTAGCACACTGTAATCTGTATGCCTATTTGAGGCGATTATCTCTCAGAATAAACGATTTTTATTTAAGTATATTAATAGTTAATACCTTGTGAGACGAAGAAGATTTGAGTAGTCCAGTAGGACTTCTGTGTTTGTCCAGACCGGGGTGGAGGGTTCCATTCGGTGTAACCTTGGGTTTCCCAATCCAAAGCTGCATCTGAATGCTCATCTTTAGCGAGCTGAAATGTATGTCTTAGTTACCCTTCAAGCATACCATAAGCATATACACGAATATGTAATTGTAACAGTCCAATGTTTTGAATTTGTATATGTCACAAAGCCTTCCTCAAAATATTTTTGTATGAAAGCGAATTAAGCAGGATTTTGTACTTATCATTACAAAGGGCTTACCTAGATTTACGGAATGCTTTCATTAATTTTAGCAAGTTGTATTCGTACTAGTAATTACTGGTAGTTCCAAACTATAGTCTTGAAGGAAAGTTTCACAGATCAAACGCTTTACTTACAGCGATCTGCAGACCGACAATGCTACCAGCTCTTGTGAAGAACCCACAAAGCACGCGGTCTTCGGGGCAGTAGAGCAAGAGGTTGGACCTGGTGGAGTCAGCTCGCGAGGTGATGGACCAGCCCTCTCGAATCGCGTTTACGGTTGTTCTTGGAATGTCGAAGAAGAAATCAACTCCCGGATTGAGACCAACGTTGAATTTCACTGAAATATAAATAGTAAATACATACATTATAGCTATTCTTGTAGGTATCTATTGCTTATCTTATATATAAAAATGAATCGCAAAATGTGTTGGTAAGCCCATAATTCGATAACAGCTGAACCGATTTACATAATTCTTTGGGCCAGCTTACTTACTTAGTGTAATATATCTATTTTGTTCTTTTGTTTGAATTTGTTTTAACAAAATGAAATGCCTCCTCATGTCGTGCCATATTATGTATTTAGTTTTTTAGAATGCCATCGTTTTATGTAACATTTATTTTATTAATAATGGTAAATAATGAGTTTTTAGATTTAGTTTTGATTCTGTGCTTGTACAATTCTTCGAATTAATAGATTTTAGATTTACTTTATGGATTTTAAAAAAAAACTCACCTCTTAAACCAGGATTGAGAGCCTCTGAAATAAAAAAAATAAGTAGGTACTTGATCACATGGAATTTATACAATTTTTTTTAATTTCGTTATCACTTTTATTTATACTTATACAATAGGTTAGTTAAATAAGCTACAATAGTACGATAAAATACAATTTTAAACAACAGATTATAAAGTACTGATTAAACTAATACCGGTCAAGGGTGACACGAGCGCTAACGCAGCAACCAGGAAAAACCACTTCATGTTTTCTTCGAACAAGTAATGATCATTTTCTTTAAATTCCCTTATACTTATACTGAAGATAATAGATAGACGCGAATAACATTGATTTTTAAATATCCGACCTAACGATAATCCGTTTTTGATAAATTTTCGTGATAATTAAAACATTTTCCTGTAAGTCCTACCTACTTTTTGGTAACTTCAATTTGCGTTTGAAACTTCTAAAGGATTTATCTTTTTTTAAATATACAAGATCAAAAGATTAAAGTGCTTAATTTAGAAGACCGAAAGCAAAGTTACAAAAATAACGCATCGTGTATTATATCACTTAATTGCATAACTTTAAATTCAGGTTCTTATCTGCGCCAAATTTGATATGGTCCGAAAATAACCGAGGAAGTATGGATGACTAACGGCCAAATACTCATACGCAAATTAAATTTAAGCACGCCTTAAGACTCGTAATTTGACAGAATTGTATGGCGAACTGTCAGATCGAACCGGTTTAAGTTGTACTTAATTTTAAGTTGCGTTTCAGTATTCCGGCATAAGTTGCATTTTTGCTGGACTTGGCGGGGTCACTTCTGCTTCCTAAGAATTTCGAAGGCCCTGGCCTTGGGTGGGGCGTAAAATAAAACAACTCTTTCATTCAATATATTTGTTTAATCATTAAAAGAAATAAATAAAATGTATAATATACTGCCTTCGCCGGTGGTGAAGACTTGTTTTTTAATACCATAACAATTTCAAAAATATTGAAATTTTATTAAGCCTAGTTAAGTTGAAGAAAGTTATTAAGTTGAATAAGGATATATTTGAATTTGATTATACTATTAAACTAAATATCTAAATATTCATTAGCATTATGCTGCAGACCAATGTATACAGAAAAAAAATCTGATTACTACCTAATATGCTTAATCAAGTTAAAAAAAAATGAGTTTTAACTTTTCCTGCGACCAGACAATTTTTTGACTGATAGAGGGGTATATGAACTAGTTTAAATATTCTATAACAATTGAACTTTTTTAAATTCGCCATTTACAATTATTTTTAAAAAAAGCCAACATCACGCGGTGTTCCCAAGCGGTCACCCATCTAAGTACTGACCGCGCCCGACGTTGCTTAACTTCGGTGATCGGACGAGAACCGGTGTATTCAACGTGGTATGGACGTTGGCAATTAAGGTATCGAATTATCGTATCTGTATAAATCACTTGTAAAAATAAACTTATGAATGAGGAAAAGAGGTAGCAGAGAGAAAACAGACATGTCGGTAAATTTTTTGAGTTCCTACTTAAGGTAGGAATTTTAAGTCTAACTATGTCATTAGCTACACTAATTGTACGTATTATAATATATTTTTAAACACTGAATACGATTTGGATTACGATTTTTATTACTTTTTTTAATTTATGACTCAAATTCAATGAAATTTAAATAAACCGTGTATGCAAATTGATTGCTTGATAATATATTATTTTATTTTTATTTTTTTATTTGGATAGCTCACAGCAACACAAACAGGTAAAAAAAGGAAAATAACAGTCAATTGATGCCAATTAAGAGCTATCACTTATAGTTATACTTAAAAAAATATACTAAGGCTAAATACGCTAGGCTAGGATTCAGTCAAAATTTACTCAGATTATTTTTTATAGTATATATGCTAGTATGAAAAAGATCAATGTCAGAGGCATTACACACTCGATTAAAGAAAGTACAAGCTCTAACCAAGTAACTGTTACCTCGGTAATTAGTATGGCAAAACGGCACATCCAGCAAAGGAAAACAACGAAGGTGGCATGTAGGAACTTTAAGTCCAATTTTGCTCAATAGTAAAGGACAGTCTATAATACCTCTAGCTATTTTAATTAACAATATTGTATCAGCTATATCTCTTCTTAAATAAAGTGGCAATAAATGATATTTTCTACAGCGATTCTCATAATCAGTTTTAGCCATTCTAAATTTATAGTTCAAAAACCTTGTGAATTTTGACTGAACCCTTTCAATTCTAAGTTTATATTTTTTATAACAAGGATTCCAGATCTGTGAAGCATATTTAAGGTGGCTTCTTACATATGAACAATAAATAATTTTCAATGACTTCATATTTTTAAAGGATTTAGACATTCGCATTAAAAAACCCAAGGCCTTAAATGCCTTTGCGACAATATTGTCGATATGGGAATCAAAGGATAACTTAGAATCTAGTGTTACTCCAAGGTCTTTTATTTGTTGCACTTGAGTTAAGGGTTGATTATTCAATTTATAAACATTGCTATTAATATACGCTTTCCTAGAAAAGGATATTGAATGGCATTTACCTATGTTAAGATCGAACTTGTTGGTGATACAGTAAGTATTAAACCTATCGAGATCCTCTTGAAGCAGTAATGCATCATTGACGGCAGTAACGGTCTTAAAAATTTTTACATCGTCAGCAAACAACAAGTAATTTGAATGACGAAAGCATGAGCCTATGTCATTTATAAATAAAACAAAGAGTAAAGGGCCTAATAGAGAACCCTGTGGTACACCCGAGGTAATGGTATTCCAAGATTTCAAAATTCCAAGATTTTTTTGTTTTATTAAACAAAAATGTATCATGGATCAAAAAATAACTTAAACTATGTGTAGGTAAATAAATATACGAATTGGTGAGTCACTACCGTACTCTCAGATATTATTATAGTTAAGTCTAGACATATAGTCTTTCACAGATAATGTAAAATTAGTATAACTGTTTCAGTAAATACATATATTTTATAAATAATTGTAGAGTTATAGTAGTCTTATTAGCAGCCGATGGACCAAGGCTCGTCAGTGAAGTAGATGTGCATGGTGATTAATCCAGGGCTATCAGCCATCTCGTACAGGCACTGGGGTCCATTCGATACAATCGCCTGGATAAGAAATATATTTAAAACATTTTAATCTTAATTTCTTGTTTATGAAGTCTTAAATTTGAAAAAGGATGTGTTCAATATTAAATACATTTTTCTTAATGTTTGAAATACCTACTAGCTTTGTGAGTTAATTTGGATTTAAAGGCAAACTTTCGGTGGTAAATGATTAATAAATAAATATCGTTCTAAGCTAAACAGAAGCTTGTGTTATGGCAACTAGATAACGGAATAAATTTCATATTCCCACATAATTTTCTTTTGTAAATTTATACATATAATACATAGCAACACCCAGATCCCGGAAAAATATAAATGTAACCCACAACCCTTAGCATAGAAAGCAGTTGTGCTACCACTGCGCCAAGCGGTCGTCAAAAAATTATTGTTTTGTAATACCACGACCATTCAGATAAGTAGCTTAGCTGATTAAAAATATGTTTGACTTCGAATAACATAATAATATATATAGTTTAAAAGACTAACTACCGAAACCTGACACCATGACCATAGCTTGATATATGTATTAAATTCAGTTGCTATTTGCCGAGCAGCATTGGATACTTAAGCATCGCGTAATATAAGGTATTTTTTCAATTTTCAATTTCTTTATTAATTGCATTCCACAATGTAGACTTAGGTGGTAAAACATTGTAAGAGGTATGTAACAATCGTGGACCCCGTCGGGCACAGCAAGGATAATATATAAATGTGGAGAGGGCTTATAAATTCAGTATCTTATAACAATAAAGGTAAAGTAACGTAAGGTCTATATAAGGCCGCTTCCGGTTTGTTTTTAATTTTTTTGTTTAATATCTTAATTAAGATACCCAAATAACAAACATTACACTATTATATTAGAGTACTCACCGAACTAAAAAAAAAATAGAAAAATATTTGGACAAAATTGAAAGTCTGAATAACAATTGACACCTATATAACGAACTTCTTCAGTTAGCTCAATTTTATGTTCTGTACCTCAACTATAGGTCTGGTGGGTTTCTCGAACCAGTCTCGTCGGCCTTCGATGAGCTCCAACTGCCCGAAAGTCCCGAAGCCGAGACCCTCCAGCTTGCCGGAATAGACGAGTGGGAACCACGGGTACATGCCAGTAGACGTACATTCCGTGTCAGCTGTCATGTTGTAGTAGTAATGAAGACCTGGGGAAATAATTGAGCGGAAGGGGAATTAGAATCATCATTATTATTTGTTGTAGCGGCTATTGGTAGCAACTACACTTTGAAGAGGCGAACAGGACGTCGAAGAAAAGGATGATGCTAGTTCTGATGATTTATTAGTTGTATACACTATAAGATATTATGTTGAACTCAATTTAATCTATGACAATGCTTAATATATATATGCGCGACCCGCTGACGCTAGTGCTTAGTAAGTGTACGATTTACCTACTTAATCGTACAT
>JADANM010005263.1:6690893-6704474 GCA_026213755.1 Eurema hecabe | reverse complement strand
GACGCTAGTGCTTAGTAAGTGTACGATTTACCTACTTAATCGTACATTTGTATTAACTGGTACATAGTGTAAAATAAAGGCGCTTTTTTGTCTATCCCTGTGTGCTTAAATTTTTTCAACTACGAAACCGATTTCATGGGGTTTTTTTGTCAGATAAAGTGATTCTAGAGGTAGGTTTATGTGTTTAAATTATGAAATGAATCCTATGCGAGGTATTATTTAACTTGCTATTTCTAGTAGTAGGTTTTTTAAGGTGAAAGTTGCTGCATTGGCAAAATTTGTTTCAATTCGTAGTGTTCTGCATATCTTTAAACGTTGTTTATTATTTATTTGTTATAATTAACCTTCAATTCATTGTTAAATCTCCTTAATTCGATTTTAAATTTGCAACAAATACTCTACATTCTTCATGCAAGTGGTATAAACTCTAATGAAATAGTATGAGATTTATTTGGATTGGGGTTGATGTCAATTGCTCAAGTTAAATATGTAAGCAGGTTACTTCATCGCATAGCGGGATTAGTTCTTTAGTCGGTTCTGACATAACCCGCTTTCTCGCCTTGTGAATGTGTGAGTGTTTTCCATCGAAAATAATAAAACGTACCCATCCATGAGATGCAAG
The DNA here is from genome assembly GCA_026213755.1 of Eurema hecabe. Lineage (NCBI taxonomy): Eukaryota > Metazoa > Arthropoda > Insecta > Lepidoptera > Pieridae > Terias > Terias hecabe. The sequence goes on along the minus strand of JADANM010005263.1, from coordinate 6,703,852 downwards.
CTTGCTCCGTAAAGATGCTGTTGGCGATGTCATCAGCGTCGGTGGAGATGCGGATCTCCTCCTTGTTGATGCCGGTCACCCAGACAGCGTCCTCCACTAGCACACTGGCTTCCTCGCTCTTCACTACTACGTCCGTTGTCCTTGCTGTATCTACAATGATATTGCATTCCTACTTTAAAAGATTTAAATGATATATAGGAAACAATTTTTGGTATAAAAAATGTGAGGGAACCAACAACTAATTGTTATACAAAGAATTAGGAAAAAAATATTGCTTAGGTATTAGGTATGAAAATAACTACGTGAAGAAAAAATATATTTTTTATGTATCTATTTTTATAAAAAATGTGCAGTGGCTTAGTGTAGTAGTTCCTTCTTTTTCTTTGTTAAATTAATAAGTTTTTTGTTAAACCAAGATGGACCGCTGAGCAGAATAGATTTTGGTACAAACGCGTATATAATTTCATTCAATATTGTATAAAATGATGATAACATATTGTTGACATCATTGCATAAACCAAATTCGTTCTCCCAGTACACTACTTTATCAAGTTCAATAGTAATTTGCTCGTAATTTGCTTTGCGAAAGTGGTACCTAAGGAGGCGGTAACGGTTGTGCCCTCCACACTGCTCAGAACCAGATCTAAAATTTCATTTGCATGATTTGCAATATTATACAATGTATACATTTTGTCTAGATATCTTAATATATAAATACAAATTACGATTCACTCCTAGACTGGTTTTAAAATAAATATGCACATCGTGCAGTTTGATCTAACTTAAAAGATAGGATAGCTTACATTAAAAATTTTTACATGCATAATATAATCGAGCGAAGCCGGGGCGGCTTATATTGTATAATAATAAATACCTTGAGAGACGAAGAAGATTTGAGTAGTCCAGTAGGACTTCTGTGTTTGTCCAGACAGTGGTGAAGGGTTCCATTCGGTGAAACCCTGGGTTTCCCAATCCAAAACTGCTCCTGAATGCTCATCTTTAGCGATCTGGAACATAGTTAATTGACCCTTAAATATTTTTATTAGTATCTTAGAAGGTAGATGTGCATCTTCTTTTAATATGCTAAATATTACACAGTTTGTGGCAGTAAGTTGTCGGCCTTTAATAACAATAGGGTTTCAGTATTTTTATATTCGACATTTGACCATGACCACTTGTTGGTAAGCAAAGAAGGATTTAGGAGGTAACATGGCTGCTATTTAGGCATTTTAAAGCCTATTGACTCTTGCATTGAGTAGTTCCAAAGTATACCTACTCTTTAAGAAAGAAGGAAGGAAGTGAGTTCTACTCCTTGGTGGTTCTTGGTAGGAATGATGAGGCGAACCGATTTGTGCGAATCAATCATAACTGTACTACATGTGCTCATGGGAGGATATCTCTTCAAAGAGCAGTAGATAAACAACCAACAAACACCCCTCTTTTCACCGGGTTTTAGACCCTGTATTTTCAAAAGCTTTACTTACAGCGATTTGCAGACCGACAATGCTACCAGTTCTGGTGAAGAATCCACAAAGCACGCGGTCTTCGGGGCAGTAGAGTAAGAGGTTGGATCTGGTGGAGTCAGCTCGCGTAGTGAGAGACCAGCCCTCTCGAATCGCGTTTGCTGTTGTTCTTGGAATGTCGAAGAAGAAATCAACTCCCGGATTCTCACCGACATTGAATTTGACTGAAATATAAATAAGATACCCAATCTTGTATCTATTTTGTTCTTTTGTATGCATTTGTCTTAACAAAAAAAATATTTAATCATAAATGTTGTTCTTTAGAAGTCGATCGTTTTAGTTAACATCAAAAAGAAGGTACGCATTTTGAGTGGCGAGCTATTCTATGAGTTTTTACATTTCGATTTAATTGTATGTTACTTTAAATTTATTTTATGGATTTTTTTAAACTCACCTCTTAAACCAGGTTTGAGAGCCTCTGAAAAAAAGAAAAATAGTTTATTAGGTATTTGATGGCGTAGAATTTATATTTTTTATAAGTTAATTTTGTTATCACTTTAATCTGAGGGAACGGCAGTGCCCCAGCCAAGTATTTCGCCCCTTCAATATCTTCGTGTATACAAATATAATTCGTGTATATGTATATCTTCGTGGACAAAGCTAGAAGTTTAGGTTAGCAATGAGCACAAATAAAAAGCTGCTTGCTGAATCGAATTATGTGCAATTGTTACTGACGAGACCTAGGATCAGATTATTTGTTATGTGTGAATCATGATGGTCATTACCGACTACATGCTCCAATACAATAATTAAGAATACCGCATCGCTTTATGAAACTAAATGAACCGAGAGTACACTGACACTGGTGTTTTCGTACAAACTTGTGAATTATTACTAAGACACGACTAAGAGCTTCTTAGATATAATAACAAACGTACCAGACAAGTGTAGTAATATAAAAGTGTACTATTTTATTATATTCTTAACGGACTAAGTTTGGAAAAAACTTTATTTAATGCCCTTCAATGAAGAAAATAAATTTTTACTTACAAATTTTAACTGTCTATTTATCTTATATATATAAAAGAAAGTCGTGTTAGTTACACCATTTATAACTCGACAATGCAACGGCTCAACTGATTTGGCTGAAAATTGGTGGGGATGTAGTTTAGAACCAGGAGAAGGCATACTTTTTATCCAGTTTCCAGAGGAATATTTTTTTTATGAAAGTAAACGCGGACGGAGTCGCGGGCAACAGCTAGTAGCCTATATAAACAATTCATAAATTCATAAAATAAAATTTGTAGTAATTGTATAGTTTATATATTTATTTTTTTGGTACGGTACATGTATAGTAATAGTTTGTGTATTTTTTATGTTTTATATGTTTTTGGACAACAAATAATTTTATTTTTATTTTTGTTTATTTAAAATTATTTGAATAGAACTTGGCTTCTATGAGATCTTAAAACTTTTTACGATGGGAAGACTGCATCGAGAGTCTTGGAATTTATGCATTTAACGTTTTTGGTGGGATATATTTATTCACAATTGTCCAATAAGTAAAATTAGCTACAATAGAAGGATAAATACAATTTAAAATAAGAGATTATTAAGTACTAATTATACCATACCGGTCAAGGGTGACACGAACGCTAGCGCACCAACCAACAAGAACCACTTCATGTTTTCTTCGAACAAGTAATGATCATTGTCTTTCAAATCCTCTATACTTATACTGAAGATAAAACCAATAATTCGCAGACTAAATGCTAATAACATTGATTTTTAAATATAATTAATACGATTTCTTAGTTTTATCTACGCCAAAATTTATGGGTTTTGTATTGGTGACTTTTTGGTGCGGTCACTTCTGCACTCTCAGACATTTATAAGTCTGGACTCATTTGGGGATTTGCCCCAAGGACCAGGATGCTAGGACGGGAACGTTAATAAAACAGTTGTTTTATTTTAAACCTCCTTTTTTTTTCGTTTATCTCTTTCTTTGCACTTTTGTCAATTTAAGCTAGATTAGTCTTCTTTCATCTGATTCTGTGACACACTTTTGAAGTAAAAGCTTTTAAAGTATTTACTAATAGAGTATCGCGGTTTTCTTTATTTATAACGAAGTCTATTATACTCGTATATAAGATACATCAAACAAGGGTTTTGTTCCAAAGTCTTGCTTATTTCGTCCTAACTATTTAAAACACAAAATATTGATTCTGGATATAAAGTTAAACAAAGATTGTGTTGATTTTAATTATCCACAAAATTGTTTGCCTTAGAAATATTCCAACCGTGAAAATGTCCAATGCAAGAAAGTATTTAATATACTTTCCGCAAAAGGTCGTAACAGTTTTAGTGCATACAATTAATGTTCGGGCAGTTACGCCAAAAATGAGAAAACAAGATGGCAGAGAAAAAACGAACATGTCATTAGGTATACTTATTGCGTTACTACTTGTGGTAGGAATAAAGTCTTACTACGTTATTGTTTATCTTAATAAGAAGTATAATTATAATGTATTCTAGCATATTTTTCTACGCGGAACACTATTTGTATAATAATTTTTACAATTATTATATTTTAATTAATGGCTCTAATTCTATGACATTTTAAATATAATAGATAATGATGTACTATTTTTTCTCTTTATCCACCATACATTTATAAAGTCGAAAATAAACCTAGAAAATATAGGTATGCGAATTAGTGGGCCACTACCGTACTATCGGATATAGTTAAGGCTAGAAATAGAATTCTTTTATAGAAAATGTAAAATAATACAACTGTTTCAGTAAAAACATTTATTTCATAATTGATTAGTATGAATAGTAGTAGTCACAGTAGTGTTATTAGCATCCGATAGACCATGGCTCGTCAGTGAAGTAGATGTGCATGGTGACTACTCCAGGGCTATCGGCCATCTCGTACAGGCACTGGGGTCCATTCGATACAATAGCCTAAAGAACAAGTATGTTTAAAACATTTTAATCTTAATTCTAGCTGTATCTTTCCAAGAATATTGACCGTATTTTGGTTAAATTTATATTATTTTTTGGAATATTCTATGTATAACGAAATTCTTCAGCTAGCTGAATTTTATATAATGTACCTCAACTACAAGTCTGGTGGGTCTCTCGAACCAATCCCGTCGGCCATCGATGAGCTCCAACTGTCCGAAGGTCATGAAGCCGATACCTTCCAGTTTGCCGGAGTGCACCAGCGGGAACCACGGGTACATGCCAGTGGACGTGCATTCCGTGTTAGCAGTCATGTTGTAGTAGTAGTGAAGACCTGGGAAAAAGGGGGGACAAGGGAATTTGAATCATCATTAATATTAGATAGTGTAAAATAAAGTAGCTTTCTTCTGCAAATCTTTGTGTTCTTAAATCTTTTAATCTACGCAACCGATTTCATTCGTTTTTTTTAGGTGTTTTGTAGGTGGAATTATAAATGCGGGTAAATTCGCGGATCGCGGCAGTTGAAAATAAAAATGCCGTGGACTGGACGTGAACCGTGGATTATTTAAAATGTTTTCTTTTATTCGTATACGCATTATTTAGACATTTGTAGAATCGTCATTTAAGAATATATATCATTGTTAATTTCCATATCTACACGTGTAAAATTTTTGGCAGAGGTAAGTTTGCAAATTAATAACAGCGAAAGTATTATCTTTTATTTAAATGTTAACGTGGGAAACCTTTTTCAATATCGTGCTCTACATCATATATTTTTCTACACTCCGTTATTTAATTGCATTTATGAAAACAAGGAGTCCAAAAATACCGAAACGTGATCACACCTTGCCTTATAATAATAATAATAATAAATATTTTCAGGACATTTATACACAGCGCCATCTAGTTCCAAGCTAAGCCGAAGCTTGTGTTATGGCAACTATATAACGGAATAAAGTACATATACATACTTTTCTTTTGTAAATACATACATGCAATACATAGCAACACCCAGACCCCAGAAAAATACAAATGTAAATTACAAATATATTATAGGTGTGGGAATCGAACCCACGACCCTTCGCGCAGAAAGAAGTTGTGTTACCATTGCGCCAAGCGGTCGTCATTGAAAGTTAAGCAACATTTAAATGAAATGTAAGAATTAAACTTTATATCTAGACTTGCCAACGAAACTTGTCTGTGTTCTAAAACTAAAGAAAAGCATAATGTTTACTTCGTTAATTTATGTAAGATTCTATGTTATAATAATAATAGTAAAAACTTACGATGGTAAATAACATAAATTTAAACAGCTATAATGCGCATTCAAGCAGCCACAACATGAATCTGTGCATGAAATTCGAACAGTATTAATTCGTTAATTGATCGTTTGCCCGCAATCATAACGGATGTCTGCGTTCAGATTGTCCTCAGGCGGTTTCAACCCCAATAACGTGGGTATCGGCGAGATACAGTCAGTTTATTCAGAATTACATATTACAAATATCAAACTTCGTTTAATGATTCGAATCCGCAGCTGAATCTGAATTAACGTTGAACTTGGTATTTCAATTTAACTGAAACCTTTCCATTACGAATTACTACTATGATTCATTGATAGATTCTTTATTCGGTTTTGCTACAAATATAAAACATCATTTTCTATATATCTATTCTTGTAAGTCTCAACATTCTTTACACAAGAGGTACCTATTGGCTCTGTGCACGATTACAGCGCCAACTAGCGTCCACATTTTTGTGGGCTCTGTCACATTGACATTTAGGTCGTATATTTTCGAAAAAAAATCGAAATGAAAACATAACAAATATTTTCGACTTATAAATTGTGATACCACAATGTGGGTCGAAAAAAGGTTTTGAAATCATTTTGTTCATTCAAATCAAATGAGGTAGGTCCAAAAATTACCTATGTTTTTATTTTCATTGTATCAGGATTGGTTTACTTAATTTGTATTTGTAGTTTTGCACTAAAAGAAAAAGAAAAAACTACTTTATGACTTAATGGTTTCATTATATAAAAGTTAATATATTTAATAGTTAATATATCGTTTTCAGATCGAAATGAGTATTGTTTTGAAGACCAGAAGTGTCAGTGTTCCTCACAATATCAAATTTCAATTTGCATTTTCAATAATTCATTTATCAAAATGGATTCCTTTATTAATGTCAAATATAGGATTTAAATGTGATTATGATGTTACTTACTAAAATCTTTTGAGGGCAGCTATCCATTTCTTGCTTTGTACAAGTATCCACGTAGCTCTTGGGAATCGGTAAAACTCGTATTAACTATTTCTAATAGTACTTTTGCAGTTTACAACACAACTACTGTGTGTATTTTTGGTGACGGACTAATGCGATTAATTAATTATAATCATAATGATATTAAAATGTATTATGTAGAATCGCTTTGCGAATGACAGATACATTATTACAGAGCCCACACTATTTCTACTTTTGACCACCATGAGCGCTGCGATAGATCATGTTACCTTCATCTAGTACTTCACACAACACCTAGATGTGTTTGATTTGTTTGAGCATTCTCCAACGAGAATAAAACGTACCCATCCATGAGATGCAAGCTTGCTCGGTAAAGACGCTATTGGCGATGTCATCGGCGTTGGCGGAGATGCGGAGCTCTTTCCTGTTGATGCCGGTGACCCAGACAGCGTTCTCCACTAGCACACTGGCTTCATCACTCCTCACTACTATGTCCGTTGTTCTTGCTGTATCTACAATGATATTGCATTCATACTTTAAAAGATTAAAACGATATAGGTATTTGTTTAGGACAATTATTTTAGTTGTAATAATTTTTTGTTATAAAATGAATTAGGGAAAATAGAAATTAAAGTTTAGGTACATGACAACAACTGCGTAGAAAAAGGATCAAGCCGAAAATTTTTATGTTTGGTTTAACAAACTGATCTCTGGAATCAAATTTACAATCACGTGTTTAATTAAATGTTTTATTTAACTCGTGGTGTAAAATCTAATATTTCTTTTATTTAAATAACTATTTGTGAATTTTAATGGATAATTGTATCTTAATATATTTATTAGGTTGTTAGTCCGCGATTAACTCCTAAACTACTGTATCGATTTTAAATTTGCACACCGTGTGCAGTTATAGGATTGCAGGATAGCTTACATGTCAATTTATTACATGTATAATATATTCGCTCGAAGCTGGGGCGGCTTGCTAGTATTGTATAGAATAATAAATACCTTGAGAGATGAAGAAAATTTGAGTAGTCCAGTAGGACTTCTGTGTTTGTCCAGACCGGGGTGGAGGGTTCCACTCGGTGTAACCTTGGGTTTTCCAATCCAAAACTTCTTCCGAAAACTCATCTTTAGCAAGCTGAAAAATAATATGATTTTTTTTTGGGAAAAGCATTTCCGAAACCTTCTTTCATTAGGGCGATTTAATGACTTTACAAACTGAATATATTTTTTATCCCATTGCATTTTTATTTATTTTATTTAATTATATTTATATTAGCAAGTTATAACGGTAGGTAGGATAATCATATTAATTATACTCATACATGCTGAAGAATGTGTATATTCTGTTACTTATTTGCACTTAATTTAACTGACTTGATTTACATGAAAACTTGAAAAAAATCTTTTTAAAATAAACGCGATCATCGCGAGAAAAAAAAGGTGTGATATATAAAATAATATAAATGAAGAAGTTCGTTATCGTCCAAGATTACAATTAAATATTATATTTATAGGTCTGATAAGAAATCCTTACTAATATTAAAGCGAAAGTCGTCTGTATGTTTTCCATTACATATTATAAAACCAAATCGCTTTTCCTATGACATGAAATGAAAATCAAAAATGTTTTATTTCTGAATGAATTTAAAACAGATATTTTTAGAAGGTCTAAGTATGCCATTTTCGTTCTACGCAGTCTATATTCATGTGTTTTTTTTTATCAAATAGAGTGATTCAAGAGGAAGGTTTACGTCTAAAATACATCTATACTAATATATAAAGCTGAAGAGTTTGTTTGTTTGTTTGTCTTTGAAAAACGGCTCTGCGAAAACGGTTCAAGATACCAAAAAATATGAATGAAAGAATTATTCCTCTTTAACAGACAGTATATGTCTATCTTCTAAGATTGACTCACTATAACATAATAATGGAAATAGATCCGACGGGGACGAAGTCGCGAGCAACAGCTAGTGTAAAAATAAGGGTTAAGCTAGCGCTAGTTATATATAAACGGGTATTACTTACAGCGATTTGCAGACCGACAATAGTGCCAGTTCTGGTGAAGAATCCACAGAGCACGCGGTCTTCGGGGCAGTAGAGGACCAGGTTGGGCCTGGTGGAGTCAGCTCGCGAAGTGATGGACCAGCCCTCAAGAATTGCGTTTGCAGTTGTCCTTGGAATGTCGAAGAAGAAATCAACTCCCGGATTCTCACCGACGTTGAATTTGACTGAAATATAAATATATCGATGGGTAATTTTGTTGTTTTAAAACTCCTGTTTGAAGTATTCATTTATCTTTTGGTTCTATCATATATACGAAGTAGTAAGAAACATAAAAAAGAAGTCTTCTGCCCGTAGAAATTAATTTTTTAGATCTCAACCGTATTAAAATCAGAACGTAGCAATGGTAATAGCAGAAGCATTTATTTAATAAATAAAACTTCAAAAAATAAAACTTTGAGTAGAGTTAAATTTTAATAGAATGCTTACAATTATATGCTTCGTAAATATAATAATAAAGTTTAGTTAGTATTATTATGTTTTAGAAAGATATACTATGAAAGTTAACCTAGCCAAATTTACATTAAATACACAGGTTTTTAAGAAAACTTACCTCTTAAACCGCGATCGAGAGCCTCTGTAACAAAAAAGGTTTGAATTAATTTAATTTAGTTTATTTAGCTAGATTAGTGAAATTTAATATAATTTTTAAACAACGAATTAATAAGTATTGATTAAAAACATACCAGTCAAGGGCGACGCGAGCGCAAATGCACCAACCAGCAAAAACCACTTCATGTTTTCTTCGAACAAGTAATGATCATTGCCTTAAACACCTTTATTCTTATAGTGCAGATAAATATCGATATCTCGGAGATTAAACGTTAATAACATTGATTTTTCAATATCCGACCTAACGATAATCCGATTTTGATAAATTTTCGTGATTTCAATTTGAATTTGAAAGTTCTATAACTGAATTTATCTTTAGTAAATAAGATTAGAAGATTACAACGCTTAATTGCACTCAATTGTATAATAACTTTCAGGCTCTTTTATCTACGCCAAATTACGAAGTATGGGTGACTAAGGCATCGTCCGTACCGGTGGTAAATGTTTTGTAATACCTAGACAATTCAAAAGTATGTAGTAACAATATGTAGCCTAGTTGAATAAAGGTATGTTTGAATTTTGACTTTTTTGACCCTTTGCTCGACTTGGCGGGGTCACATCTGAACCTAGACTTAGTGGCAAATTTGCCCCAAGGGCCAGAGTGCCCAGACCAAAAATCAAATCTTAAACTTAATCTTCAACTTAAGTAAAATAAAACAACTGTTATAATAAATATAATGTTTAATCATTTAAAAAATGAATTGAAGTATAATTCACTATTATCTTATTAGCAGCCAATGGACCAAGGCTCGTCGGTGAAGTAGATATGCATGGTGACTATACTAGGGTTGTCAGCCAACTCGTACAGGCACTGGGGTCCATCAGGTACAATTGCCTGGATGAAAGATGTTAATGCTTAAATATTAGATTTGCGAGTTAATTTGTATTAAAAGGCATCATATACAGAGTGTACTTAATAGACTTATATGGACAAAATTTGAACTCGAATAATTTCCCTTCCCGTGGCGGGATAAATTCCCGCCGCTCTTATGTGGTAACCCAGGGTAATCTACCTGCATGCCAAATATCAGCCAAATCCAATCAGTGCTTTTCGCGTAAAAGAGTAACAAACATCCTGACATACAAATTTTCACATTCATTATATTAATAAGATAACTTCAGAATCATTGTCTGAATGCACCCTCGAAATATACTGTACTAAGTTTTTTACATCCTATACATTGTACTGCTTGAGTTGACTATTGATTTTTTATTAACCGTGCGTATTACCTGAACTTCTAGTCTGCTGGGTCTCTCGAACCAGTCTCGTCGACCATCGATGAGCTCCAACTTTCCGAAGCTGATGAAGCCGAGACCCTCGAGTTTACCAGAGTACACCAGCGGGAACCACGGGTACATGCCAGTGGATGTGCATTCTGTGTCAGCTGTCATGTTGTAGTAGTAGTGAATGCCTGGAGGGAAAGAAGAGAAGAGGGATTTTGTATATATACAATATACATATGTAGATATGAGGCCGTGGACGAATCAAGGCTGAAGAATTTTCCAAGTCAATTTAAAATGATTTACAAAGTCTTTAGTTAAATAAAGTATTATAAAATATATTACATATTATTATATTGTTAATAACGGTGAATCCGAATTGACGTTGTTTAAAATTTACGGAATTTTCTGTGTTCCGTTCTACCAAAGCAAGTGGAGGTCCCGGGCACCTTCGCAGACTCTTCCGCGATTGTCTGATATAACTTGCTTTCTAGGGCGTTTTCCTTCAAAAGAAAATGGCTAAGCGATCGTACCCATCCACGGGATGCAGGCTTGCAACGTAAACACGCTGTTGGCGATGTCATTAGCGTCGGCGGAGATGCGCAGCTCCTCCTTGTTGATGCCGGTCACCCAGACAGCGTTCTCAACCAACACGCTGGCTTCCTCACTCGTGACTACTACGTCCGTTGTTCTTGCTGTGTCTACAATGATGTTACAATACTAGAGTTAAAATTTATTAATTTGTTATTGAAAATAATAGTTGTTGTTTGTTAAAACAAACATTCTCTCACGTTTTCAAAATTAATAAACAAATTTGGAGTCGCGCAGTAGGTAATAAGTAGGTAGTAAATAGTTCCTGGATTCGATTTATTTATCTGTATATTATATTTTGTTTTTATAAATAAACATATTTTTATTTCCATTACTAATACCTTGTGAGACGAAGAAGATTTGAGTAGCCCAGTATGACTTTTGGGTTTGTCCAGACAGGGGTGGAGGGTTCCACTCGGTGTAACCTTGAGTTTCCCAATCCAAAACTGCTCCTGAATGCTCATCTTTAGCAAGCTGAAACATATTTTATTGACCCTTTAATAGCTTTCTTAGTTACCCTTCCATAATATATAAAGCATTTTTTTATGAGAAAAAATGTTCCGACATATATTTAGTATCATATGTAACCGGGATAAAATTGGGGATGATAGTAGACCGGTTATGTCTAAGTGGATCCAACGTGCACAACAGCAAATTGTGAAGTTGTAAAGAATTACATATAACGCGGTTCTGCTATTTTCATGAGTGGAGAGGTGGCATGGCTACTCTTAAAGAAATTGGAGGAAGTTAGTTTTACACCTAAGGGGTTCTTGGTACGAACGAGGCGAACCGATTTGTGCGAATCAGTCGTATCTGTAATACGCATGGGAGGATATCTCTTCAAAGAGCAGTCGATAAAAAACGAAACAAAAATCTTTTCAACGGATTTTACAGACATAAAGTGTAATTACAAAAGCTTTACTTACAGCGATTTGCAGACCGACAATGCTACCAGTTCTGGTGAAGAACCCACAAAGCACGCGGTCTTCGGGGCAGTAGAGTAAGAGGTTGGACCTGGTGGAGTCAGCTCGCGAAGTGAGAGACCAGCCCTCTCGAATCGCGTTTACGGTTGTTCTCGGAATGTCGAAGAAGAAATCAACTCCCGGATTGAGACCCATGTTGAATTTGACTGAAATATAAATAAAATAACTAATCTTGTATCTATTTTGTTCTTTAGTATAAATCCTATACGAAATTGTTACAAAAGAATTAAAAATTTTGATATCGATGGTTTTAGTTAACATCAGAACGAATGTATAATATAGGCATTGAAAGGCATTTATGAGGTACATTTTAATTTTATGCAAGTATGAAATGCTTTGAATTTTAGATTTTGATATTTACTTTATAGGTGTTGATTTTTAAAAAGAGGTATAATATGAAATTAAGTTTCGCTTAATCCACCTTAAATGTTTGAAGTTCTTGATAGAAACTTACCTCTCAAACCACGATCGAGAGCCTCTGTAACAAAAAGTTAGAATAATTTTTGAACGCATAGAATTTATTAATTTTTAATAAGTTTTATTGCTACCACTTTCATTGATTTTTATACAATTACTCAATTGAAAAACTAGATGCAATTGTATCATAAAATATATTTATGTATATACACAATACATACCGGCCACGGGGGACGCCAGCGCTAAAGCACCAACCAGGAAAAACCACTTCATTTTTTTTTCGGACAAGTAATGATCATTGTATTCAAACTCGTCTATACTTATACTGAAGATAAATTCCGATATCTCCCAGATTAGACGCTAATAACATTGATTTTTATATATCCGACCTAAC
>JADANM010005263.1:6647931-6682098 GCA_026213755.1 Eurema hecabe | reverse complement strand
CAGTAAATAATAATTAATCGAACTAAAAATCACGCGATGACTCGATAACTGATTGTACGTTTAATTCGATAATAAGAACACATCAAACATTATTTTAAAATAAATTTGGAAGTCTTAAAATAAATACAAGAGATAAAAGCGGGTAAACGAACAGGGTGAAGAACATTGTCTTGAAAACCATACAAGGACATACAATTAATATGGTAGGGTACAATGAATAGGATGTAGATTTCGCTTGAGGCTTAGAAGATAGTCTCTTCAGTGGCATTCCGACTATTATACTAACCCATGTTAGGTATGCAGTTCTGTTTCTTGAACAGCGTGGTGGTCAGCTCGGCTTCCGTGCTGGGGATCCTGATCAGCTGGCCTTCAAGGTCACTGACCCACACGCCGCCATCTTGAAGGGTCGCGCCATTCTCCACTTGAGGACCAGCTCCAGCTTTCAGAGACTCTGAAAATATTACATATATATTATATACAGTACATTCGAAATTAATACTATTAATGAATCAGATGTTATCAATTAGTCATTCATTATGTTATGGAATTTAATAATATAAAATGTATAACGCTTTATAATTAAGATAAGATAAGAATTAGGTATTTTTAAATTAATCGTTAATTCCTCTGTGAGGGGTGCGCCGAGTGAGTTTGAAAATTGAAGATTCTGAAAATAATATGCGTTTGTCTTGTCTTATCATTCACTCTCCAACTTCAATATAATATGGTTTCTATATACCTAGTCCCTAGATTGGAATTAGAGTAACCTATTTAGTCTAGGGCTTGCATAACATAAGAGGGATATGAATAAGAATGAGAATAGAGCAAGATTATACAGCCATGTCATCACACTCTGGGAAATGCCTAGTCTTAGGACTAACATGAATTATAGATACCTGAAGAGAACGGTTATATTATAAAGGATTTGTTCCCAGCCCGTTTTTCCCGTTGTTCCCATTCCCGTGGAAATTTCGGGAATTCCTTTCTTAATGCACCTCTACCCTTCCAATTTTCAAGTGCCTACGTTTAGGCTGTGCGTTGATATGTCAGTCAGTCAGTTAGTCAGACTAGTATTAATCATAGTTTAGTTTACCTTCAGAAACGTAATACTGCGTGGCGGTCCAGTAGTCCTTGGCTGGCTCGGAGTCGGTGGCAGGAGCGCGCCATTTTATTAGACGCTTCTCTGGCTTGATCGTTGGCGAGTCAAATTCGTCAGCGGGTAGCTGAAATTGTTATTTAAATTTATAGATTAAATTAATCTAGTTAATCACTTTAGTAGTAGTAGTAAGAGTAGAGTAGTAGTTAATCACTTTGTTATGTTACGTGTAAGTTGGCGATCTTTTAAGGAAAGGCCTACGCTCATTTTTTCAAGGCCCCTTAGTTGCATTGTAAATATACGAAGCTGATACCAAAGGCTGCTTGTATGCCAAGAAGTATCTGACTGCTAGCTTCCGAGATGGTTGAGGATAATATACCTATTTCGTGTAGGAATATTTATAATATAAAAGATTTCTACTGCTGTTATTTTAATATCTCGCTTGATTCTAAACTATCGTATAAGTAGCGACACGAATCTTTAGCGCTGAACGAAACCTGCGCAGAAGTCAAAAATAAGGTATCGAGGGGAGGGCACGGCGCGCAGGGCGCGTGATCGTCGGGTGCGCGAGCGTTGATTGGTTCCCCAGTCGTGTTGTCTTTCTCGCACCAATACGTCGATTACGAGCGCGATTCTACCGATGCGCAGCTATTCTAGTCCAGCGCTAAACATCCGTGCCGCGACATAACTATAGTACCTTAGTTAGTAATTTTTGTGTTTCATAACCATTAACATAGATATTATCAAATAGCCTGCTAGCAATCGTATAGGTAAAAAAATAATTAACAGTTCGTTTCAATACATTATATTAATTAATTATTTTAATTTTAATCAACGATAATAATAAATAATGCATAATTAATATGATTCAATTTAAATTGTCTTATCGCGATGTCGATCTTAGTATGTTCATTATCGTGTATGTCATCAAAGTAATAAACATATTTCGATAATGTTTATTTCCTTTATATAATTGATATCCAATTATATCCATCTATTTATTACATTGTTGATATTTAAAAGTCAAGTAGCTATTAATAATAAAAATTTTATTATCTACCTGATAGAAAACAAAGCGTGAAAATCGTTAAAAATTCAGATAAAATAGACGCTTTGTTTTCGTTTCAGGTTTGTTTATGGTCACAAGTTTTTAACTGACTTCAAAAAAGTAGGAGGTTTCTCAATTTTTTTTTCAATTCGACCGTATACTTGCTTTTTTATGTTTTTCGGACATAATTTCGCCGCCTAACCTGAACAATTCCTATATAGCTACGAAATAAAAATACGTATTACTTTGTGCGAAGCAAATTTATTTTTATTTTGCTTCTGTCGTTTTAACTTTAAAGTCGGTATATTATAATTAAAAAAAAATATTGACAAATAATTTCGATTCCCATGGCCCAATTGATTTTAAAAATCTATTCAAATCATAAAATGACAATACATCTACCACTTAGTAGATTTTATGTTAAATAATAACAAACACTTATATCCTCAAAAACTTTCGCTATAATTTAAGTCAGAGTTAGTAAGTTAAGTGGAGAGCGTCGGTGTAGTGCAGCCCTGCCCGGAGTTGGGCTTTATAGCAAAGTTCTGGGTAGCACTGCATTGGCTATGGGCTGGCGTTACTCTTACCATCAGGAGTGCGTCCAGCCCGACTCCCCTCTTCATATTATAAAAAGACCAACATATTACGTTGTTATCATAAATTATAATCATAGAGTGGAAAGGTCTGGCCAGTTATTGCTGTAAAAACTAAATTTTAAATAATCTTATAATCGGTTAGGTAATCTTACATTCGGATAGGTTACCTTGGATTACGTAGATATAAGTTATATCGCTAAAAACACAATTATATTCCATTTTGGTTGGAAATAAACGATGAAAATAGACAAGCGCGAGATACTCGTTACATTATGTATACTTAATTAATCATACTTTATTATTATTATAATTATTATATTTACAGTTTTCGGCGTTGTATAATTAAACCATACGCAATACATAGACTGATACCAACAGAACCAACGCATAGACTGATAGTCTCTTAATAATGGGTCCGCCGTAAGTGAAGTCAAAATTGTTAAAAGACTGACAAAAGTATTAAAAGTATGTCCTTATACTCAATAACACGCTGTTATAACGTTGCTGTTATGAGAAATTTACCCTATAAACTAAACCAATTATTTTGAAGGCATATCGAACTATGTACCTACCAAAATAGCTAGCTACAATAGCGATCATTTGAGAATTCTCTTAACTCCTTTAGATGCATAGAAATCTTAAGCTTGTATCGGTGAAAACATTCAATAAATACTTAAAATAGTGTTATAGTACGTCTATGACTAAATAGATATATTTTGTATATTTATCTGATAAAAATAATTTTGTCAACAAACTAGACGACACAACTTGTGTCAAAAAACTCGTTTTATTACTTATACAGAATAACGTGTAACTTTAAGTAATAATAAGTATTATTCATTTTATTGCTTTTATTTATTTTTTGGAAAGGCAACATATTACTTAAAAATAGTATGTATATAAATGAAATAACAGATGACTTTTGTAATTAAACGACTTTAATGAAGGAGGAGGTCTGGATAAGGTGGTATTTTTTATTTCTTTTTTACCTCAGGACTTTCAACTGCTTGACCCAATTTTTGTGGTAACATTTTTATTTCAGGCCCCCTTCGGTTTCAATTTCAAAGGTATCAGCATTTTTACTTTGACTAAGGCTTCCGTTAGAAAATATTTTATTCTAAAATTAGCTCGAGGTGTGTGTGTTTTTCGTCCGTTGTTACTTTTTGTTAATAACATAATAGACAAACACAAAGTTCATACTTGACTTAAAACTATATAATATGTAGTTGGTTTGTTTAAACGAATCTCTGCCACTATAGAATCTATTTCAAAAATTATTTATGTCTTTAATAGATTATAAGGTGGATGAACGGTAAATGATTTTTTTTTATTCAATTGGATAAACGTTTAACTTAATTACTTATTAAAGATAGTAATACATTTATGATTTAGAAGGAAAATAAACAAATTTTTTTCTTAGGGCAATTAGAGTATTATATAGAAAGTTTAATCTCCATTACATAATTTTTAAAAATAATTAGTATTATAAAATAAATTATATCGAAAAAAAATCGCGTATGTGTGGTACAACTTTAAATTCATTTCTTATCGATTGAACTTTGATTTTTAAGTATACTAACTTCGATATATAATCTTAGCTTTAGATAGCTAGGAAATTTTAGTAATTTTTTTAGGTATTGACAATTTACTATAAATTTAACAGCACTCTTTTTATTAAAATCAGCTCCGGGTTCCCACACATAAAATAAATTGATGCATGTATTGTACAAATAAATCTTTCTCTTATATATCACTCTATTAAAAAAATCGTATGCAAATCGGTTGCGCAGTGTTAAAGATCTAAGCATACATATGCACAAACAACGGCAAGCAATTTTGTTTTATACTATGTAGTCTTGAAAGTTTATAAAGGAGAGGATTAATACTTTAACGTAAAAACCGCATTATATTTAGAAGAAACGTAACGGTCATACAAATTTTAGGTACAACTAAACTAAACTCTATATTTGTATTAGTACAGTTCATTAATATTTATGTTACAAGGGATTTCGCGGTACGAAACCAGTTTTACATAATATTTTTAAAAGCTAAAGTACATTTTGTACGACATGACAAGATGAATTCGACCGCGCGACTATACTCGTACAATGTCGCCGTTTATCTAATTTATTACAACGAGATCTTTTCACTACATATTTTCTTTAAAAATGTTAACGTTGAGCTTAAAACTGGTAAGGTACCTACATCAAATTTTAACTCTTTATTCCACACCAAAAGTAAAAGTAAAACAAAACAAACAGCAAAAAATAAAGACGACGAGGACGGTACAAAAGGCGGTCATATCACAGATGTGATCTCTTCCAGACAACCTGGGACGCAAGAAAAGCTAACGGATTAAAAGAAGGCAGCGTGAAAAATAAGATAAAAATACATGTCGTATAACTAAATATAGAAAGACGGATAGGACGATTTTAATGTTTCGTTTTGTTGAATATCTACGTGTTGGTTTGGAAATCTATACATATAATAAAACGTAATGAGTCGCTGTCTGTACATGGAAGATATATGAGTAAAAATATTATATGAGACCTTTATTAACGCAAAAGAACCCAAAACAATGATTTTTGGAATTTTTGTCTGTTTGCCTGTTTGTTTGTGCACGCTAATCTCAGAAACGGCTTATCCTATCTAAATGGGGTTTTCAATGATTTATTGTAGTAAGCTTCCCTTAACATTTAGTGTATAATTTATGTCAATCGGTTGATAAATAAAAAAGTTATGGCAATTTAAAGAATCACGTTGAACTTGCTGAACGTTTGTTTATATGAAAGTCTACGCGGACGGAGTCGTGGGCATCAGCTAGTTCTAAATAAAATAGTAAAGGTAACGGGACAATCTTTGGTCAAAGGAAAACTCAAAGTGACATAACCCATGGTGTCAAACCATCCCACTACACACTGGATATTCATCAACGCTTACGTTAAACCTTACTTGTTAGTACGCCCAAAACACTTTTAAACAGCCTGCTTAATAATGTCAGTCAAATATTATTCAGCTAGACTATATATCCCTTGAACCGTCATAGTATTACAAAAATACCGCCAGTTTGGAAAGCAGTTTTCTACTAAAATGAACTGGTAAGAAACTCTTACTCTTTTGAAATACAAAGTTTTAAGGACTTAATCTACTTACAGCAATCTGCAAGCCAGCCACGAAGCCAGCTGCATCGAACAGTGGGCAGATGTACCTCCCAGGAGGGCAGTACATCTTCAGCTCAGGGAGGGGACCAGGCGGCCTCTCAGTGCGGCGCCATCCTTCGCTCTCCGCCTGCGTGGTGGTGCGAGGGATCTTGAAGAAGTACTCCTTGTCTTTGAGGGCATCCGACCAGCCGAATTTCACTAGAAAAAACATTTGTTTAGGCCAAAACTACCTATACATATTATTGGAAAGGTTGTTTTTCCTAAACCTATTAGAATTGTGACAATGTTGAATATAGGTACTTCAACGTTTTTTTATAAATGCTACGAGGTAAAGTATATAAGCTTGCAGAATAATGAAGTTTAAATTTAATAAAGTGATTTTGAAAGCCACGCTATTTGTTTCTATTTTAATCCATACCTAATATTATAAATGCGAAAGTAACTCTGTCTGTCTGTCTTTCAATCACGCTAAAACTACTGAACCGATTAAAAAGATTTTTATTAAATCAACCCCCTAAAAGTTTGCGCTAAAGCTATGGCAGTAGTCGTATTTAATATACACTATACATACCAAGTGGCACGCCTGTTTTCAATCAAATAAACGAAATAAGTTTACTTAATACGTATTCATAGGTATGAATTGGATTGTTTTTTTAAACAATTAAAAATGATATAAAACCCCAGTGATTTGCAAAAATAAACAAACTGCAAATTACCTCTCAAACCGTTGTATTGAAGACCTGAAACAATAAGAAAAAAACAATCAGTTTCTGCGTAGAACGGACAGGTATATTGAACTTCAGATGTTTGTTTATTCTTATCGCGAAATGTTTATATATTTTTTGTATTTGATCTATTATAGGTAGTAATGAGACTCTAATTCTCTGGTATATCGTATATTTTCTAAAATGTATTATTAAGTAATATTTTATAATAAGAAGAAAGTTTTGTCTCACAAAAACTTTTTAGTACAGGTACGTTTAGTGTAAAATAATACATGTGTTCTAGATTATAGTTATAGAAGAAAATAAGGATTTGATTTTGTTAAAAGACAGTTCATTCCATAATGTATGTAAACAAGAGTCGTTATAAAATATAACCCTTGAAATGCTGGACTGTTTTGAATGATGGTTACGGTAGATTAGTTCCGATATAAAAAAAAACTTTTTAATACATAATATATAAAGGGTAAACAATAGTAACACAGCAGAAATTGGTAGGCAATCTACTATTGTACCATAGGTAAGGATTAATATTAAAAAACCATTATAACAAAGAAAATAGTAAACTATCACAATTGCATATATACAATATAAGAAGTAGGCTAAAGAGGTCACATAACAGATACTAAAGAGAGCTTACGTCAACAAAAATATGGTATTATAGGAATATTCTAGATACTTACCAGCCGATAGGGTCGCGACGGTCAATACAATGAGAAAAGTCTTCATTTTGTTAAAACAGTTGAACAGATGAATTGGTCGTGTCCGCTCTTGTCTGGTGCACAGACCTCAATGGATGTCGTCAATTTGAACCACTTTATACAGATACAGGTCCCGTGCTACGAATAACATCCGAATTTTAGGGTCCAGTGTCAATGGAAATTTCGATTTTTATTTTTTATTTTTATCTTATTTTGTTTTTCAACTATGTTATTTTTTTAAAGTGAAAAAGTCAAAATAAAAGTCATTTTTGAAGATTTAATTTTTTTGTATCATCTACACTTAACATATTAATTTCATTAATTGATATGTTCGAGGGACCAGTTAATATATTCATTGATATTGTGTATTTATAAACAACTAGCTGTTGCCCGCGACTCGGTCCGCGTGAACTTTCATATAAACTTTGACCCCCCTCCTCTTCCCCTCCTATTATTTTTTCCATTTAAAAAGTAGCCTATGTTTTATCTCAGGCTGGAGTCCATCTGTGTACCTTAAAATTTCATTACAATCGGCTCAGTAGTTTTGGAGTAAAATCGTAACAGACAGACAGACAGACAGACAGAGTTACTTTCGAATTAATAATATTATGATGATTGACGTGATTGAATAATAATATGCGATTTTAAAAAAAAGTCAAAAACTAGTTTCAACGAACAGTTCAAACTGTTTTTCTGAGTCAATCTGTTTATATAATTTGTTAATTATAAATTTGTTTAAAAATAAAACACAGCTGAGAATATTTATTATCGCTCAGAATACAAAAAAGATCAAAATTTGTTTCTGAACTACTCTGTTTCTCTATTACATATTATATTCTGAATTCTAAGTATTATTTCGTTATTTAACGAATTATAAAATAATATTAAACAGAACCCGAAAGACCAAAAGATTCGCCATTATCCTTATGTATTCATTTATTTTTTCTTCGTAAAGCATAGGTAAGGGATCTTAACAACACGTTTAACAAGGAAAATAAAAACTTGAAAAACAAAATTCCCCGATATATGTATATACCTATTTCATTCTGTAATTAAAATTATTTTTGACGTATATCTTCTACATAGTACCTACGGTTTAAGAGGACAAGAACTTTGAACAATTTATGTTAAATTAAAACAACATTTGTAGATAATTCGTATGTTATGTTGTGTTTAAACTTTTGCTTATTCAAAAGTAGCTACGCCATGCATTTTTACCCGCATCTATGCATGTATTACATCATTATCATCATCATCATCATCTTCTTCTTCATCATCATCATCATCATCATCTCAGTCTATTCTCATCCACTGCTGGACCTAGGCCTTATTCAATGTGCGCCAAAGCTCCCGGACCAATCCAATCATGTATTATATCTACACATAAACCTTCCTCTTGAATCGCTCTATTTGATAAAAAAAACCTTCTGAAAATCTGTTGCATAGTTTGAAAGATTTAAGCATACATAGTAGACATAAGAAAGCGAATTTGTTTTATATTATTGGCGTTATCAATTACCCCTTTTTTATTCTCATTTTCCCTTTTTTATGGTTTCGAAGACCGAAGAAGTCTCGAAACCCTTAAAGTTTTGTAATAGATAATTTCGGAACGATTTCTATCCGTGCAATTATTTTAAAGTAGGTTGGTTTTTAGCTCTGCGACGTCTATTTGCGTGGTCGCTTACTGTCAGGTGTACCTTCTGCTCACTTGTTTATAATAAAAAATACCTTTAAGTTCTTAGCACTTAGTAGTAGTGATTTAAGAATTTATTACTACAATGAAAATGTTTCATTTTTATAGACTTGTTATAACAAAAATTTTTAAGGTCAATTTAAGGAAAATCACTTAGCAGTTTTAGATTTTACTATCTTTATATTTAAAATTTATACAATTTATATTCAAATCTCCTCGGTTTTGCTCACCTTCTAGAATGAAGCCTCTCCACCTTCTTCCTGAATTTTTATCAATTGTAATATTTAAAGAAAACAAACAAACAAACAACTTTTTTTTTCGACTGGTTTCGCTAAACCAAATAAATTTAAAAGATATCTAGTATAAATTTCTGGAACTAGTAAAATGATTTTAAGTTTAATATGCCAGCAGTCTTACCCTATTAGTCTCCGACCTTTCGAAGCCCAGAAGCTCTACTCCGAACACAATAGACGTCGATTTTGACTTATTTCGATACGGGTTTTGAGCAACTTAGTAAAACGACAGATGTGTTTGTAAGAATTGGATATTTTTATGGAATGCTGCCTCTTAAAATACAGGTTGTCCAAGTTTAAAACGCAGAGCTTTTAGGATTTACAGAACATATAGCTATATAGATAATATTATAAACGCACTAACTGTTCCCACGATTTTGGCAAACAGCTGTCAAATGATTTAGAATTTAGAAAAATAATATTAGTCGACTTCCTACAACTGTTACGGGAATTCCAGGGGGAAAGCTGCAGTCCCCTCACTCCTCTCATCAAATTCACAGATAACATAGCTTTAGTTCGATAGGATTAATAAAATGGCGTAGAAATAATTTGATAATTTATCAAATGACAGTAATTATAACATTGACTCTAAATGGGTCTTCTAAAGGGTCTTCTTCTTCTTATGTTGTTTACTCTGTAACTGGAAATGGAGAAAAATAATCAGGGTATAGACGTTAGATAGAAAATCTATAACCTGATTTTTTTATTCTCCTATTGTAACATTGTTTAAGGAATCATGAGGCATAGTGATGAAAGCATGATTATAATCGTATCTGCAATACGGGCCAAACGCCTAGTTTACACCTACGTCTACGTAACACCTATGTCTCCCACGGTATGATATTAGCGTTATTTTATGTTGTTGAAAGAAAAATAAATGTCACATTTATTATTTTCTATAATACGAAAATTTGATTATTATATATTTGGCTTGTGTTTGTGCGTGTTGTAGATACGCGCTTAGATCAGTACGTGCTCAGATCCAAACAGTCAGCTATGAGCTCTTCAGTTCATCGAATATTTTGTTTTTGTATCTGACGCCGGTCAGCTTCTCCATCCAGTACTTCGAGGATATCGATAGAGTCGCCAGGTCTGAAATTTTGTAAAATCTCTTGTAAGCTAGCTTGGGTTTAGTTATAGTTTAAAGTTTCCAAGTATTCTTGTAGAACAGTGTGTCTGTCGCAGGCGGATTGTATAATCCGCTGTATTACATTACGGCTAGCCGTTTTACAAAGCAGGGCCGTTTTGCAAAGCGGCGTTTACATTTCACATTTCATAGAAAACCGAACAATAAATATAGTTAGTTTTTTTTTAAATAAAACGACATAGGTATTCAGATTTTTTTATTGGAAGTAAGTACATGTGTTGCATAGTTTAGAAATATCTCAATGGCAACGGATCTTCCAGGGGTCGTCGATGAAGTACACGTGGAGGCCGACGGCGCCGTGCTTGACCCCGAAGTCGTAGTAGCACTCCGGCGCGTCAGGCACCACATTCTTCCACTGAATTCAACAATATTTGTTACTATCGGCCGATCCAGGGCGTAATTATAATAATGAACGGGTACTAATTATTATTTTTGATATAATAAGGGCCACACGAGCAGGCGCATCACCTGGCCGCCCATGAGTACTCGCGTTGTCGCGAGTGCGTTGCCGGCCTTTAAAGGAAAGGTATGTTCTTTTTTAAAGGTCCCTAAGGTATTCGGGAACCTTCAAGAGGTCATGACCCCCCCTGAGGTGGTTCTAAGACTTAGTTGGACCACTAATTGAATATAATGATTTATTTATATACGTATTCATAAATAAAATAAAAAACCTACGTTTTACTTGTATCTATTATTATCAAGATTAAATTATATGTTCTCGACTTGACCACGACTATGAGATCTTTCTGTCGCTTCAATTGAGAAGGCAAGGCAATTTTCAAACTTCAACTATTTCCAACTACAGAAATTTTCCTTTTTAAACTATGATCTGGTAAACGATTTTATTTTGAAAGTATTTTTGCTTTTTCAGATCTATTAATGCTTTGGATCGACCAGCATGCAAAAAAGCCATTTGAAAAACCTTTTCGTATTCTTACCCAGGTAGCGTCCTTGCCATACCACCTCTCAAACCATTCTCTTCCTTGCAACTTCCCGTGCAAAGATCCGAAGAACTGGAAGCCCACGCCCACCAGCTCACCACCCGTGGTCAGTGGGAACCAGTGGTAGAATTCTTCGCAGTTCTTGTCGCGGGTCATGTTCCAGTGGTAGTGGGTACCTGGTTTGACAAAGACAACAAGTTATAACCAGTGAATAATAATAAAAATAAACATCACGCGATGGCATGATAACTGATTGCACGTTTAATTCGATCATAGATTCGAGTTATTTTAGAATAAATTTGTCTTAAAAGAAATCTATACTAATATTATAAGGTAGTAAAGTTTGTGTGTTTGTGAAATTGTAATCTCGGGATCTACTGAACCGATTTTAAAAATTCTTTCACCAATAGAAAGGCACATTATAGCTGAGTATCATGTATTATATAATAAAGTTTCAAAAATAAAAAAGGATTATAAACGTTATGCCCAACGAAGTGGGCACGGATCAGCTAGTATACAATAAATAGCTAGTATAAAATATAAGTACCACTTCATGAATTTGTATGATAAAAGCTGGTGAAGCAATATTTTAGATTTTTTGTTTTATAATTTTACATAAAAGCGGGCAAGCAAGCAGAAGGGGGGGGGGAGGGCCTGGTCGTAAGTAACTACCTCCGTACTAATACTACATGTGGTTGAACATTTCGCTTGAAGCTCAGAAGACTGTCTCTTCAGTGGTATCGTTATTCCGACTATTATACTAACCCATGCTTGGTAAGCAGTTCTGTTTCTTGAACAGCGTCCTGTCAAGCTCGGCTTGCGTGCTAGGGATCCTCATCAGCTTGCCTTCAAGGTCACTGACCCACACGCCGTCATCTTGAAGGGTCGCGCCATTCTCTACTCGAGGACCAGCTCCAGCTTTCAGAGACTCTAAAAAGGATACATTGAAAATAAGAGTATTAATGAATCAGATGTAATTATAATAGTCATGCATTATGTTATGGATTTTAAATGATATATAGTGTAGCACGATTTGCAATTAAGATAAGGTTAGAATTTGGATTACTTAAATTAAGCGTTGATTCCTTTGTGAGGGACGCCAAGTGAGCTTCTGAAGAATGCTACATTTTCACATATTGGGAAATGCTTTTGTTTAGCCAACGGAAACGTTTAGCCATAAATCTAGGGTTTATATCTAGTCCTTAGATTGGAATTAGAGTTATATCCCCCCTTAAACTAAGGTTAAAGTTGAATACAGTTAGAGGAAGATGAAGAAGAATGAGAATAAAGAGAGAATGCTACATTATCACACTCAGGGAAAGTCTTAGGGCTAAAGGTTATTAGAGTTAATTAAGTATAGTTTACCCTCAGAAACGTAATACTGAGTGGCGGTCCAGTAGTCCTCGGCTGGCTCGAAGTCGGTGGCAGGAATGCGCCATTTTACTAGACGCTTCTCTGGGTTGATCGTTGGCGATTCAAATGCATCAGCGGGAAGCTGAAATTAATTTTATGGTTAAAACTAATCCAACTAATCTTTTTATCATGTCAGGTATAGGTTAGTATTTTTAAAGGTCCTTAAGTTGCATTATGAATCTACGCAGATTCCACAGGTAAGTTGTGTGTAGCAAGACAGCTTCAGTACTAGCTTCCAAAAGCGTTCAAATGGTTAAACCCGATGATGCATACATAAATATGTTTCCGCGTTAGTGCATATTCGTATTTTCTATGTTCAAAATAGTTATAATTTGAGATCAGTGCACCGTAGAAGAAAAAGTATTGAAATATTTATTGTAGACAATTTTACGATCTACAAACTTCATCTGAACCATTTTTCGATAGCTCTCGTTGTTTCAGAGGTATACACAAAAACGCAAATTTGTGACATTTTACCTCGAATAAAAAACAACGCACAAGGGGGATCGATGGGGACTTTTGACATATTATTTGTAATAACGTATTCAAGGCCTGCACAAAAATTCAGCTTGTTGGGAATTAATGCAAACTGGATTGTCTATATTGACTAGACTATTAGAGACATTGCGTCTCTAATGACTGAAAGAAGGGAATAATGAAACTTGTTGACCAGTTGACGGATTGCTAAACATGATAATAAATTATATGAATATACATCTATATAGATAAAAGAAAGTCGTGTTAGTTACACCATTTATAACTCGATAACGGCTCAACTGATTTGGCTGAAAATTGGTGGAGATGTAGTTTAGGATAGGACCAGGAGCAGGACATAGGATACTCTTTATCCAGTTTCCAGGGAATAATTTTTTTATGAAAGTAAACGCGGACGGAGTAGCGGGCAAAAGCTAGTATTTTATATAAATCTGTTATTTTGTGTTTTTTTATGATCAAAACTTTTTTATGCATGAACCAATTTTTATTTAAAAGGTTCGCCTCTTTAGCTGTGCTACCATTTTAGTATCATTTCTGATAAAGACATCCATACGAAAATAAAAAAGTTCTATGTAATGTTTTTCGAAATTAGATTTAAACTAAAACACACACAAAATGGATAGTAGGTAAAACGGATTTATAACTTAACAGTTTATTTGCTTAAACGAATGTCTGGGACTACGGGATCTATTAAAAAAATATCTTTATACATTATAATGTTCATAATTGATGCATGAGTAGTAAATGATCTTCTTAATAGCAATTGTAATATTGTAAAAACGTTTAACATTCACAAGATTCTTAGCATTTTTTTTATTAGATTTAGAAGGAAAATGAACATAGTTTTTGCTTCGAGCAATTTAACATGTGGTTAATTAGAGTACGACCACACAATTTTATTAGTGTGCATAATGTTTATACCTTAATGAAATAAAATATTTTCTATGTATTAAAATACTTTCTAAATCTTCGGAATCTCCACTAAATTACATTTCTATTTAAAAATTATTAATATTATTAAAGAAGTTATATCGAACAGAAAGGTTTTGAGTCAGACTAATATTATGATATATACAAATATGATAAGCTTAGCTTAGATCTAAGACCCCAAAAACACTAACAGATAAAGGTGACATAAGATGGTGTAAAAATACATGTCCTATAATTAAATATAGAAAGATGGATAGATCGTTACAAATGTTTCCGTTTGTTAAATACGTCTTGGTTACGGATTACTAATTAAAATAACGATAACGGGATTAACATCTGAACCTCTACTCTGAATGCAATAAATTTCGAATTTGACTAGAAAACTTTTTGTTTATGATTCGACAATAATACGATAAACTGATCGATCCAATTCTTTAAGATCCAATTCAAAACTTAAGCTCCACAACTCAATAAGCGGTTTCAAAATAGTTGGATTTCGACCACGATTGCGTTGGGGGTAGAGCAGCTGTTCAAAGGAAAAGGAAATATGGATATGAATGGGATATGGATATGGAAATCAAACTCCCACTGGAATTTTTCATAGGATACGGTTACGTTCACTTGTTAGCAGTCTGCATTAATTATAGTTTTAAACAACATATAACGGTAAAAATTTACAAAGACTTTAAACTACTTACAGCAAGCTGCAAACCAGCCACGAAGCCAGCTGCATTAAACAGCGGGCAGACGTATCTCCCGGGAGGGCAGTACATCTTCAGCTCAGGGAGAGGACCAGGTGGCCTTTCAGTGCGGCGCCATCCTCTGATCTCCGCCTGATTGATGGTGCGAGGAATGTTGAAGAAGTACTCCTTGTCTTTGAGAGCAGCCGACCAGCCGAATTTCACTAGAAATAACATTTATTTATTAAAAACTATCTGTATGTATTACAAGTTTACCGGGGGTAACCCCCGATTGGATGGGTAACCCCCAGTGCCAGACATTCTACCATCTGAACAGTGATGTGCAAATGTCCCTGTGCTCCGATCTGAAGGGCACTGTAGCCAGCGAGATTACTGGGGTAATGAGTCTTAACATCTGATGACTCAAAGTGGGGAACGTCGGTCTAGTGCACCCCTGCCCGGAGTTGGGCTTTATAGCAAAGTTCCGGGTAGCACTGCATTGGCTATGGGCTGGCGTTTCTCTTACCACCAGGAGTGCGTCCAGTGCGTCTCACCAGTTCATCATATAATAAAAAAGTCTTCGAAAGGATATAGTTATCATAATAGAGGAGTTTAGAATGAATTGAAGTAAGTATTAATGTTTTGTATACACATTTTTATTATAAATGCTACGAAGTAAATAGATGATGAATTTTAGATTTAATTTATATTTAATTTAAATTTAATAAACATACCAAGTGGCACGTCTGTCTTCAATAAAATAAACAAAAGAAGTAAAAATAGACGTTTGAAATAAAAAAAGAGAAAAAAGAGTGTCAAGCAAACTTCAAATCACCTCTCAAGCCGTTGTATTGAAGACCTGAATCATCTCTCTCTCCGTGGTAATGATATCCTGAAACAAAAAGAAAACACGTTTAGATTCTGAGTAAGACGGGTCAGGTATTTTCATCTTGATATGTTTGTTTACTGCATTCTTATCACGATATATTTAATTTTTTATTAATTAGTAATGAGACTTGAAGTCTTTGCTGTATTGTTTCTTTTTGTTTACTTATTTATTACTAATCTATACTTATATTATAAAGAAGTAAAGTTTGTGTGTGTTAAATTGTAAGGGGTAATCTCGGGATCTACATAACCGATTTCAAAATACTTTCACCAACAGAAAGCCATATTATTGCTAAGTGTCATAGGCTATATCGTGGTATAAGAGCCAGATGAGCGTATCTACAAAAAAATAAATCGTTTTTTTTTTACAAAACAGTTCACAGTGTAGTCCTTTATGAAATGCTAAAACAACGTAACAATTTATTAATATATTATATTTTTATTTCACCAACTACATATTATCTGTATTAATGAACTGGTAAAGTTTGAATTGGCGAATTTTCCCACTATTTTTGCTCCCCCGTAAAATTTACAAAATGTAGATACGTTCATCTGACTCTTACACCGCGATATAAAATACCGCAAAGGATATATAAAACACCGGGGGTAGGTCTCTTTCGCAGGAGACCGACTGGGTGGGTCACACAGTGCCAGACATTCTACCGACTGAACAGTGATGTGAAAATGTCACTGTGCTCCGGTCTGAAGGGCACTGTAGCCAGCGAAATTACTGGGCTAATGAGTCTTAACATCTGATGACTCAAAGTGGGGAGCGTCGGTGTAGTGCACCCCTGCCCGGAGTTGGGCTTTATAGCAAAGTTCCGGGTAGCACTGCATTGGGTATGGGCTGGCGTTACTTTTACCATCAGGAGTGCGTCCAGCTCGTCTCCCCTCTTCATATTTAAAAAAAAAGGATAATTAACATTATGCTCAACGAAATGCACGGGTCAGCTGGTATTTAATAAGATAAAAGTTTTATCACACAACACATTTTCAGTTCAGATACGTTTAGTGTAAAATTAAACATTTCTTCTCGATTATACTATAAAGTCTTCTTGATTATAATATAGATTTAGATTTATATAAAACAAGAGTCGTTATTATATCACTGAGGTATATCCCAAAAAAGGCTGGACCTATTTGAATGGTATTGTTACACAGCTGAAATTAGGAGGAGTGCCTCCTAACAGTAGAGTGCTACTTTTGTATTAATGCTAAAGTTTGTGAGGTTATTTAAAAACTATTTGTTACAATTACAACATAGAAGAGACTAAACCATCACAATTGCATATCATCAATAAAACAAAGCTTTCTTCTGTCTGTCCGTATACAACGTGTAACAGAAATGCGTGGTAATATTTAAGGATTGCAAAGAATACCTAATTTTAAATGAATGTATTAAAAATTCATTTCATTTGAACTATTTATTATCAAGCTATTGATTTTTTATTTCAATTGACTAGCATATCGATATTTAAATTTATCGACGCTACGACATCACTTTAGAGTTATCAGCTGTTACGTGTCAATGACCGCATGACCCTATGACAATGCATTTCATTGAAAAAGTAACACTTTTGTTTTGATTTTCATATTATCGGTTTTATTGATAAATTAATGAAATAAAAAATATCAAATATGTTTATTTTAATGCGGGGACTTGTATATAGACTATCTATGAGCATCTGAACATCACGCAAAAATATTACTAGACATTTCTGTTACACGTCGTATATGCTTTAATCTTTAAAACTACCATATTGTATACAACTTGCTTGTATACAATATAACAAAGGATTAAACGTCAAATAAAGAATATTGAGGCGAGTTTACATTAACAAAAAGACATGTTATAATAATAATATTGTAGATACTTACCAGCCGATAAGGTCACGACGGTCAATATAATGATAAAAGTCTTCATTTTGTTAAAACAGTTCAACGATGAGTTGGTCGTGTCCGCTCGTGTCTGACGCGCAGACCTTAATGGATATTGTTAATTTCAACTACTTTATACACAGGTATCTTGATACGAATAACATCTCAATTTTAGGGTCCAAACAGTCAATATATATTTCTATTTCTTTTTTTTATCTGTGGCTAATTAATATTTTTTTTTCTATAATTTTATGTTTTTTTTTTCAAATGTGAAAAATTCGTCTTTGTTAGTGGATGTTAGATCTAAACAAAATGTAACAAAAGACCTTGAAGCTATTTTTTTAATCTATATTTAATTAGGGGGATTTTTCAAATTTGCAAATGTGTCTCCCATGATAGTTGCAAAGAGTTAGGTACATGATATATCTATTATACAGATATTACCTCTAGACCTTAAAGCTACGTTAACTATACCATATAGCATCCTAGCATGCTAAAATTTTGCCGTTTTCGAGACTCATTCTGGCCACTTTCCGCTAAGGTGAGTTCGGTTTGCGCATCATGTAACCAAAGACCTTGAAGCTACATATTGTAACATCGAGAAAACAGCGTTTTATTCGATACAGTCAATTTTTCATCTCTACTTAACGTATTAAATCGCAAAAGACCAGTTGATATAATCTTCAATACTGTGAATTTAAAAATAATAAAAATGTTGTCAAATATATGTAGCGTAAATAAATAATAAGCGATTAAAAAAAAAAGAAAGAAACAAGTTTGAACGAGAACAAAAGACGTTCTTTCTTTCTTATATATTATGGCATTAGCGTTTAGCTTTTTGCCAATGTCAAGTAAAATCGTCATCAAGTCGTCTTTAGTAGAGGCAGTCAGTCGTTTCGTTCTGCCCTTCGTAAAGTGATAGTGAGCTTTACGAAGAACCTTGACGAATCTTGGAGCAATCGAAACGGCGCTACTAAGCGCTCTCAAATGAATTCTCCATTTCTTGGACACTTATTAGCTAGTTTACTGCATGATACACTAACAAAATCATACATTAAGTCACTTTATGCACCAAAAAAGGAATATTTAATCGAGACCACATATAGACGCCGCACGATTCCCGCCAAAAAACCCAACAAAAGACGTTAAAAATGAGTTTCTAATTTAATCTGTTTCTTTTAAAGAGAGTAATGTTGTAAGAGGTTGTATGTTATAATTATTTATTCAACAAGGTATAAAATAATATTAAACAGAACCCTGAAGATGAATAGATTCGCCATTGTTTTTATATATTCATTTATTTTTTGTTCGTAAAGCTTAAGGGATCTTAAAAACACGTTTGACAAGGAAAATAAAAACTTGAAAAATTCCCCGGTATATTTATAAACATATTTCGTTTGTTGCTTTCTTTGTATTGGTTTAAGTAAATAAAAGTGTTTTAGACATACGATGTCGTAAAGTAAAGTTATTAAGAAGATATGGACTTTAAACAATTTATGTTAAATTTAAAAAAAATGTAAATGTCTCTTAAGTGTGTCTAACGTTTTCCTTATTCAAAAGTAGCCACGCCGAGGGAGGGAAAAATGGGAAAAGGAAATACTATAAAGGAGAATAAAAAGGGATAACAGATAACGTAGACATATTTGTTATAAAGACAATAAATAATTACATCATTGCATGGCATAAAAGCGGTTTTTCCTGTCTGTGTACGCTTGAATCTTTGAACTACGCAACCGATCTTCATATGTTTTTTATCAAATATAGTGATTTAAGAGGAAGGTATACATATAGTATAGTAAATGCATAATATATGTGCGAAGCCGGGGTTAGTCGTTAGTATATGAATAAATAATACATTAAATCGTTCACTTGTAACTGTACACAATAATGTGTGCATATAATAATCAAATTATCATTAAAATTTATAAAAATGTTAAGTAGGTAACTATAACACCGTCACTTTTGCGTCTTCGTTGGAAAAATTAAAAGTTGAGGAAAATAATACGATAAAGGCATTAGATAAAGCTATATTTAATTCAATATATTTTGTGATTTTTTCCTCAAAAATACTCTTGATGTATTGTCGTCTGTTTTGTTATTTTGTTTGAATTAAAGACGTAGGTATAATAATCGTCAAAAAAGTTTAGCGATTGACGAGAATAGCTGCGCATCGGTAGAATCGCGCTCGTGGGTGCGAGAAAGGCAACACGACTGGGACAACCAATCAACGCTCGCGCACCCGACGATCACGCGCCCCGCGCGCCGCACCGCTACCTCAATACCTTATTTTTGACTTCTGCGCAGGTTTCGTTCACCGCTAAAGGTTTTTGACGATTACTATACTGTCTTCTGAAAATGTACTAGCAGATTTAAGGTCACATAGTATCTTAACAATAAAATATTTAATTCGTTGGATTGTATTCTCGGTATTTTAAAAATTATAATAAATTATAAAAGTAGTCGTATTCCGCGGTTTAACCCTCATTTATAAACCTTCATCTTGAATCATTCATTATTATGATTATATCATGTGTTAATAATATGAACAATACTAATTAATAGAATCCTTAAGTGTTAAAAGGATGAAGTCTTAGTAGTTGACTTAAAATAAGTATTTTTCTTATAGAAAAGAGCGCATACGAACTGGACTTTACCAAGCTAATACTCACGTCAAGTCAAGAAACAATAACGGAAGATGCTTTGCAGTCTTATTTGTTATAAAACTTAGATACCTACGTAAATTCTTTATATCAAATTCAGAAACTAATCTAAGAATGGAATCTTGTAATTTGTTAACAATTTATTGTTAATTGTTTTCGAAACTTAGTTTAATAATACTTTTTTTATACATTACATTTCTTTAGAAATAGACCACATATTTCTAAACTGTACAGTAAAACATTCTTAATTGCATTTACCCCTTTTAGTTTTCCTCATAGTCTATTTTATGGAATGTGTAACGATTTAAATAATTCTAGGATATGGTTATTAGCGTGATATTTAATAGTTAGAACACGTATCGAACTATGTTATACCCTATAATTTTCCTTTACTGATATTTGTATCTATTGTATGTATAACTACAATACTAACTCTACGATTTTTTCAGAAACACCTAGAATTTAAGTCGGAAATGCGTACGTACGTACGTGTGTTGACATTAACATTATAAAACACCTTAATACTATAATATTATTTTGTTTAAACTTGTCCACCTCCCCCTCCCGCTCTGTATAGTAAGGTATAGGTCGCGTCACGAATCTTTAGCGCTGAACGAAACCTGCGCAGAATTCAAAAATAAAGTATCGAGGGGACGGCACGGCGCGCGGGGCGCGTGGTCGTCGGGTGCGCGAGCGCTGATTGGTTCCCCAGTCGTGTTGTCTTTCTCGCACCAATACGTCTAAGCACCAATACGTCCAGCGCTAAACATCCGTGACGCGATCTATAACTTATATCAATTCTTTGTCATAACCAAAGATGTTTATAACCTATCAGTATATAGGAATTATATCTCTTTTAATTTTATTCAATTTTATAATTATGCATTGATATTGTAAACTGTACTGGGCACGACTGCTAAGATACAGTATTTTTACGAGTTCAGTAGGGTCGGGTGACCACAATCATAATTTGATGTTAATGTTTTTAAAAGATTAAATTATTTAAATAAATAGGGGAGGCCTATGTTCAGCAGCACGTCCTACGCCTGAGACCACGACGACTACGACTAGGAGTATTGGTGGTCCGTAGTTTTATCTGCGTAATTTAACTTCCAGTGGGAATACTGTGATAAAAAGTATGGTATGTTTCACTGGACACATTCAATATACCAGTGTGCCAGACTTAGTTAAATTGATTCAATAGTTTTTTGCGGGAAAGACAAAAGACATTCTTACATCCTGAAACTACATTTATAATATTAGTAAGTATAAAATAGGTCTTCTTTAATATATTAATGCATCTAGGTATAATTTACAATTTTGAAACGCCTTGAGAAATAATTTGGCAAGCGGTTATAACGATATAAGATACGAATGGCGCCGAGCAGGCGTTGTGATTTTAACAACTTGGCTGAAGGCCCGGAATAAGTAATGCTATTTTATTTTACATCTCAAGAGAAATATTCAATCGCGACCGAATAAATTATGGGTTTAGGGTTTAAAGTCTCCAATAACTTAACAATGTTTCTTAATTGGAAAGTGCGCGTAAGATTTTTGTAGAACAGAAAATTCAAGAGAAATACGAAGTAATTAGACTTTTTGAAATTGGTGTGACTTCGTCGTTTAATTTAGTAATACTTACGCGATTTGTTGTACCTAGATGTTTGCTAAAAGAAACATATTATATTATATTAATAAGCATAGGAAAATTAATATTCTACCGAGAAACAGTAGACCTAATGCTACTTCTGTAAATTATACATATAGATCTTTAAATCCATACTAATATTATAAATGCGAAAGTAACTCTGTCTGTCTGTCCTTTCATCACGTTAAAACTACTAAACCGATTAGAACGAAATTTGGTATACAGATGGTGTAGAGCCTGGGGAAGGACATAGGCTACTTTTTAACTGGAAAAAAGGATTATAAGGGGGTAAATGGGGAGGGATCAAAGTTTATATGAAAATCCACGCGGACGGAGTCGCGGGCAACAGCTAGTATGTATATACATAAAACACCAATACACACAAAAAAAAAAAATAGGCGTTAACTTAAAGCCTCCAACGTTTTAATCAATTAAAAATAATGGAACTTTAACATTTTCCAGAAGATTCTTTTTTAGGATCGCTAACCGAATTTAAAATAAAACTAGGCTAAGGGCACTTAGAGTGAAAGCCCGGATTTATTTGTAGTTGGGTTTCTCAAGACCACAAACACTTAGGTTTAATCGGGTGCTTGTGAAACGTTATTGTTTCAAATCGCCAATACTCGAACTACGATAATATCCTGCTCCATTTAGGTTACGTAAGATTTTAATGTGTACCTAAAGAACAGATTTAATGAGTTCCTTTTTGTAGGTTATTAAAAATCAAAATAAACCCGTTGAAATATATTGTTATTGTACGATTGTCATTTGTTTGGTTGCCTGGTAGAAATCACTTTTTAGTGATAAGGCCTTACAACATTTACAATAGTTTTAAGATTGTTTAATTAATTTATATTGAAAGTCTTTCAAATTGTAAAATATACTGATCATATTTTTTAATTTATACTTTTTTTAAGTTAACACAAAGAATATTATATACCTTGTTCTGTCATGCATATTATGTGTTAGGCGAAAGTATATTAACATAACATAATATTCAACATTACAAAATTAACAACTTTATCTTTAGAATATTGTATGATTAGTTTAATTGGTTTTCCTTGTAACTCGAAAATTACTTCTGATATAATTGCTTTGTTCCTTTTATGACATTTCTTTATAGAACAGATCAATCGTAAGTCGATTTGGAATTTAACACAATACGTATAGGTAATTTTGTCGTCAAATTTGTATTCATGTAAGACTAGCAAACGGATATTTTACTATTTCTAGACATTGAATATTATGTTGCAATATCCCGTATTAAAAGTTTAAAGTATACCTCCAAAGGCATTTCTCTCAACATCCTTTTCTTCCGACCTACAATCAAAAAGCACACGGTCGTTATGAATGGACTGGGCATACCCAATCTCGTTCATTCATACGTATTTCATCATTCTTAACTCCTGAAGTCAAGGCATGATATGTTACATACGATATGACGTCACACTGCCACAACTTTCTAGTTTCTACCTCCGAGATCAAAGTTCTTTTTAACGTCCAGTTTTATATGTCAAAATACAGGAAAATCCCGATGTCGTTCCTTCATATCTATTGCATCATTCTTGACTCGTAAAGTCAAGGCATGATAAGTTACTAACAATATGACGTCACACTAAATTACAATTTACAACTTTCTAGTTCCTACTTTCAAGGGCGCAGTTCCTCTATACATCCTCCTTATCGGCCTACATAGACGAATGCACGATAACACTGAGTCAATAGACTGGGAATGCCCAATGTCGTTCATTCATTCACTGTTTGGGGTCGTATAGGCCGAGCGCTAAATGCAACAATTTATACTTAAGACAAACTTTTGACTTTGAGAGAATGCAGAGGGATGTTACTTATATAAAGCGTGATATCTTAAACATTTCTACGAACAAATAACTTTATTAACAATAACTAAAACAGTATCAAAACGTCTGCAAAACTGCTTAGCATTTTAAGCCCAACAGCATTACCGAAAAAAACGCTAGAGTTGGCCTATTCAATTTTTTTCAATTAATTAGTAAATGAATTGAAATAAAATTTTATTTAATAAAAAAATAAAATCGTTTATGTAGAACATACTTAAGTCAATTACAAAAAGAAAATAGGACACGACGATCGCCTCAACTAGGTATACCCTGTGCTAGAGACGATCGACGCTTTCCACACCAGACCTTAACTGAACTATAAAATTGTTAATTTACTTAAAAACAGACTAAAAATAATTATTAAAAGAAAAAATAAAACAAAATGGAGTAACAAAACAAAAAATGAATAATTAATAAAATAGAAAGATGAACCGAAAATAACTGGCTTGCTTTCTATGAGAGAAAGAGATAGAGATGGTCGTTACAAATTTTAGTCTTAATTATTAATCGATCTTACACATAACATATTTCAAGTATACCTTTTGCTATAAAATAAAGAAAGGAAATTTTACTTTAATAATACACATGGTATGATCATGATAAAGAATTACCGGTTTTATGTGACATATCGTTTTGGCATCGGTCTCTTATACTACAGTAAGCATAATGCAATATTCGTGACACAGATTTAAAATCCGGCATATCGGCCCGTACGTAATGTAACAATAGATGTTTGCTAACTTTACAAGTAATAGTTAGAGTTGTAAGGATATCATTACTTACGAACCATTTTTGTTAAAAATATGTTTAACCGAGAATAACTTAAATAAATATGAAAGTTAAAGTAAAGAAAATTTCTAGTCTGTTAATTATGTTTGTTTTAACGTCTGTTTAATCTTATTAAGCTTAGCTTTCCAAATAATTTCCTGTATGTATGATATAAAAACTACATTCAAAGACTTCTTAAAATAAGAACTAGCATTAATATTCATGGTAAGTAGTGATCATAGATCAATTAAATATGTATTTAAGTCAAGGAGATAGAACTCTTATAGTTTATTAAAAATTGAACAATTAGATAATAGTTAGAACAATAGGTTTAATTATTTAATTGATTGAAATTAAATAAATCAATAGCTACTGCAAAATAAGTACTTATCGGTGAATAAAAAACAAACTGGTAAATATCCATTTAAAAATAAAAAACTATGGTTAAGTTTCAAATAAAATATTACACCATTTTTTGGTATAGAATACCTACTCAGGTATCCTAAAAGACAGAATCATTTATAATGTCGATAATATTCAAATACTACGCGAGTCAAAAAATGGTCCTTAAAAGAAACTTAATATGAATAAGTGTTAATTAAACCTTTAATTTTTATTGTTATTAAAGGAAAATAAAATAAAGACAGTACGTAATATTGTACATGAAGCACTTTGTCACCTGCAGCTGCGTGTGATAATGCGTATCACATTGACCTATTAATGATAAAAATGACAATGACTTTCTATAAATATAGTGAAAATAATATTGCTTATAATACAATTTTAATTAACATGGTAATCATGATATATTTATAGAGTAATATTATATTATAAATGTATACTTGTTTAAAAAACAAAATCGATATTATATACGTATGTTTCCAAAGAACGTCAGTGTTTAAAATTTTAAACGATTTCATAAAAAGCCAACCCATAGTCAAACGTCATTACAACCAATACACATACCAACGTTCAACGTTAAATTACAAATGCAGACATTTTCAACCGACTTCAAAAAAAGGATGAGGTTCTCAATTCGACCCGTATGTTTTTTTTCTATGTTTGTTACGCGATAATTCCGCCAATTATGAACCGATTTGAACAAATCTTTTTACGGCGTATAGGTGATACCTCAACGGTGGTCCTATTTAAATTTAATAATAAAAAAGCAACGCCCAAGAGTGGAAAATTGAGGATGAACTTTTTTATACGCAATATCTCCGCCGATTATAAACCAATTTGAACGATTATTTTTTGTTGAATAGGTATTATTAAAAGGGTGGTTTCATGAGAATTTGAAGAAAATATTTCATGCCCAAAGGTCCGCTCCGATTATGAAACAATTTGAACGAAGTCAATTTTTTTAAAGTTAATTATCTTATTTGTTTCAAAATGCTCATTCATGTTACTTAACCGCTTAACCACTGAAAAGCATATTTCTGTAAAATATTTAACGTAAATCGTTTCTCTTTTGATTAAATTGAACATCGGTAACAGCTATTACAGTAACAGTACTGAGATTTATCTCAACACACTTATAACCTACATCCAGTTACAGTTAGAACCGATGATATTATAGTCAATAGATATGTTATACACCTACAAATCAACCGAAAAGTGTTCCGCACAGCAGCGGCAGCACACATACATACAAGTCAAAACGATAGAAGGAGATAAATTATAAAACCAACTAGAAAAAAGAGATAGTCACCGGCAACCAATCACCTAAAGGCAAGACGTCCTAATTAGGATGTTTTTGCGTCTTCAAAATTTTGCGCTTATAACGTATCTATTTAAAATAATATCATTGGTTAGAACATATTTATTGGAAACGGTTGGCGAACGCACGAATGGTAAATAGAATTTCTATAGTGTTTATTTCTGATTGAATTGATCGCGAGGCCTAAACAATTTTGCTCAATGGATGTCGGATGTCAATGATTGGAAAAGGTTATTACTCTTCAAAAGATTTTTAGAAAAACTAGCCGTGTTCCGCGTTTTTATTTGTGAAGCACTTTTCCTTTTTTGAAACATTTAGGTTAATAAAGTCTGTGTATTCTTTTAGATCTAATACAGCTTTCTTTTGAAGAATAATTGTCATAAATTGGTTGTCAAGGTCATTTAGATTATAAGCTACTACGTAAAAAGTTCAAAAATTTTATTTCTTAAAAATATTAACAACTATATCTACTCTTGGACATAGAAGCTTATTTGTATGCTTTTAACATATAAATTTTCCTTATATTCTACAAAGTTCTGATCTCTTATCAAGCAAATTCTATAACGCCCTAAATAATAAAGTTATTAGACAACTTTTCGTTATTATTTTCAGCTCACCACTAATTGTACCTATAATCTAGTTTATTACTACTTAAACTTCAATATGAAACTAAAGGATCGACGAAATATTTTGAAAAACAAATAACGTACAAGGGAATCCTAAGTCCTCGAGCGTTGACAGGTCGGTGACGCTGACAAATTGGTCCGAACGGAACCGAACCCACTTTATCATCAATCCTGCCGATCGATCCACTTCGCCAACGAGGAAGTTACAACACCTATTTACGCAAAACTTTTGACACATTGGAAAATAGCCTTTGTTTGATAGCGGCACTATCGGACGGTTTCGGAATGAGAATTGGGAAATGTTTGCTTTTGTATTTTTTTTTTTTATAATATGAAGAGGGGAGACGAGCTGGACGCTCTCCTGATGGTAAGAGTAACGCCAGCCCATAGCCAGTGCAATGCTACCCGGAACTTTGCTATAAAGCCCAACTCCGGGCAGGGGTGCACTACACCGACGCTCCCCACTTTGAGTCATCAGAATGTAATATGGTAATGTGAACAATATTGGGATTCGTTTTCTTACATTTATAATACAACTAGCCGTACTCCTTGGTTTTATCCGTGTAGTTCCCATTCCCGGGACATCACCGGGACATAAAGTATACTATGTCTTAATCCAGGGTATGGTCTATCTACGTACCAAATTTCAAATTTTTTATGATTAATGAACAGTCATTTGACCACGATTGCAGCTGATAGTAAGCTAGTAAGATGTGGTCTATGTAGTGGCCAAGCGCCTATTCACCCTAACCTTGAAAAGTTCCAGGTTGTAATCTCTGGGAAAGAAGGAAGTCGGGAGCAGGTTCCACGAGTATGTTCCATAAGAAGATTCTATTATAATAATATGTTTGTTATTCTTTCTCAGATAAGAACAATATTAGTAGGATAGGATAAAGAATTTACTTGAGGTGTTACACGAAGAGAGTACTTTTTTAAAATTCGTCAAGCTCTACCAATGTTCATAAGCGGCGATGACCATCTACCATCAGATGGCTCGCCTATTCAACCTAAAGTATAAAATAATTGACGAAATTACTGAATTCGATTCTATAAATGTTAATGTGTGTTACTGATACACATAATTAATATTGCGTTACCAGTTACTCCCAGCTAATTAATGAAGTCAATTACTCTAGTTTACATTAAATTATATACTAATTACTAGATACAACAAGCCATAGAATAAATATATATAACTAGCCGTATCGAAAATGGGTAAAAAATGGAATTCTATTACTACGACCGCGCTATCAGTCCGTCCGTCTGTATGTCATACCACTTTTGTATTTTATGAACCATTACTTGTTGCCCGCGCCTTCGTCCGCGTGGACTTTCATATAAACATTGACCTTAACTTCCCCCTAATAATAACCCTTTTTTAGTTAAAAAGTAGCCTATGTCCTTCCCCAGGCTTTACACTATCTTTGTACCAAATTTCGTTCTAATCTGTTCAGTAGTTTTAGCGTGATGGAAAGACAGACGGACAGAGTTACTTTCGCATTTATAATATTAGTATGGATACAGTTCGATAGCTGACTTAAAATTTAAATTGCTTAAAATTATGTTAATAAGTTCTAGCGACTCCCCGCGGTTTATAATGTATTACAAACAAAAACTTTCCGCTTGAATCACTATTAAAATATAAAAAAGCATAAAAATCGGTTGCATAGTTTTATAGAT
This sequence comes from Eurema hecabe, assembly GCA_026213755.1. NCBI lineage: Eukaryota > Metazoa > Arthropoda > Insecta > Lepidoptera > Pieridae > Terias > Terias hecabe. Next base: position 6,653,455 of record JADANM010005263.1, on the reverse strand, counting down.
TTAAGCTTATAAAGGGACAGGTAGAAAAAAAGCGACTTTTTTTTACACTATGCAATGATATATACAGGATTTACAAACACCTTGAACATAATATAACACACGTGTCTTATAAATAAACAAGTCCTTTATATTCAATAAAATAAGCAGCTGTGTTCTTGAATATTAACTTGTCAAACAAAGAAAATAACTCATTTCGTGCAACACTGACCCAATTAGAGCGAAATCCCGTTCGGCGGAGAATTATTGAGACAGTTTAGATGAAACGACTTTCATATAGACGGAGAGAGAGAATGTGAGAAAGAGAGAAAATACTTTTAAAGTACAATATAATTATTTGTAAAATACAAATAATAAAGTAACATATTTATTAATTATCTTTTTTTTGGTTAACAAAGCCATATACATGAAAAGGAACATTTTAGCTTTTATCGTTTAATGCGACCGCTTGTAATACGATTTTTGAATCGCGCTTATAATGCTAGGTTTAGAAGCGTGCCACGCAGCCCGGGATGCAGCCTGGCAAGCAGCACGGCGACTAGCCTGGAGTGGGGGCACGCCATACAAGCTGTTATAGTACGCGTCACGAATCTTTAGCGCTGAACGAAACCTGCGCAGAAGTCAAAAATACGGTATCAAGGTAGCGGCGCGGCGCGTGATCGTCGAGTGCGCGAGCGTTGATTGGTTGTCCCAGTCGTGTTGTCTTTCTCGCACCAATACCTCAATTACGAGCACGATTCTACCGATGCGTAGCTATTCTCGTCAATCGCTAAACATAAATGACGCGTACTATACACACGCGCGCATTTATCCTTTGATGTGCCAAAAAACCAACTCGTCCGGTTTACGGCGAGCACACGCACGTGCACATTCAAACAGTCGAACAGCCCGTTCACACGCTCGTGCTTGTGTTCGTGCTCGTTGAATGTCGTTTCGAACGCGAGCATGTAAACGCGGTATAATATTCGAGCAGAAACTCTGTTACCCAGCATCATATAAAAAATCTAACTTCATTACAATTTGGCGAACGTAAATGTTATGTTAAACTTGATATTAATCAAAGCATAGCGTATTCTAGTATTCCAATTCGTAAAAAATACGAGAAAATTTATATAAATAAAAATATATACCAACATAAGTCTTTTAATCAACTGTTTATGAAACATTCTAAAGCAAAAGTCATTTTAACACGGTTTTCTGACAGCCCGTCTCGTTCTGTTTTCGCAAATGGGCTCAAAGAGACGGGTGTCATTCAAAAAAATTCATAAAAGTCTCGGGAAAACGAAATGAGCAAAGGAAAATATGTCCCCACTCCCCAGCTATAGACGTACAACGTATAGACTGCTAGTCTCATAGTAATTGGTCCGCCGTAAGTGTTACCAAAACTGTATAATGTAAGTAAATAAAGCACGTTCTTATAATCATTGACACTCACACAAGGCAGCAATAATGTTGCTATAAAAATTTACCCTATAAATAAGGAAAATTAAAATCTACGAAAAACATACGAATTTTAATGCGCTGCATTGCGGGCGAGGGATGTAAGTAGATAAAATTGTCTACTATGAAATGGCTTCACCTTGCGTGCCCATAATATGGGCCCATATTGCGGCTCTAAGCGTTATTATTCTATGTCCCCAGCTACTTTTCGTTAATGTGTCATTGCTGAAAAGTTTCATGAGGAAAATTCAAATCCTCCGGGTGCAAGTGAGGCTTATATGTTTCAATGTGAATCGTGACTGCGATAAAGTTTTTAATCTAAACTACAGTTATAAAGATAGTTTGTTAGTTTGAAGGAAATCTCTGGACAGTGGACACACTGATTAATAGTACTTATTTAAAAACTGCAAACCACTTAATACTTTATTATTAGTTTTTTTTTACACATACATATACATATATTATGTATATAATTCTTAAATACAAAATTACAAATATAATAAGCACGTACATGTAAACAGCGATCTTATCATTCATAAGTGATTTCTACTAGACAACCAGGACTTATATTATTATTAATATTATTGTAGTTAACATATTATATATAGAAAAAAGTCAGTTTTAAATATCGCCTCGTGCCTATGAGCCATTCATCAGCGTGGCTGACGACAGTAATCATCATTAGAGGTTTTTATACCGAGGCAATCTCACTTCAACATATACCCACTTTAAGCAGAAAATTTTTACTATTATTGGACATGCAATTTAGCATAAGTATACCACGTAAAGACTCAAAGAGTCGTGTTTGGTTTAAAATTCAATATGCATTTAAGAATATTGCTCTAAAACTGCAACTAGCTGTGTTTTTATTTAAATACGTCATGGTTATACTTAGCCCAGTAAAATCGAGATATAAGTGACTATGGTTTTGCAAAATAAGGACAATATTTATACGCTTTAATAAGTTCATTTTAAAGTAAATATGATTAAATATGGTACCTACCTGTGGATGAAGAGGGATGTAACCTTCCTCAGAACCAAAGGGAGTATTTTCGACCAGTTGAAAAGCTGACTGGTCGGTTTCGGCCCCAATGGTTCGAACTTGTGTATATGCTAAGACTCGAACCATCTGATTCGCCTGATGATAAGTGACCACCTCTTCTCATGAACAGTCGCAAAGCTGCGTTGCCAACCTTTAAAATTTGGAAAAAGGGAAATATTGTGACAAAAGGTAATAGAAGATATGAGAAAGGAATGCCACTAATTGAGGCCGGTTAAAAAAAAATCGGTTCACGTAAAAGTTTTTTTGAATTATTTGATTGATAATAACTAACAACTGAAACCTCTATGTCTATAATAGGGTGGTATATACTCACTATGCCCTCTGTGTGCCAATTTTAGATGTTTAGGTCACAAATCTGATCTGGCATAAACAATACTGTCATGCGGGTAGTTTTATCGCAAATACCGGCCATAGATAAATGGCATAGACGCGAACGAAATTTAATAACAATAATGTAAGGGACACTTTGACATTGACAGTTGGTTTAATTACACTGGATGTCAATCACTTACATTTTCAAAAAAATATTTTAATTAATTTAAATGCGTAGTAGCGCTAAGAGTTTAAAAAACTCTCTGAATTTATTTTTTATAAAGAATATTTTTTTTATAAACAAAATCTAATAAAACGCGGGAACGGAAAAATGACAAACGTTAATTTACGTACAAATGAAAACAAGTCAAATCACACGATGTCAAATAAAGGTTACATGAGCTTGTAAAGGTTAAAAAAACCCCTGTGTCGGAATTGAGTAACGCCTTAAAGATGAAACATAATATTGTTTAAGATTAGATCATGTTATATTTATGTATGGACGTCCCACGCATGCATTTCAACTTTGATTCAAACAAGAAGACTTTCTTATACGTTTTTAATATCCGTATCTTACCATTGTGATCCTATTTTTAGAATTATATTTCTTTATGTAACAAATCTTACTTCTAGTTGCGCTTTGTGGCTTTGCTGGATTCGAATTGGACCGGTTTAAGTTGTACTTAAATTTAAGTTGCTTTTCAGTATTCCGGCATTAGTTTTTAGTATTATGTATTTATAATCATGCTTAGAACATAGCAAATTGTATACTAAACTCTAAACATACAGTAACCCAATTCTTATACACCAAATGCCATATTTATTTTTCTTATTAATGACAAGGATATTAATGGAAGATAGAGTTATTAAGAAGAACATATATACATAAATGCGGGTATGAAAAATAATCTTTTTATTTCGTTTACTTGAAAATCATTCATTACGGAATTTGTAATAAATTGGTTTAAGTTAGTAGTTACTGACCTACTTTATGAAATCGTTTCAGGAAGTTTGATTCAATCACTGTTTCAAAGTTATACTTGAAATATTACCTTTGTTTCTGATATTTTCAATTTTAATTCATTAATTTCTCATGGAAGGATTGTTTTCTAATAAATAAATGTTTTTTCAAAGTGAAATTAATTACCAGCAATGTAGACTAGGCATTTGCGTATTGAAGTGAAATCATTAAAATATGAATTGAATCGACTTTATTAACATAAAGGAATCCATGGTCCCTTTAATGATGCAGTACAGCGTTGAAATGACCGCCATTTAAAAAATAAAATGCAAATGTTTTCTCCAATTGCATTTCTTTTCTCGGTTTATGCGCAATTTAAAGCTGTACTCAAATTATATTGATGGTTTGTTTGTTTATGTCTGGGTCGAAACTCGACATTCGGTGGGAAACCGGTCCGGTCACTTTCGCGCAGATTATAAAAAATACAGATAATCATTAGTGTGACTCAGGGATCACTTTTTTGTGCTTTCTCCCACACCTGCTTGCTTCGATCACGGATATGAGCACTTTCAACTGCTGGAAAATGGGAGCAGTGTGCGTAGCCTTGTTTGATGCAAAGTGAGCCGGAGCGCGCCAGTATCGAAGCGACTTTCGAGTGTGTTACACGTGTCGTCGAGCGAGGAAATCGGCGCGAAATATCGCGAGTGTTTGTGTTGTGTTGTGACTGTGAACAGGATCTTGCAAATCTGGAGCGATACGTGACTTTTGACAGGTTCGATTTTTAAATTATTTGACAGTTTGATTCGGTACGAATTTGTTTCGGTTACAGACGATAAATGGATAGTTTACGGATGCTGCGGTAAATGTGAAAGTATGATGTATCAACCATTAGCTATTTTGCGATTGCGGCGCACATCGGTACCTGTAGCGTTTAGATAACTAAATATTAACTTATCAGTCTATATAACTTTAAATTGTTGTTAGGAACACATTTTTTATCAGAGAAAAACATACAAAATATTTTTGTATATTTAAAAGTAAATCTCCAACTTTATTTTTATTAATCGAAAATATTGGTTACAATTTATTCATATTAAAAGTCACAGTAATCAAAGCACATACTGGTAACTGCGCTTGTATTGAAAATGGCGTGCTGCTTACGAAGGTCAAGTGAAAAGTGAAAACAAAATTAAAGCGAACTGCGCTTAATTTCTAATTTGCATGTCGACAACTTTCAACCATAACTATTTCTATACTTAGTTTAATAATACCTTATTATCCTTATCGTATCCAATTTTGTCCTTAAAAAGTTTGAAATAAGTCTTATAGTAACGTTGGCTATTTGTCTTAACAGCCTACAGATTATAATATTTCTGCAAAATTAAAAAAAAATAGATTTAGTTCCGTTTTTTAATTTTTAAGTTTTCCTTGTGCCTATAAAGATTATTATAGGCACAAGATTAGGTTTAGTTCATAATTATTTCTATTTCAAATATTATAAAAGATATGTAGGTGTAAAAAATGAAAGAAAATAAATTCGTTGTAAAAGTCATTTAAGTATTTTTAAATTTCTTAAAGAAATTTATGGATCACTAATGATCTTGTTAATAATATGCGAAAAATATCAGTATAGACGAAGAATGCAAACAAAATATTATGTATTCCTTTTTAAAGTGTAATTATATTTGCATTAAATATTACCGGTCGTTTTTGCAGAAATTGGGGCGACATAAAATTAATTACCGAAGGTT
>JADANM010005263.1:6636760-6647831 GCA_026213755.1 Eurema hecabe | reverse complement strand
TGAGTAAATAATGAGGGAACAGAATCGGGCGAGTTATAATATGGTGATATATATTTATAATATTATATTACTAAATAAATAAGTCATGATTAATATTGTTAATTAAAATTGTATTATAATCAATATTATTTTCACTATATTTATAGAAAGTCATTGTCATATCATTAATAGGTCAATGTGATACGCATTATCACACGCAGCTGCAGGTGATAAACTGTTTAAATACAAATTTACGTTTTGTTTTTATTTTATTATCTTATTAATAACAATAAACAATAAAATTATTATTAGCATTTGTTTAAATTAAGCTTCTTTTAAGGACGATTTTTTGAATCGCGTAGTATTCGAATCCTTTTTATCGATATTATAAATGATTCTGTCTTTTAGGATACCTGAGCAGGTATCCTTAACCAAAAAATGGTGTAACAATATTTTATTTAAAACTAAACCATAGTTTTTATTTTTAAATGGATATTTAACAGAGTTTGGTTTTTATTCACCGATAAGTATTTATGTTCTCAATTGATTTATTTAATTTCAATCAATTAAATAATAGAACCTATTGTTCTAACTATTTATTATCTAATTGTTCAATTTTTAATAAACTATAAGAGTTGTTCTATCTCCTTGACTTGAATACATATTCAATTGATCTATGATGACTACTAACCATGAATATTAATGCTAGTCCTTATTTTAAGAAGTCTTTGAATGTAGTTTTTATATCATACATATAGAAAATGGTTTACTAAGCTTATTAAACAGACTTTAAAACAAACATAATTAGGACTCTAGAAATTTTCTTTACTTTAACTTTCATATTTATTCAAGTTATTCTCGGTTAAACATTTAAAAAAAAAATGGTTCGTAAGTAATAATATCCTCACAACTTTAACTATTACTTATAAAGTTAGCAAACATCTATTGTTACGTACGGGCCGATACGCCGGATTTTAAATCTGTGTCACGAATATTGCATTATACTTACTGTAGTATAAGAGACCGAAGCCAAAACCATAAGACACATAAAACCGATCATAATTCTTTGTTATGATCTTATTATGTGTATTAATTACAGTAAAATGTCCTTTCTTTATTGTAGAGAAAAAGGTGTACTTGAAATATGTTATGTGTAAGATCTAATAATAATTAAGACTAAAATTTGTAACGACTATTTCTCTCTCTCTTTCTACCATCTCTTTTTACCAAACCAAGCCATTTATTTTCGTTTCATCTTTAAATTTTTTTTAATAAAAATTTATAACAATTCATTTACTTATTAATTGAAAAAGGGCGAAAGGGAGAACTCTCGCGTTTTTTTTCGATAATGCTGTTGGACTTAAAATTATCAATGAAATGTAAAAAAGCTAAGCAGTTTTCCAGGCTTTTTTATACTGTTTTAGTTATTGTTAATAAAGCTCTTTGTTCGAAGAAATGTTTAAGATACCACGCTTTATATAACTAACATCACTCTGCATTCTCCTAAGCTTAAATATTAAAGAAGAAATCTTAGCAGTGTTAATTAATATAAATTGTTGCATTTAGCGCTCGGCCTATACGACCAAAACAGTGAATGAATGGTCGACATTGGGCATTCCCAGTCTATTGACTCAGTGTTATCGTGCATTCGTCTATGTAGGCCGATAAGGAGGATGTGTACAGGAACTTCGCCCTTGGAAGTAGGAACTAGAAAGTTGTAAATTGTAATTTAGTGTGACGTCATATTGTTAGTAACTTATCATGCCTTGACTTTACGAGTCAAGAATGATGCAATAGATATGAAGGAACGACATTGGGCTTTTCCCGTATTTTGACATATAAAACTGGATGTTAAAAGGAACTCTGATCTTGGAGGTAGAAACTAAAAAGTTGTGGCAGTGTGACGTCATATCGTTTGTAACATATCATGCCTTGACTTCAGGAGTTAAGAATGATGAAATACGTATGAATGAACGAGATTGGGTATGCCCAGTTCATTCATAACGACCGCGTTCTTTTTGATTGTAGGTCGGAAGTAAAGGATGTTAAGAGAACTGTCTTTGGAGGCTTACTTTTAACTTTTAAACCGGGATATTGCAACATAATATTTCAAAGTCTAGAAATATTAAAATATCCGTTTGCTAGTCTTACATGAATACAAACTTGACCACAAAATCACCTATATTATGTTAAATTCCAAATCGACTTAAGATTTCAGATTCAGATTGATCTGTTCTTTAAAGAAGTGTCGAAAAGTGTCAAAAGAACACAACAATTATACCTTTCATAAGTAATTTTCGAGTTACAAGGAATACCAATTAAACTAATCATACAATATTTTAAAGATAAAGTTGTTAATTTTGTAATGTCGAATATTATATTATGTTAATATACTTTCGCCTAACACATAATATGCATGACAGAACAAGGTACTATATAATATTCTTTGTGTTAACTTAAAAAAAGTATAAATTAAAAAATATGATCAGTATATTTTACAATTTGAAAGACTTTCAATATAAATTAATTAAACAATCTTAAAACTATTGTAAATGTTGTAAGGCCTTATCACTAAAAAGTGATTTCTACCAGGCAACCAAACAAATGACAATCGTACAATAACAATATATTTCAACGGGTTTATTTTGATTTTTAATAACCTACAAAAAGGAACTCATTAAATCTGTTCTTTAGGTACACATTAAAATCTTACGTAACCTAAATGGAGCAGGATATTATCGTAGTTCGAGTATTGGCGATTTGAAACAATAACGTTTCACAAGCACCCGATTAAACCTAAGTGTTTGTGGTCTTGAGAAACCCAACTACAAATAAATCCGGGCTTTCACTCTAAGTGCCCTTAGCCTAGTTTTATTTTAAATTCGGTTAGGGATCCTAAAAAAGAATCTTCTAGAAAATGTTAAAGTACCATTATTTTTAATTGATTAAAACGTTGGAGGCTTCAAGTTAATTCCTAATTTTTTATTTTTTGTTTCTATTTTTGCGTGTATTGGTATTTTATATATATACGTACTAGCTGTTGAATAATAATTACTTCATTTTTCTCTTGAATTTTCTGTTCTACAAAAATCTTACGCGCACTTTCCAATTAAGAAACATTGTTAAGTTATTGGAGACTTTAAACCCTAAACCCATAATTTATTCGGTCGCGATTGAATATTTCTCTTGAGATGTAAAATAAAATAGCATTACTTATTCCGGGCCTTCAGCCAAGTTGTTAAAATCACAACGCCTGCTCGGCGCCATTCGTATCTTATATCGTTATAACCGCTTGCCAAATTATTTCTCAAGGCGTTTGAAAATTGTAAATTATACCTAGATGCATTAATATATTAAAGATCAAAATCTATCAGATCAATACATACTAATATTATAAATGTAGTTTCAGGATGTAAGGATGTCTTTTGTCTTTCCCGCAAAAAAATATTGAAAAAAATTCACTAAGCCCGGCACAATGGTATATTGAATATGTCCACTGAAACATACCATACTTTTTATCACAGTATTCCCACTGGAAGTTAAATTACGCAGGTAAAACTACGGACCGCCAATAGTCCTAGTCGTAGTCGTCGTCGCCTCAGCCGTGGGGCGTGCTGCTGAACATAGGCCTCCCCTGTTTATTAATATAATTTAATCTTTTAAAAACATTAACATCAAAATTATAATTGTGGTTACCCAACTACCCACTGAACTCGTTAAAATACTGTACCTCAACACTCGGGCCCACCCCATTAACAAGTACAGTTTACAATATCAATGCATAATTATAAAATTGAATAAAATTAATAGAGATATATTCCTATAATATACTGATAGGTTATAAACATCTATGGTTATGAGAATGAATAGATATAGGTTACCTTACTATACAGTATTCAGAGCGGGAGGGAGGAGGTGGACAAGTTCAAACAAAAGAATATTATAGTATTAAAGTGTTTTATAATGATAATGTTACCAGACGTACACACGTACGCATTTCCGGCTTAAATTCTAGGTGTTTCTGAAAAAATCGTAGAGTTAGATACATACAATAGATATAGAAGTGTGTATAAATATCAGTGAAGGAAAATTATAGGGTATAACATAGTTCGATACGTGTTCTAACTATTAAATATCACGCTAATAACCATATCCTAGAATTATTTAAATCGTCACACATTCCTATAGACATAAAATAGACTATAAGGAAAACTAACAGGGGTAAATACAATAAAAAACGTCTAAGTTGCATAATTAAGAAATAGGTGATTTATTTTTAACTTACTATTATTAAACTTTATTATTAAATCATAATAATTTAAACTTTCAAATATTATATTATAAGATTCTTATTTCCAAACCATCAAATTACAAAGCTATGTTTATAAATAACGGTTGAAAAAAAAGTCCATTAACGTGCATAATATTACGAATAAAATATTTTCATCAATTCTGGGCTATATTGGCAAAATGTAGATACATTTTTTGTAGAGGATCGGATGATCTACAATTTTTGTCTGAACTATTTTTGCTATAAAACTCACCACCTGGAAAACGCGAAAAAACCTTTTTTGAAAACTTTCACCATCAATAAAAAAATATACACAAGGGGGATTGATGGAGACTTTTCACAATTTGTTTATAATAGTATTCTGAACATTCATAACAATTTTTAGCTCTATGTGAATTATTGTAACCTTCAAAGTCTTATTTGACCATTATACAATACAACCAATATTAGTGTTCATCTGACCAAACCAGCGCTATCCTGAGAGTTCGCTCTCAGGATAGCATTAGCTGAGATGTCGCCTTTTGCTACGTTTCTGTTTGTATGCGTTGATCTTATAATGTTTTTAATTTGTATTTTAGCAGCAATAAACACTTTCTTATTTATTTATTTATATAAGATGTATTGTAACATGGATGATATACTTTGGAAGTAGACTGTTTGTATGTCTCTTACGTTTTATTTTTAAATTTTAAAAACACCAAAGGAGACATCGACAACAATACATCAAGAGTATTTTTGAGGAAAAAATCACAAAATATATTGAATTAAATATAGCTTTATCTAATGCCTTTATCGTATTATTTTCCTCAACTTTTAATTTTTCAAACGAAGACGCAAAAGTGACGGTGTTATAGTTACCTACTTAACATTTTTATAAATTTTAATGATAATTTGATTATTATATGCACATATTATTGTGTACAATTACAAGTGGACGATTTAATGTATTATTTATTCGTATACTAACGACTAACCCCGGCTTCGCACATATATTATGCATTTACTATACTATATGTATACCTTCCTCTTAAATCACTATATTTGGTAAAAAACACATGAAAATCGGTTACGTAGTTCAAAGATTCAAGCATACACAGACAGGAAAAACCGGTTTTAAGCCATGCAATGATGTAATTATTTATTGTCTTTATAACAGATATGTCTACGTTATCTGTTATCCCTTTTTATTCTCCTGTATAATATTTCCTTTTCCCATTTTTCCCTCCCTCGGCGTGGCTAGTTTTGAATAAGGAAAAAGTTAAACACAACGTATGAGACATTTTTTTAAATTTAACATAAATTGTTTAAGTCCATATCTTCTTAATAACTTTACTTTACTACATCGTATGTCTAAAACACTTTTTATAAATCTAAACCAATAGAAAGAAAGCAACAAATGAAATATGTTTATAAATATACCGGGGAATTTTTGAAGTTTTTATTTTCCTTGTCAAACGTGTTTTTAAGATCCCTTATGCTTTACGAACAAAAAATAAATGAATACATAAAAACAATGGCGAATCTATTCGCCTTCAGGGTTCTGTTTAATTTTATTTTATACTTTGTTGAATAAATAATTATAACATACAACCTCTTACAACATTACTCTCTTTAAAAGAAACAGATTAAATTAGAATTATTATTCACATTTACATATTTTTAACGTCTTTTGTTCTCGTTCAAACTTGTTTCTTTCTTTTTTTTAAATCGCTTATTATTTATTTACGCTACATATATTTGACAACATTTTTATTATTTATAAATTCACAGTATCGAAGATTATATCAACTGGTCTTTTGCGATTTAATACGTTAAGTATAGATGAAAAATTGTCTGTATCGAATAAAACGATGTTTTCTCGATGTTATATATGTAGCTTCAAGGTCTTTGGTTACATGATGCGCAAACCGAACTCACCTTAGCGGAATGTGGCCAGAATGAGTCTCAAAAACGGCAAAATTTTAGCATGCTAGGATGCTATATGGTATAGTTAACGTAGCTTTAAGGTCTAGAGGTAATATTATACAGTATTAGATATATCATGTACCTAACTCTTTGCAACTATCATGGGATAGAAGGGAAATCCCCCTTATTAATTATAGATTAAAAAAATAGCTTCAAGGTTTTTTGTTACATTTTGTTTAGATCTAACATCCACTAACATAGACGAATTTTTCACATTTGAAAAAAAAAAACATAAAATGATAGAAAAAAAAATTAGCTACAGATAAAAAAAAAGAAATAGAAATATATATTGACTGTTTGGACCCTAAAATTGAGATGTTATTCGTAGCAAGATACCTGTGTATAAAGTTGTTGAAATTAACAATATCCATTAAGGTCTGCGCATCAGACACGAGCGGACACGACCAATTCATCGTTGAACTGTTTTAACAAAATGAAGACTTTTCTCATTATATTGACCTTCGCGACACTATCGGCTGGTATGTATCTAAAATATTCTTATAATAATATGTCTTTTTGTTGATGTAAACTCGCCTCAATATTCTTTATTTGACGTTTAATCCTTTGTTATATTGTATACTAGCAAGTTGTATGCAATATGGTAGTTTTAAAGATTAAAGCATATACGACGTGTAACAGAAATGTCTAGTAATATTTTTGCGTGATGTTCAGATGCTCATAGGTAGTCTATATACAAGTCCCCGCATTAAAATAAACATATTTGATATTTTTTATTTCATTAATTCATCAATAAAACCGATAATATGAAAATCAAAACAAAAGTGTTACATCACTTTTCGAATTCTAATGACAGGGACAGCAGTAACTTTTTCAATGAATTGTCATAGGGTCATGCGGTCATTGACACGTAACAGCTGATAACTTTAAAGTGATGTCGTAGCGTCGATAAATTTAAATATCGATATGCTAGTCAATTGAAATAAAAAATCAATAGCTTGATAATAAATAGTTCAAATGAAATGAATTTTTAATACATTCATTTAAAATTAGGTATTCTTTGCGATCCTTAAATATTACCACGCATTTCTGTTACACGTTGTATAAGGACAGACAGAAGAAAGCTTTGTTTTATTGATGATATGCAATTGTGATGGTTTAGTCTCTTCTTTGTTGTAATCGTAACAAATAGTTTTTAAATATCCTCACAAACTTTACCATTAATACAACAGTAGCACTCTACTGTTAATAAGGAGATACTCCTCCTAATTTCAGCTGTGTAACAATACCATTCTAAAAGGTCCAGCCTTTCTTGGGATATACCTAAGTGATATAATAACGACCCTTGTTGTACATACTTTATTGAAAGATCTGTTTTTTTTATTAAAAAATATTTCTTCTATACCTAAAATCTTGACTTTTTGGTGGTACGAGTATACTCAAGAAGAAATGTTTAATTTTACTAACGTACCTGAACTGAAAAGGTGTTGTGTGATAAAACTTTTATCTTATTAATTACTCGTGCCCACTTCGTTGGGCATAATGTTATTTATCCTTTTCGGTCTTTTATATAGCATATGACACTAAGCAATAATGTGACTTTCTATTGGTGAAATAATTTTAAAATCGGTTGGCTAGATCCCGAGATTACCCCTTACAATTTAACAAACACACAAGCTTAATACTTAAGCTTACTTCTTTAATATATTAGTATAGATTAGTAATAAATAGTGAACAAAAAGAAACAATACAGCAAAGAATTCAAGTCTCATTACTATTAAATAAATTCCAAAAAAATATTTCGTGATAAGAATGCAGTAAACAAACATATCAAGATGAAAATACCTGACCTGTCTTACTCAGAAACTAAACGTGTTTTCTTTTTGTTTCAGGATATCGGTACTACGGAGAGAGAGATGATTCAGGTCTTCAATACAATGGCTTGAGAGGTGATTTGAAGTTTGCTTGACACTCTTTTGAGTGTTATTTCAAACGTCTATTTTTACTTTATTGAAGACAGACGTGTCACTTGGTATGTTTATTAAATGCGACTACCGCCTAGATTTTATTAAAATATAGCCCATTATTTAAACAAATAGCGTTGCTTTCTAATAGTAAAACAAAAATTCAAAATGAGTTCATTAAATCTAAACTTTATCATCTATTTTCTTCGTAGCATTTATAATAAACTATTTTTTTTATTATATGATGAAGTGGTGAGACGCGCTAGACACACTCCTGGTGGTAAGAGAAACGCCAGCCCATAGCCAATGCAGCGCTACTCGGAACTTTGCTATAAAGCCCAACTCCGGGCAGGGGTGCACTACACAGATGCTCCCCACTTTGAGTCATCAGATGTTAAGACTGATGAGCCCAGTAATCTCGCTGGCTACAGAGCCTTCAGACCGTCCCCTCAGACCGGAGCACCGCGACATTCGACATCACTGTTCAGATGGTAGAATGTCTGGGTTACCCCCAGTAAACTTGTAATACATACAAATAGTTTTTAAATGTTATTTCTAGTGAAATTCGGCTGGTCGGCTGCTCTCAAAGACAAGGAATACTTCTTCAACATTCCTCGCACCATCAATCAGGCGGAGAGCAGAGGATGGCGCCGCACTGAAAGGCCGCCTGGTCCTCTCCCTGAGCTGAAGATGTACTGCCCTCCCGGGAGATACGTCTGCCCGCTGTTTAATGCAGCTGGCTTCGTGGCTGGTTTGCAGCTTGCTGTAAGTAGTTTAAAGTCTTTGTAATTTTTTTACCGTTATATGTTGTTTAAGACTATAATTAAGCAGACTGCTAACAAGTGAACGTAACCGTATCCTATGAAAAATATCCAGTGGGAGTTTGATTTCCCATTCATATCCATATTTCCTTTTCCTTTGAACAGCAGCTCGGGTAGAGCTAAGCCAACGCAATCGTGGTCGATATCGAACTATTTTGAGACCGCTTATTAAGTTGTGGAGCTTAAGTTTTGAATTGGATCTTAAAGAATTGGATCGATCAGCTTATCGTATTATTGTCGAATCATAAACAAATAGTTTTCATTTAAAAAATGGTATCGAAAACAGTCAAATTCGAAATTTATTGCGTTCAGAGTAGAGGTTCAGATGTTAATCCCGTTATCATTATTTTAATTAGTAATCCGTAACCAAGACGTATTTAACAAACGGAAACATTTGTAACGATCTATCCATCTTTCTATATTTAATTATAGGACATGTATTTTTACACCATCTTATGTCACCTTTATCTGTTAGTGTTTTTAGGGTCTTAGATCTAAGCTAAGCTTATCATATTTGTATATATCATAATATTAGTCTGACTCAAAACGTTTCCGTTCGATATAACTTCTTTAACCCTTAATTCGACAGCGTCCAGTGTTACGGACAACTAATATTAAAAAATCTACGGAACTAGTTAAAAGTAAAATACCTGAAATTTTGATTTTAATGTGTTGGTAACATACAAAATATTTAGTAAAAAATATAATTTGAATAATGACAGTACTCAAAATGTCAATTATCGTCGAAAATGTCGTCGACGCCGATGTCATCTGTTTTGCTTAAGGTATTTTATTTAATTTTTATGGTTTTTTTGTAATTTTCAGAGAAATTCTGTATTAATTTATGTTTATGATATTATAAACATCTGATATATAAAATAATCACGAGCTTCTTCACTCATTTTTACTATTTTATCTCACTCCAAATCTCTTGTCCGCCACACCGGACACCGTCGATTACTACGTAAAGTAAATATTGAACTAGATGTCCGGTGTGCCGAACATTGCCAAATGCGCTACGATTAGCACATTTATTGATTTTTTTGCATAAAAATCGCATGTTGATTAATGTAGTCTTCTATAAATGCTTGGTGTTGCTCAATTAATCGATATATGTATCAATAATGCCTGGATTTTGTAGAGGAAGCAAGACTACCAAAGAAAATCTGAAGCAAAGCTTAAATTGAAAGATTTCCGATACGAGATATATTTTGCTTTGATCAAAATTAACAGGTCAACAAAGCGCACTAACCAAGAAGGGACCACGATAAGGAATCCTTGTAAGCCCAGAGAGTAATCTAATGGAGATTATGTGCGTTTTAACAATATTGGTCATTTCTTATCGACGAAGGAAAAAGATCGTTGCACGAAGTGTAGTAGAGACACAACTGTCTTTTACATGAAATGTGAAGTAAGACTATGAATTTCAATTGCCATTTAATATTTCATACAAAATAATTGTTTTGTTCAATGTATTTCATTAGAATTATATTTTTTTTGTTTTTGCTGTATATTTGTTTCAGTTATCATTTTTTTAGTCATTTGGCACAGTCCGCCCCACCGGACATGCAGTTTTCGTTACATAGTTGACACTGTCCGGTGCGACGGACGTGCATTTTATCAAAAACTGTACAGCACTGATTTTTTTTTGCATTTTTCCTGTAATTATTTTATATCTAAAAATATGATTTTACTAAAAAAACAAATTTTTTTGCTATAAAAATCTCTGTCGAATTAAGGGTTAATAATATCAATAATTTTTAAATAGTAATGTAATTTAGTGGAGATTCCGAAGATTTAGAAAGTATTTTAATACATAGAAAATATTTTATTTCATTTAGGTATGAACTTTATGCACACTAATAAAATTGTGTGGTCCTACTCTAATTAACCACATGTTAAATTGTTCGAAGCAAAAACTATGTTCATTTTCCTTCTAAATCTAATAAAAAAAATGCTAAGAATCTTGTGAATGTTAAACGTTTTAACAATATTACAATTGCTATTAAGAAGAATCATTTACTCACTCATACATCAATTATGAACATTATAATGTATAAAGATATTTTTTTAATAGATCCCGTAGTCCCAGA
>JADANM010005263.1:6625733-6636660 GCA_026213755.1 Eurema hecabe | reverse complement strand
GGGAAACCGGTCCGGTCACTTTCGCGCAGATTATAAAAAATACAGATAATCATTAGTGTGACTCAGGGATCACTTTTTTGTGCTTTCTCCCACACCTGCTTGCTTCGATCACGGATATGAGCACTTTCAACTGCTGGAAAATGGGAGCAGTGTGCGTAGCCTTGTTTGATGCAAAGTGAGCCGGAGCGCGCCAGTATCGAAGCGACTTTCGAGTGTGTTACACGTGTCGTCGAGCGAGGAAATCGGCGCGAAATATCGCGAGTGTTTGTGTTGTGTTGTGACTGTGAACAGGATCTTGCAAATCTGGAGCGATACGTGACTTTTGACAGGTTCGATTTTTAAATTATTTGACAGTTTGATTCGGTACGAAATTGTTTCGGTCACAGACGATTAATGAATAGTTTACGGATGCTGCGGTAAATGTGAAAGTATGATGTATCAACCATTAGCTATTTTGCGATTGCGGCGCACATCGGTACCTGTAGCGTTTAGATAACTAAATATTAACTTATCAGTCTATATAACTTTAAATTGTTGTTAGGAACACATTTTTTATCAGAGAAAAACATACAAAATATTTTTGTATATTTAAAAGTAAATCTCCAACTTTATTTTTATTAATCGAAAATATTGGTTACAATTTATTCATATTAAAAGTCACAGTAATCAAAGCACATACTGGTAAATGCGCTTGTATTGAAAATGGCGTGCTGCTTACGAAGGTCAAGTGTAAAGTGAAAACAAAATTAAAGCG
This sequence comes from Eurema hecabe, assembly GCA_026213755.1. Lineage (NCBI taxonomy): Eukaryota > Metazoa > Arthropoda > Insecta > Lepidoptera > Pieridae > Terias > Terias hecabe. The sequence goes on along the minus strand of JADANM010005263.1, from coordinate 6,635,906 downwards.
AACTGCGCTTAATTTCTAATTTGCATGTCGACAACTTTCAACCATAACTATTTCTATACTTAGTTTAATAATACCTTATTATCCTTATCGTATCCAATTTTGTCCTTAAAAAGTTTGATTAGTAGAAAGACAGTTTATAATATTTCTGCAAAATTGAAAAAAAATAGATTAAGTTCCGTTTTTTAAGTTTTCCGTTTTTTAATTTTTAAGTTTTCCTTGTGCCTATAAAGATTATTATAGGCACAAGATTAGGTTTAGTTCATAATTATTTCTATTTCAAATATTATAAAAGATATGTAGGTGTAAAAAATGAAAGAAAATAAATTCGTTGTAAAAGTCATTTAAGTATTTTTAAATTTCTTAAAGAAATTTATGGATCACTAATGATCTTGTTAATAATATGCGAAAAATATCAGTATAGACGAAGAATGCAAACAAAATATTATGTATTCCTTTTTAAAGTGTAATTATATTTGCATTAAATATTACCGGTCGTTTTTGCAGAAATTGGGGCGACATAAAATTAATTACCGAAGGTTTAAGAGCTCTTGGCGTAGCTCGGAGCTTTGAGGTTTAAAATATCTGTATCTTGGTTGAACATTCAAAGGAGGTGGTATAATTAACAGTTTATATTAAATGATGTTATATTTTTTAATTTTAATTAACAAAATAATTGGAAAGCTTTAGCATATTTTACATTAAATTGTTTTCTAATTGATATCATTGTAGCGGGAAGATTCCGTTTTCGAATAAAGAATCATTAACATCGCTTCACCATCGGGGTGGCGAAAAAAAAACCAATCGAATTTAGAACGTCCTTTTAAAAGCGTTTTTTTTTCTCTTCAGCTATGGCATTTTTCTAAACGCTTTTGCGTTTAGAAAAGTTTCTTATGATATATATTTTTTTTTAATACGGGCCAGCATTATCCGTATATAATATGAATATAGGCCGTCCTGGCATGTAGTAATAAATACTTTTTTTTTATTAATATTAGTTGAAAATAGAATCCTGCAATAAAAAAAATATTCCCACCTAATCTTAAATGAAAATTGATTGACATATAAAAGCGGTATTAACTTGAAATGTTTTAATTAGAACCGAGGTTAATTACACGTAATCTTTGACTTGAAAAATTAAAAAGATAAATCGTAAACCTCAACCGTCCGTCAATAAAAATGTATAGTTCTTTAGGTAACTTATAATTGGATTTTAAAGCTTATTGTACCAAAATGAATAAAGATTCAACCATTTATTACGAAGTTAAGTTTGTTGTCTGAAAGTGAGGTTATTGTATCATGTCGTAATCCTGCAATTTTTCAGTGACGTCATACATTTCTCAAACAGCCAGATCATATTTCAAAACGTTTATCCGGGTACAGGGTATGACACACGACATTAAATAAATAAATAAATGTTTTTGTTCATCTTCTTGTATTATAAAGAATATCTGTATTATAAATTATTAATTAAATTAGAAGAATGAATCGCCATATGAGCTAGTAAGTAAATATAAGCAACTATAAAGATATAACAGCGAGAAATAAAATGTATTGACTGGTTGTTGAAGTTGTAGATAATAATTTTAAATCTACCAAAAATTTTTTTTATAAAATTCACTATTCTTATGTATCACACGCTTTTAATTTAAATAACTTGAAAAATAAATTTAAAAATTTATTCTATAAATAAAAAGCACACATATTGTTTACTTATGCTGTATATTAACCCAAAAACTATGGAAAAAGTCCACCTAGTTTTACTATATTCGTAGTTGATTTAGCGAACAATAAAACAAAGACTTCCTTGAGAATATTTTCGTTAGCTCAGCTTCTGTTGAATCTGTGTCTATTCTTTAAGACTATCGTTTTGACGCAAAGACAATGGCTTTGTAAAACAAGCCGGAATTCTTTCTTGCCTAGACACGAGCTCTTCAACGCTCGAGATATTGTTAAGACTACACTGAAAATAAAGCAATTTTATTATTTTATTTCAACTAGTTCTGTTCCCATTTTTAAATGAAGATGGACGTGCTCTTATGTAAAAGTCTTACGACTTTTAAAATAACAATATCTCTAGAGACAGTTTTGTTCCTAGGAACAAAGCTTTTATTGTAACTTGCACTAGCCAATTTTGTACCTTCAGTAAGAATCATTCAAACGTAGTTTTCGAGTTTATCACAAACAAACAAATATACTTATAAAAATATCATAAAATAACTACACATAGGTAGGTAGATACTGTATACTTACACAAAGTGTTTTGAGGATTTCGTTCGTTAGAGGCCTTATAGTTAGAGAGCCATTTCTTCTACTCAACCATGGCAATAAAAAGTTTGAAAATATTATCTATAGCTTAACAATATACTAAAGTGCATAATATAAATTCACGCGACAGTCACATACACATACATCACATATATGTACATACTAATTAATTATTATTATTATTCTAAGTGTATACGTATATGTAACCTATCAAATAGTAATTATTCGGGAAAAGAAAGTGAAACGAAGCTTCTCGAACATAGCACGATATGCTATCACTATTTATAGCTCTATTTCCCTTTTTACACGCTATTTACGCCCTTGTTCTAATTCGATACATCCTGCGTAGAACAATTTTACTTACGTAATGTATCTAACTAACATTTTCAATAGTTTCATTATCTGTTAATTAGTGTTTCTATTCGCCTAAGTATGTATGTGTATATCTTGGGAGTAGGATGTATGCTTGCAAGGCTTCTTCTACACTATTATAATATGACTTACAATTATGTATTTAATATATACTTATGTTAAGTTACAGAATTGTAAGTTTTATTTTAAAAGATGATTTTTTCCCCCCTTTTTTGGTGACAAGTGTGGGACCCGTGCGAGTTTCTTACGCCTGTTTTTCTCGCCGGGTTAGTTCCCGAACTAGTGGTAGGCTTTCTACACGGTAGACTTTCTGAAGGTATTTGTTTAAAATTTACTCAGAAAATAAAACATTTCATTCATTTCATGTATAAGGTTCAAGCGCTGTTGTAAGTAAAATATGTTTTCTATTTAGTAGCAAAGTTGTTTGATAACTTTCCTTATATATTGTCCGATGTTTTAGTAGTAGGAGTTCTTAGCTTACATTTTATTTAAATATGAGTTGTTTTAAATTAAATTGCTTGCGATTTAGTTGAAATTTGCTACGTAGATAGATGATACCCTGGATTAAAACAAAGGATACTTTTTATCCCGGTATTGCCCCGGGAACCGGAACTACGCGGGTATAACCGCGGGCTGCGGCTAGTATTATAATAAGTAACCGAGCAACTGACATAAGCTTTAGATGTCAATGTGCGATGATCACAAAGGCATCATGACTCATTCCATACAGATCATCTTGCGTAGGTATTACCTACACAAATATTTCGCTCAATCAATGCCAACCAGACAATGTACGACGAACACGCAATTTTCTCCATTCAATACGCATAATGGAATTCCATTAATAATATAATTAATTCCATTGCTATTGATGTAAGGCGATTGTTAAATATATTGGTATGTCTTGCTCGTGTGTTGATTGTGGTTGAATACCGCTGTTAGGAATGGGCTATAGAAATAAGTAGATAAAGGCTTTTGTTCAGATACTTGGGTAAGGGAGTTACTTACTCCAGAGACATGGATTTCCAATATTTCTTATCGAATCTTGTATAGCCTATTTATTTATTTATGCAGATACATTGAAAATTTACAGGCTAGATATACAAATTAAACTACTTTAAAGTAATTATATTTGAACGTGAAGCTTTTAATCGAGTATATCTTTGACCTAACATAAATTCAATAGGTATAACAAAAAAGATAGAAATAATAAAAATCGTGTATAAAAGTGTTAATCTATTTCTTATTATTTAGGCATCAGTAGTAAAGCCAAGCTGTAAGGCTGAATTGGGCCGGCTCATATTAATAAGTAAATACTCATTTACTTAAAACCGGCGTCAAGTAGGTAATGTAAATTACATTGAGAGATGTCGTTGTGTTTCGTTTAGTAAGTTTTTTCCTTACTCCTCTCATCGGTACCTCGTTCCCCGTCTAACTGTCAAACGTAGGCACTTAAACATGGTTTAACCAATAGAATAATAACTATAACTGCAATATGAGCACGCAAAGTGGAGCCATTTCAAGGTAGACATTTTTGTCTACTTACATAGATCGACGCCGCAGTGCATCGCATATAAATTCGTATGTTTTCCGTAAATTTAATTTTTTCTATATTTAAAGGGTAAATTTTTCATAGCAGCAACATTATTCGGCTTGTGTGCCTGTCATCGAGTATAAGAAGGTGCTTTTTACAGTTGCATGTATACAGTTTTGGCTTCACTTACGGCGGACCGATTATATTATTAAGGAACTATCGTATAGACGTATAATATGTTACACGTAGGTATGTCATAGAACTGTAGGTATATTTGTTGACAAAATATAGGTATTAGGTTTTAGGATAGCTATGTCAGCAAGAGTTAAGTAATAGTTGCGATAAGAAACATACCACGCTCATAAATAACTGCCTGAGTATTAATTAATTTCTTACCGTAATAAGAATGAAATAGCTCCAATGTTTGTACATATGTGGAAGTCCTGAGATTTTTATTACATAATAATAGAGGCTGTGTCTCGCCGATTCAATTGCGTAAAAATGCGATTTTTTAATACATATAAGTCGGGTTAAGAATACTGTCACAAATATTGTGTTTTATCTTAATCGGCATAGTAGATAGGTAGATGTATATATTTGGTCCTAGAACCTCATAAACTCACATATATCGGTCATATAAAAGAGTTCCGTACTTAAAGGTTTATTAAAAACGGTAATTTGCTCATAAACTTTTTACGCTAAAGCACAATATATTTTTTAAATTTGCTTCGAGTTGATACGGTTTAAAACTCGGTATGTGCCTTTAAAGTTTTAACTGATAGGTACATTTTTTCAATTTTCTATGAATTAAACAGTATATTGAATTTCCGATTCTTTTATTTAGTACATTCTAAAATATTTTAAGAAACTACATGAAGGTTTTAGAAACCAGGTTTACGATGTCACCTAACTTGATCGTTAGTTTTTAATACATTTAAAATAATATAAATAAACTAGCTCTCTATTGGTAAAATAACTTCGATAACCGTTTAAGTCGATCTGGAGTACGTACGTCACAAAACTTTCTCCTTTATATTATATATAGATTTGCTTAGCATAATTTCTAATAATTAACATTATTCATAAACCTTCTATGTCGGAAAGTCTTCCTATACACCGTCTATTGTGCTGTTTCCCACGGCTGTATACACTAATACACTATACACTATAAGGTCATTGACTCTATATCATTGTGACAAATGACAATACGTAAGGAGAAATAGTTTCTTGTCAGTTCATTACATGGGCTTATATTTTTGCTAGAGTAAGATTTGATACCATCTTTTTTCATTTCAGTCTCCTACAAAAAAATCTTCTATAGCTAAAATCTATACGAATTTCTAATCACACTATTAAACCCTAATTTATACTAAAATTATACAATTTTAAATAACAGATAACGTTCATTAAAGTCCACCAATTTATCACAAGTAAAAGAACGATATTGTTCACGATTTATCATTATAGCGTGTTCATGTCTTCCAAGGTAAATGAATTAATTTGAATTAAGCGATTAATGCAGATATAAATCACGGTAAATAACGATTCCACCGGTTAACTAGGCATCGGATCGCGTGACGAACAAACATAAAAAACTATAAACCTTTCAGTCTCAACGGCGAAGGTTACGCAAATGATTTTTGGCTTAGTAAGTTATAATGAGCCAAGTTGAAATATGATCGACCTTTTTCAACCATTTGTTTCTTTTATCGCTACGATTACTGTTCCCTGTGTTTTGAAAATTATCGTTATAAATTGTGTCCTAGTAAATCCCATGTAACGGTAAGTAACCCCATGGAGCTAATTAAAGATTCATGTACGACGGGGGATTATATAACGTCCTATTAATCGAAATCTTTTCTGATACAGCATCTAATATGGACATTACGAGTAATATGAATGTTACATTAATTCTTATTACGAAGTATTGTATCTAATTTGTGTGACGTTAATTAGGGATGTAGATGACAATTATAAATGATCGCTGGGATAATGTGGCTACATCTTAGTAATACGTTGAATTATGACTGAAATAGTGAGCGTGTATTAACGGTGAAATAATTTATAGCTAACATGCCGTTGTGGTTGGATTGTTTTGTAGAAAACTGTATTAGTTTCTTAGTCATTTGTTTCATAGTAAATTTAGAAATACAGCATTAAATGTTTCTAATGCTAGTGTATTTACTAGACTAGATATATTAAGTTGGTTTGTAGTAGTAGTATATACGTGGAATCGTCTTCTAATAACCCAAATAGAAATCGCTAGAACTCCGATTCTCTTTCCATTGCCTTTCCCACGAATTATAAGCATGAGGATAACAATTTCCACGTTTAAACAAAAACAACTTTTTTATCTAGCTACAGAAAAGGTATGAAAAAATATACAAAGCTGTAATAAACTTTACCACGAACAAATAAACGGTAAAAGAGTGTTATCTTTTTTACGCAGCCCTAAAATCAGCTAGGGTTGTGCAAAAGCAAATTGAAGCAATAGCTCTAAACATTTATAAACAAATATGTGAGGACATGTGCGCTTTACAACGGACAACAGTAAAAATTCATTAGATGTTTTGTCAGCCAGGCTTTGTACAGGCATTTAGAATCGTGTGTGTGTGTGTGTGAACATATTCACATATGTGTGTATGTAGACCATGGTTGACAATATTTCGCGTGCTAAAGTGGTAAGAACACTGACATAACAGCTTGCCAAAAGACTAGCCACGCCTTAGGGCTAAATTGGGCCGGCTCGCCCGGGGTGGAACCACCCTCCCACAGAAAATCGGCGTCAAATAATGTCATCTAGTCATAGATGTCATTGTGTTTCGTCCGATTTTCTGTGGGAGGGTGGTTCCACCCCTCCTCTCCCCCTTTTAAAAAAACAAAACGACTATGACAGCGGTGTTTAATAGATTACTACCCCAGGAGGGTACCGGCGCGAATCGGAGAATCCCTCCCTGAACCGCGAAGTTTAGGCTGCCCCTTGTATTCTGGGGGGGGCGAAGCCCCGCTCAAAGTCGTTCAAGCTATTAGAAAAAGGCTGTCCTCGTCAGCCCCGACCACTCTAGGAGTGGACTTTTCAAATATTAGGGGGCTTCATTCAAACCTAAACGCCGTTCACCAACACCTAGAAACGGCTAGGCCGGCCTTGTTCTTTTTGACTGAAACGCAAATATCTGAACCGTCCGACATCTCATACCTACGATACCCTGGCTACCACCTTGAGCATCACTTCTTGTCTCGCGCTGGGGTATGCGTTTATGTCAGGGAAGATATTTGCTTTCGTCGCTTGGACGTTCTTGAAGGTCAGGACCTATCCACTATGTGGATACGTGTAGATTGCGATGACCATCCCCGCGTCTATGCGTGTCTCTATAGGTCCCATAGCGGTAACACCGAAACTGACCGACTCGTTGAGCACATACAGTTGGCTACAGATTCCGTACTTGAACAGATTCCCTCCACCGAAATCGTCATTCTTGGCGATTTTAACGCTCATCACGCCGAATGGCTTGGATCACGTACAACCGATCACGCAGGGAGGTCTGTTCACGATTTCGCTCTTGCCTATGGTTTGACACAGTTGGTTTCCTCGCCTACGAGGGTTCCTGACGTGGAAGACCATCAGCCTTCACTGTTGGACCTTCTGCTGACCTCCCATCCGGATGGCTACGAGGTGAACGTCGATGCTCCCATCGGCTCTTCCGATCATTGCCTAGTCCGGAGCTCAGTGCCGGTAACACTCACCCAAAAGCCGCGCTTTGCTGGCAGCCGTCGTGTGTGGCACTACAGGTCAGCAGATTGGGACGGGATGCGGTCTTTCTTTGCATCCTACCCATGGAGCGGAGTTTGTTTCGCGATGGATGACCTTGATGCTTGCGCCGACTCTGTCGCCGACGTCGTACTTCAGGGCATGGAACTATTTATCCCTAGCTCTGTGGTACCTATCGGTGGCAAGTCCCAGCCCTGGTTTGGTCAGTCCTGCAGACTGGCGTCACGCCGAAAGCAAGATTGTTATCGAACCTGGGCTAGCGCGGTTGCATCCAAGAGTCCAAATACAAATATCCTCAAGAAAGAATACAACTCCGCCTCCAGGTCCTTCAAAAGAGTTATTGCTAAGGCGAAATCCGAGTACATTGCTAGGCTTGGCGAAAAACTCGCCCATCTTCCTTCGGGAACTCGTGCCTTTTGGGCGCTCGCTAAGTCAGTGCAGGAGAATTTCTGTAAGCCATCTCTTCCATCCTTGCGCATGGAGAATGACTCGTTGGCCCACACGGCAAAGGAGAAAGCCGACCTCCTTGGCTCTCTGTTTGCCGCCAACTCGACTTTGGATGATGAGGACAACATACCGCCTACCATCTCGCGGTTCGAGAGCTCTATGCCCGAAATCAGTTTTACCCAGCGCACTGTACGTAAAGCTTTGTTCTCCTTAAACATTCATAAGTCCAGTGGCCCCGACGGTATTCCTCCTCTTGTGCTGAGGACATGTGCTCCGGAGTTGGCACCGGTTCTTACGCGACTTTTCCGGCTCTCCTACTCCACAGGCGTTGTCCCGAAATCTTGGAAGACAGCTCTTGTCCACCCGATCCCTAAAAAAGGTGATCGCTCAGATCCGTCCAATTATAGACCTATTGCCATCACCTCCTTGCTCTCTAAAGTAATGGAGTCCGTTATCAACCGCCAGCTCCTTGGGTATCTGGAGGATCACCAGCTGATAAGTGACCGCCAATATGGCTTTCGTCACGGTCGATCGGCTGGTGATCTTCTAGTTTACTTAACACATAAATGGGCGGCGGCTGTTGAGAGTAAGGGTGAGGCTTTAGCCGTAAGCTTGGACATAGCGAAAGCCTTCGATCGAGTTTGGCACAGAGCGCTTCTCTCGAAGCTTCCTTCCTATGGGCTTCCCGCGAAATTGTGCCAGTGGGTAACCAGCTTCCTTGCGGAGCGATGCATTAAGGTCGTTGTCGACGGTTTTTGCTCTGACTCCAAGCCCGTGAATGCTGGTGTCCCACAAGGCTGCGTCTTGTCTCCCACTCTGTTTCTTCTGCATATCAATGACATCCTGCAATTTGGCAGTATACATTGCTATGCAGATGACAGTACTGGTGATGCATCATATACCGGCCGACGCACTCTTTCCCGGGATCACGTCACTGAGAGTCGGAACGAACTTGTGTCTCAAATCGAGCTCTTGCTAGAAAAAGTCTCGGCTTGGGGTCGGACTAATTTAGTCGAATTTAACCCCAAAAAGACACAGGTATGCGCGTTTACTGCTAAGAAAACCCCCTTTGTCGTATCCCCTCGATTTGAGAATTCTCCCCTTGGTACCACAGCCAGTCTCAGTATTTTGGGCGTTAACATCTCGAGTGATGTTCAGTTTCGTGGTCACTTGGAAGGTAAAGCCAAGCTGGCTTCACAAAAGCTCGGCGTGCTCCAGAGAGCGAAGCAGTATTTCTCGTCCAAACATCGCCTCATGCTTTACAAAGCGCAAGTGAGACCACACATGGAATACTGCTCTCATCTCTGGGCCGGAGCCCCTCAGTACCAGCTCCTTCCATTTGACCGCCTTCAACATCGAGCATCTCGGATGATTGACAATACCGACCTTACTGATCGGCTTGACTCTCTAGCACTGCGGAGAGACGTCGCGTCCCTCAGCGTGTTCTACCGCATTTATCATGGGGAGTGCTCAGAGGAGTTGTTCGGTCTGATACCTGCCGCTGATTTTCACCACCGCACTGCACGCCACAGGCTACTTTACCACCCTCACCACCTAGACACCTGGCAGTCAAGCACAGTGCGCTTTCGCAGAAACTTTTTGCCACGTACGACCATCCTGTGGAATCAGCTTTCTCATGCAGTGTTCCCGAACACATACGACTTGGGGACCTTCAAAAAACGAGCGTACCTCTCCTTAAAAGGCCGGCAACACACTCGTGACAACGCGAGTGCTCATGGGCGGCGCTGATCACTTTACATCAGGTGACGCGCCTGCTCGTTTGCCC
>JADANM010005263.1:6580132-6618662 GCA_026213755.1 Eurema hecabe | reverse complement strand
ACATACATCACATATTATATGTACATACTAATTAATTATTATTATTATTCTAAGTGTATACTGTATACGTATATGTAACCTGTCAAATGGTATCTAATTATTCGTGAAAAGAAAGTGAAACGAAGCTTCTCGAACATTGCACGATATGCTATCACTATTTATAGCTCTATTTCCCTTTTTACACGCTATTTACGCCCTTGTTCTAATTCGATACATCCTGCGTAGAACAATTCTACTTACGTAATGTATCTAACAAACATTTTCAATAGTTTCATTATCTGTTAATTAGTGTTTCTATTCGCCTATGTATGTATGTATATCTTGGGAGTAGGATATATGCTTGCAAGGCTTCTTCTACACTATTATAATATGACTTACAATTATGTATTTAATATATACTTATGTTAAGTTACAGAATTGTAAGTTGTATTTTAAAAGATGATTTTTCCCCCCTTTTTGGTGACAAATGTGGGACCCGTGCGAGTTTCTTACTCCGGTTCTTCTCGTTGGGTTAGTTCCCGAACCGGTAGTAGCATGTAGACTTTCTGAAGGTATTTGTTTCAAATTTACTCAGAAAATAAAACATTTCATTTATTTCATGTATAAGTTGTTTGATAACTTTACTTGTATATTGTCCGATAGTTTCAGTAGGAGGAGGTCTTAACTTATATTTCATTTCAAAATGAGTTGTTTTTAATTAAATTGCTTGCGATTTGGTACGTGGATAGATGATACCCTGGATTAAAACATAGCATCCTTTTTATCCCGGTATTGCCCCAGGAACCGGAACTACGCGGGTAAAACCGCGGGCTGCGGCTAGTATTATAATAAGTATCCGTGGAACTGACATAAGCTTTAGATGTCAATGTGCGATGATCACAAAGGCATCATGACTCATGCCATACAGATCATCTTGCGTAGGTATTACCTACACAAATATTTCGCTCAATCAATGCCAACCAGACAATGTACGGCGAACACGCAATTTTCTCCATTCAATACGCATAATGGAATTCCATTAATAATATAATTAATTCCATTGCTATTGATGTTACGCGATTGTTAAATATATTGGTATGTCTTGCTCGTGTGTTGATTGTGGTTTAATACCGCTGTTAGGAATGGGCTATAGAAATACGAAAATAAAGGCTTTTCATCAGATATTTAGGTGTGAGCGCTTGAGACATGGATTTGACTTTGACCATTCCATCATGACATTAATGCATTACCATTTTGACTTGGACTTTCTATTTTTTTTATTCGATACACATTGGCTATAAGAACGTGCTTTTTACACTTAAACAAATAAGTTTTGGCTTCACTTACGGACCGATAATATAGGGGACTAGACTATAAAACGTGTAATACGTTATACGTTATACAATATGTTTGTAGAACTGTAGGTATATTTGTTGACAAAATATAGGAAATAGGTTTTAGGATAGCTATGTCAGCAAGAGTTAAGTAATAGTTGCGATAAGAAATATACCACGCTCATAAATAACTGCTTTAGTATTAATTAATTGCTTACCGTAATAAGAATGAAATAGCTCCAATGTTTGTACATATGTGGAAGTCCTAAGATTTTTATTACATAATAATAGAGGCTGTGTCTCGCCGTTTCCATTGCGTAAACAAATACTGTCACAAATATTGTGTTATATCTTATTCGGCATAGCAGATAGGTAGATGTATATATTTGGTCCTAGAACCTCACAAACTATATATATATCGGTCATATAAAAGAGTTCCGTAGTTTAAAACTTTATTAAAAACAGTAATTTGCTAATAAAGTTTCTACGCTGAAGCACAATATATTTTTTAAATTTGCTTCGAGTTTAAAGCTCGCTATTTGCCTTTTAACTGATTGGTACTTTTCCAATTTTCTGTGAATTAAACAGTATATTAATTTGCCGATATCCTAATTTAGTTCATAATAGTAGGTACATTCTAAAATATTTTAAGAATTTAACGTAAAATGATTTTTTGAAAATTATTTTTTATTTTTATTTAATGTAACTGTACTTATGTATATTTTAACAGTAAAGTTACCCTTTACCCAAAGATTTTAACGAAAAAACGTGAAGGTTTTAGAAACCAGGTTTACGATGTCATCTAACTTGGTCGTTAGTTTTAATACATAGACGGCCAAATACTCATTCGCGAATTAAATTTAAGCACACCTTAAGACTCGTAATTTTGATAGAATTGTATGGCGAACTGTCACATCGGACCGGTTTTAAGTTATACTTAAATTTAAGTTGCGTTTCAGTATTCCGGCATTAAAATAATATAAATAAACTAGCTCTCTATTAGTAAAATAACTTCGATAACCGTTTCAGTCGATCTAGATTACATACGTCACAAAACTTTCTCCTTTATATTATAAGTATAGATTTGCTTAGCATAATTTCTAATAATTAACATTATTCATAAAACTTCTATGTCGGAAAGTCTTCCTATACACCGTCTATTGTGCTGTTTCCCACGGCTGTATACACTAATACATTATACACTATAAGGTCATTGACTCTATATCATTGTGACAAATGACAATACGTAAGGAGAAATAGTTTCTTGTCAGTTCATTATATGGGTTTATATTTTTGCTAGACTAAGATTTGATACCATATTTTTTTCATTCAAGGTCTCATACACACACATAAATTCACGCGGACATTTAATAATACTTACACAGTAATAATACTAACAACAATTTGTATGTACAAACACTAAATAATATAAGATAATGTTAAAGGAGCCAGTATTCACAACACAGGGAAACCTTCTGTGGAAGCTGTCGAATGTGGAATAAATGTATTTTTATTTTATTTTTTTTATACAATAGACTCTTTATATAGTTAAAATCTATACGAATTTCTAATCACGCTATTCAACCCTAATTTATACTAAAATTATACAATTTTAAATAACAGATAACGTTCATTAAAGTCCACCAATTTATCACAAGTAAAAGAACGATATTGTTCACGATTTATCATTATAGCGTGTTCATGTCTTCCAAGGTAAATGAATTAATTTGAATTAAGCGATTAATGCAGATATAAATCACAGTAAATAACGATTCCACCGGTTAACTAGGCATCGGATCGCGTGACGAACAAACATAAAAAACTATAAACCTTTCAGTCTCAACGGCGAAGGTTACGCAAATGATTTTTGGCTTAGAAAGTTATAATGAGCCAAGTTGAAATATGATCGACCTTTTTCAACCATTTGTTTCTTTTATCGCTACGATTACTGTTCCCTGTGTTCTGAAAATTATCGTTATAAATTGTGTTCTAGTAAATCCCATGTAACGGTAAAACCCCATGGAGCTAATTAAAGATTCATGTACGACGGGGGATTATAATATAATGTCCTATTAATCGAAATCTTTTCTGATAAAGCATTTAATATCGACATTACGAGTGAATGTAACATTAATTCTTATTAAGAAGTATAGTATCTAATTTGTGTGACGTTAATTAGGGATGTAGATGACAATTATAAATGATCACAGGGATAATGTGGCTACATCTTAGTAATACGTTGAATTATGACTGAAAACGTGAGCGTGTATTAACGGTGAAATAATTTATAGCTAACATGCCGTTGTGGTTGGATTGTTTTGTAGAAAATTGTATTAGTTTCTTAGTCATTTGTTTCATAGTAAATTTAGAAATACAGCATTAAATGTTTCTAATGCTAGTGTATTTACTAGACTAGATATATTAAGTTGGTTTGTAGTAGTAGTATATACGTGGAATCGTCATCTAATAACCCAAATAGAAATCGCTAGAACTCCGATTCTCTTTCCATTGCCTTTCCCACGAATTATAAGCATGAGGATAACAATTTCCACGTTTAAACAAAAACAACTTTTTTATCTAGCTACAGAAAAGGTATGAAAAAATATACAAAGCTGTAATAAACTTTACCACGAACAAATAAACGGTAAAAGAGTGTTATCTTTTTTACGCAGCCCTAAAATCAGCTAGGGTTGTGCAAAAGCAAATTGAAGCAATAGCTCTAAACATTTATAAACAAATATGTGAGGACATGTGCGCTTAACAACGGACTACAGTAAAAATTCATTAGATGTTTTGTCAGCGAGGCTTTGTACAGGCATTTAGAATCGTGTGTGTGTGTGTGTGTGTGTGAACATATTCACATATGTGTGTATGTAGACCATGGTTGACAATATTTCGCGTGCTAAAGTGGTAAGAACACTGACATAACAGCTTGCCAAAAGACTACTAACTACTAGTCCCTTGTAACGAGGTCCCACTATCTTGGTCACATATTTTGTATGAACGCTTTACCAACTATATACCGTCTTACCATTTTAATTTTAACAGTCCCATTTTAGAGACATCGAAACCTTAAATACCATTGGTTCAACGTGTTTGTATAAAGTGTATTAATCAACATGAATTATTGCGGTGGGATATTCGGGCTCTGCCTAATGACCTGGACCCGAGTAAATTACTTCGGTGAATTTTTTACGAACGTGTACTACTGGGAGTACTTAACCAAACGATATACGAAGCCCTTTTTCCTTTTATAAGCGAATAATTTGTTACGAATAATAAACGAATTGTTTTTCTTGCGTAGACCGAAATCTTATTTTTTTAAATATAAAAATGTTAAATGAGTAAGCGCATTTAATTTTTAAGAATATTCCTGGATCTACGAGGATGGTTCTTAGCAAAAATATACCTAGAAGTATTTTTTTATAAAACAGGGGGCAAAAAAGTGGTCATCGCCGCCTTATTTAAGTGTATTAAAAGCATTTAAAAATAATATTATGATTAGTACCTAAACGAATCGTCATAAGCCAAAATTAGTTACATATTTCTATCTTCGTGTCATTCATCGAAACTTACAGATTTACATGTTTACTCAAGAATGTAGCTACTACACAAAGGGTTGGCGAGTATTTCGACGAAATATTTGGTATAGTCAGTTACAAAATAGGAATTCTGTCGAATCCTTCTTGGGTACAATCCCTGAGGTGTCCTTGACCTTACGTTAAACCTATTTTGGATATAAACATTCTTATATAGTCTATTTTTCACATAAATAGTCGTATAAAGCAATACTAGCCTTAAACCGCGTATTCGCTCATATACCTATCTGAAACCCAAGTCATTCAAAAAATCTATCATTAAAACTATCAGACTTCATAGTTCCGGAGATTAGCGGGATAAACAAACAAACTTTTCAGCTTTAGAAGAACAGATTTGATTGTGTCATAAACTAAATATTTGAATGTAACATCATCAAACTTGCCATGAAAATGCTTAATCAAGGAAGGAGCTATCAAAAGCGTGGTTCAGAAAGCATTTTAGTTTTTTTTATTATCCGAGTAGAGGACATTTGTATGATATATTGGTATTATGTTAGCAAATGCCACAAAAAACTACACGACGATAAAATATGGATGTATCGTCGTAGGTACATATATTTAGTTGAATGGAAACTAGTGCATTTTCCGCATGATCGATGTTAAACAAGCTTGCTGTCGCGTTGAAAATGTTGGATATTTTCACTTGCGTCGGTGTAACAAGTTTTTACTCGACTGCACGAAGGATGGTTATGTTTTTAGAACGTAGTAGTTTGTTAACATGAATGTATTGGATATTTAGAGTGGACAATTTCAAGTAATATGAAAAAAATTAATACTAACGTCTGTCTGTAGATAAGCTATGGAATTTAACACAGAGTATAATGAAACAATATTCATTATAACAGTAACAAAACATTTTTTAAAACAAATGACTGACATAATATTTACAGATGGATAATGTCAAGAGCAGTTCAAACCAAATTTTCTTCGGAACATTTTTTTATGTTTCGTTAAAAGATCCAGACATTACGAAATTGTCACAAGTAAATTATTCGTATAACAAATGGAGGGCGATCGCTCTCATTCGTGTTTCGCTTTAGTACAGTCGATTACAAAAATTGGAGAACACAATTATATTTGCAATCATCTAAATTTTAAACGCTGTAAGACTATACAATTATAATGTGAATGTTTGGGAGGATGTATGGATGTGTGTTACTTTTTAACGGTTTCTACTGAAAGATTTTTAAGTGAAATTGGACATTGGAAGCCTATTATATTAGTAGAGCGCGGCGTGACTTACCTGTTGGTTGGCGATCCGTGATCAAGCGCAAACATACATCTATATTCTATACCAATATATAAAGCTGAAGAGTTTGTTTGTTTTTTTGAACGTGCTAATCTCAGGAAGTTCTGGTGGTCTCTCTGGTCAATTTATCGAGGAAGGCTTTAGGCTACATAACATCACGTTGCGACTATTAGGAGCGAAGAAATAATGGAAATAGAAATCAACGGTGATGAAGTCGCGGGCAACGGCTAGTTATCATAATAAAAATAAAATTATGACGAAAAGGAAACTACGCAGATAGAACCACGGGATGCACCTAGTATTCTTTAAATAGTTCTCGTGATAAGAAGACAGTAGAATCGCACTATACATATCTATTATCTAGTCAGTTATTTCCACAATTTCAACCAATGAAATATTTTTAACCGACTTCAAAAAAATGAGAAGGTATCTCAATTCGACAGTATATATATGCTTTTTTTTCTCAAGATGTTTCGTACATTGTTGAATGATGAAATTGTTAGAAGTACTGTTTTTGTTGACTGTACATTATCCCCAAATGACATTACCCTTTTAAGATATCTAATTTGCATAGAATAAATTGAATTTACATCTAAATTAGATTCTTATTCTATTAATATACCTAATGAAATGTCTATTGTTGATCCTGCGTCTGTTTTCTCTTAAAGGAATTTCCGATACAATGGCTAGTAGAAAGTTTAGCAAACGATGTCAGGGTTAAATATTCCTTATAATGTATAAAATAAAAGTAACTCTGTCTGCTATCACGCTTTCACCGATGTAGTATCTTAAAAATTCCATTTTAAGATATTCTGTTACTGTTTTTCATACATATATCTATGCATGTAACCCAAACAGTATACTAAACCGAGTATTGTTTTTCTAAAACTCATACATTTTCGAAAACTTGGACACACATATTCTTCATAATTTTAAAAATAAAACATTGGTTCCAAAAATAAAGAGAAACTGAAAAAATTTAGAAGGCCATTCAATCAAACAAAATCTATCAAATATTTAATGTAATAATAAAAATAATAAATTAAAAAATATACAATTACTTGATCAAATAACGCCTTATATTAATAGCAAAGATACCAATAATTACCGCTTTAAAGGTAGGTAGGTAAGGTTTATCTTCAAATATAAACAGAAATTAATAAACAAGAATACGAGAATTTCAAAGAGAAATTAGTACTACGGGTATAAGTTAGCATTTCAGACTGGTTTCGCTTGTTTCTGGCCCACTGACCCGGCATTCACTTTGCATGTTATCAGATTATCGTAACCTACTTATTTCTGCTGAATAACAGATATTTAACACATGTAGGAATTGAAAATCGAACGAGTCATTTCAACATTTCAACTTTCTTTCTTAGTGTGAGTTTCGCCGTGTATTGTATTTGAGTAATAAATGTAATAATTAGGTCCTTTAAAGGCTGGCAACTCAGGCCAAAGGCGTTAAGTTTCACGACTTTTTATGGGTGGAGACTTTTCATCAGGTTTTATTTAATAAGTTAATTATATTATTTGACTAACTTTTAACTAACTTCAATTCATGTAAGTAAATATGCTTGATTCTTAAGAATTGATATAAAGAAGCATCACTTTCCACACCCCGTCCTATTGATTTTCAGTTAATTCACAATTTAAAAGAAATACACCAGCCCTCGACCTTAAAATTGATAATTATAAAATTTTTATTAAGAATAAAAATAAAAATAAACCAAGTCAGTTTTTCCAGATCTAACAAGGATATTACTTAGTACCTTGACCTTTACTATGTTACGGCAATTATGAAGTATTCATTATACTATTTGCCCAAGTACTTGCTTCATTAAACTTGATTTCCTGATCAAAGAGGTTGTGTGCAAATATTTCTTAGTTCCTCATTTTTACACAACTAAAGAGTTCACAATTACAGCTATTGTTTGGTTAATATAACAGATTGGTATCGAAACTTCATCCCTATCGCTTTTGATAAATTTATTACTGTCTTATCTGAAATATATATACTGAAACTAAACGTGACCGTTGTCTTTGTCGATAAAAGGGTTCGACCCGTTCTCGAACGATCCTCGTTTTGCAAATTGGTGATGTAACAATTC
Source organism: Eurema hecabe (assembly GCA_026213755.1). Classification (NCBI taxonomy): domain Eukaryota; kingdom Metazoa; phylum Arthropoda; class Insecta; order Lepidoptera; family Pieridae; genus Terias; species Terias hecabe. Next base: position 6,610,393 of record JADANM010005263.1, on the reverse strand, counting down.
AGAGAAGTAAAGTTGCCAGTACGAATACAGATAAATAGAAATGATGGTAAAAATCCGGATAATATGGCGAAGTATTCGATTATCTTTGTACATACGATGTGTCGCTTTTGAACTTCATACTCGTTGGTGGATGAAGAGGAAAATTGTGGGTTGTGGTGTATTGATATCTTATAATACAAGGGCCAATGATATACGATGTGCAAATGTGAAGTATCAATAAATTATAGGCTTTAGAGAAGTTCTTCAATACAAGTGTCTAAATATTCCTGCATCTTTTTTTCATATTTATAACTCTGACAGATATTTCTACAATTAGTTCCAGCACTTTAGATCAGCAATAAAATAGTTTAAGAAAAAAATAGTTACTATACTGATCGGATGCACTATTCCGAAAGTATACAAGATTCGGTAACAAGTTACAGCCAGAGCTACTATTTCGAAGCTTCCAGAACAGCCCTAATTGTAAATATTACAACGCATTTAAGGTTTGTACGCATAATGTATTCGCTGGCCGACGTCCAAGGATTTCTTTGTCCATTCGCAGTCACGGAGGAGTAATGGATAACGGATTTGCATAATACATACAACAGTACTTTTAAAAACGTATCGACTTTCGACGCGAAAGGGTTTTATTTAAGGGGAATAACTGTTGCTTTAGTGGCATAAATATTGGACGCGTGTTTAGCCACATTGTGTGGGATATTAGTTGCCAATGTGATAGACATCTTGACAGATTCTCGCTGGATAAATTTAGCTTCAGAAGATTATATTTAGTTGATATGTTTACCAGGAATTCTGAAATATAAATAACTAGTTAGGTTCCTTGGTATTGCCCGGATAAAACTCGGATGTTTTTAGGTTAAGACATCATAGTGTGACACCCTTTTGCTAAGAGAAATTTTCTTTCTTTTGCTAAGGACACCTACACCTATAACGTCTTAAATTATTTATTTATAATAAGTAAACAAACTTACAACTGATTAAATCTTATAATTATCAAACCACGAGCCACGACGATCGAGCCACGGACTTAATCAAGCAACGTGTTTGATTAAGTATTAAATGTAGAAATTTCTAGAAACTCCTATCACCAGACTGGCCATTAGAATATGCAATGTCATATTTAAAATGCAATATACTTAGAAAATTGTCTTGGAGCTTACGATTCCCTTAGGGGCTATCGCTACACGTTTGCAGTAAAAATGTATACTGACCTCATTTCTAGAGTCTGTACTGTTATGATGCACTCTGTAGACAAACTCGTTCAATATTAAACCTCATTTGTATTCGCCTCTTAATGGCCGCTTGTACTCAAACATATTTCCCTAAATACCGACTTATTGCATATGTATGTGCTATCTGAGGATTACAAATACATATATTCACTTCCTATCTCAGACATGATTTAAGGTTAATTAGGTTTATTTGTATGAAGATGAAATAATATGCTACGTTTTGGTGTTTCTGCAATTTGGATGAATCTTATTCTAATGTAGATATAGTAAAAAAAGATTTTAAATCAAACATTTAGGCAAGTTCTTTTCTTTTTTTTGTTAAGATTTTTTTTAATATATCTATTTCCTTTGAAAATGTTCTTCTGACTGAACAGATCAGGTTAGAAAAAAATGAATATAGTGATCCTTGAGTGAGAAAAATAGTAATGTTATTGGGTTAAAACACTTATTTCAATTACATTATTACTATTAAAAGTATTTGAATTGTCGAATTATTACAAAAAAAACATTGACAATAATTTTGTTTATACATAAGAAGTTTAAGGAAAGCTTTGAGCTGTCCCAATAAGCCGCTTACTACGGAGAAAATCCTTTTAAAATTTTCCTTTAAAGAATCGTGAACACATCCTTCTTACGTTACAAAAGCAATCTTTAGGAATGTATGTCTTCTTATAAATGAATTAGTCGCTTTTTTGATCTTTTATTTTTTTTTTAATTCGATGTAATGATAGCAGTGTATATTATGGTATGATCAAGAACCGCCTTTATATAATATTTTGTTAGTATTTTATAGATATATATATATAATATCTATATGTATTGATTTCCATGTTTCGAAACCTAGAAAATATCCTAGGAATACAAATTGTTCGTAGTATTGTTTATAATGAACAAATTATTATAAATAAATTGTCAATTAGAAATGAATGTATAGATCCTATTTAATTTAAAGTTTTATCAATCACTACCTATAGTTTAATCATCCTCTGCTTTCATCCACATTCATTGAAATGATGTAAACTTTCCCCTTTCATTAGTAAATTAATACATTAACACATCAAGCAAGCCTCATTAATATTAATTTAACATCCAGAATTCTCTGTGAGGGCAACATTGTAGTTTATGACTGTTTATGACGTACCTTTTGTTATATAAAATGTCTTCATTCCATGAACAATGTTGTTTCAAATCGTGGTATTTGACCTTTTCCTTTATTAAATTTCTGAAATATTTTCTCACTGAGATGTAACAAAGTTGGGCCTCCAATTTTCTACAGCCTAATTGGTGAGTGCGACCCTTTTCGTATTAAAGACACGAGGATCGATTGTCTTTGAAAACGTATTTTAGGGATCTCTGTAGACGTTTCTTTTAAGTTTTTTATTACACGCTTTTTATTAGCTTCACCTGTGTGTTTGTAACCGACTTCTTTTGGCGCGATTTTGACCCACTTTAAACGGCCAGATTTCGTTCAAACTTTGTAGATTTATTGAGGACCGATGACAATACACTAATTTGATAAAATTATTCCATTTTACTTGTATTAGACGGTCTTCAGTTGTAATGATTTATATTTTTATTTTATATTTAACTCCTTCTTATTGGTAACTGGGAATAATTTTTAACTGTAAAGCGTAACGTTCAATTATCTGTAGCTTACGTAATATAATAATAATATTTTATAAAATATTTTTGGTTGAGATACTAATATGTATCTATTTTATAACAGCGGTACCGTAGTTTCAGAGATTATCGCGTCGAAGAAACAATATTATCAGTTTAATTTTTTTTATCAATTAAAATAGAATATTACTTGTTTATATTATATTCAAGTTTAAACTTAAGTTGTAACTTATTAACTCAAGATGCAACTTGAGGAGATTATCAACAAAGATCAAGTTTGCAATGCTTAGTGATCCAGCACACTTAAGTAACTTGCTGCTTTGATATGAACTTTGATAGAGCAACTTAGCTATGAGCTTATCTCTTCAAGTATTATTTTAACGAAAATATTGAACCTTTTCAAATAACGTTATCTTTCATTTTTAATTATTTATTTAATATTTCTCAATATTTGTATAAAAGCCACTTTGTTATTAAGAGTAAAACATTGCTTGTTTTTTTATTTGAAATTCTGTTTTATTTTCTACACTCGTAGCCCCGGCTTTGCACAAATAAAACAACCTCTTGAATCTATTAAAAAAACCGCATAAAAATAAGTTCCGTGGTTTTAAACACTTAAGTATACATAGAGACAGACAGACGAAAAAGAAAAAAAATGATATTATGTGAAAGTTTGCAAGTTTGTTTGTCAGACATGCCGAGGGGCGCGCCTAGTCTATCTATACATGTTATAAAAACGTAACGAGTCGCTGTCTGTACATGGAAAATATATGAGAAAAAATATTATGAATGATATATTGTGGTAAGCTTCACTTAACATTTAGTGTTTAATTCATGTCAATCGGTTGATAAATAAAAAAGTTATGGCTATTTGAAATACACGTTGAACTTGGTGAACGTTTGTTGGCGCGGGTTAGGCATTTTCAAAAATGCTGCCCAAAGTCACTTTTCTACGCGGGCGAATTCGCTGACACAGCTAGTTTATAATATAAGTGAAAAAGTACCAAAAAGTAAGTGAATTATTCAATTGTATCACAATCAGCGGTGCGTGGACGCGTAACCCTGTTACTCGCCGATGCCGCCGTAACGGACCAGCTGCAATCCTGCATACATTGGTGTAAAACAAAAGTCTAAGCGTATTTATTTGTTTATTTATTAGCTATGTAGTGACTAGTGAACCCTGAAGAGTTAAACGTCTATGGATAATAGCTATTTCGGTGTCGCACTATAATTATAATATAAATAATATCTCTTTACTATATGGTTTATTAACAACTTAAAGTTAGAAACAAAGCACCATAAAACAACGACAAAGTCCATGAAAGCTCTTCTTACTCTATATTTTACATACAAAAATAACTAAACGTATAACGTAAACGTACCTACATGTCAATGTTATCCTTATCACTGGTGAGTGATTTAATATTAATTTTTAATTTCATACAGTCGTGTCAGGCCAGTCATTTCATAAATTATATATTAGTAAAACTTTAATTTACTTAAAAAAAACCATTTACAGTACCAAACAACGCCCTTTCGAAAGTCAAAATACTTGAAACACATTCGTCAATATAATACGATAAAACCATAGGAGCGGTGATAATGTGCAAGCGAGATAACGGTGTTTAAAGTCGAGATTAGCAAACCGTCTCTTTCTATAGATTGAATATTTCCCGCCAGTTGTAGTAAGCTTTTAAGCTTGTATTAAGATTTATAAATAATAAGGATTTAGGACGCTTGATTAACATCTAATCCATTTACTTACCTTTTATACCGTAAGTAACGGCTCTGAGAACGAGTTGCAACATGAAATTGTGCTAACCACATTCGCGAGAGCCATCGCTTACAGCGGTTATTAAGCCAATAAAACGATATACTTTCCCCACAATTACTGCGGCTTGCGATAGACGAGGCTCTCAAACTTTTTCAGGACACAACCCTGTTGGAACACCAACTTTGACGAATATCGTATGAATACATTGTTTTTTGTTAAGTAGTGATGCAACTAAGTCATCGTGACGACCACTGCTTTCATGAAAAATCCTTAAAACCTATATCAAGACTATGTAATCTAGATTCTAGACCGAATATATATTTTATATGTAATGATATACAACTCTGATCTGTCAAACAACTCTGTCAAACAGCTGTCGAGTCCTCACTTTAAAAAATAAGGTACTTTTTTACTAAATTATTAATTCCACGACCTTCAAAAATTACATAGCTTAGATAACTGCTACAGTTAGTTTTATTTTTAACAGTTTTATTTTTTAATGCGTTACAAAAAGAGGTATCTACCTACAATCGCTTTTTCTTTGAGTATAGCTGCCATAGACTATTAAAGAGCTCTATAGAGAGATCGTGAACCTTTTATGACTGGATCAGATGCAATAATGGCACAGATTTTGTGAGGAGCTAAGATGGAGCGCGAATTGGATGGAAATTGCTTGATTTAAATTCAGATGGAATGGTATAAAGGCACGCTTATTATTACGTACCTAATAACATTTATTCGATAATTTAAAAACTATATGTATAATCCTATTGTTATTCTTTAAGTTTTTGTTTTGGTTGCATCATCAAAAAGAAAATTTGTTAATGTCCTATGTGATTTTTTTGTTAATGTATCTATATATCTTATAACCATTGACCTCGTAGTAAGGACTAGGAGTTATTATATTTACCCTGAGGATATTATTATATAGAAGTATTTTCGTTCGTTTTTTATGTGGATAAAATCGAATGACATAGCAGTATCTAATCCAATACTAATTACTTAAGTCAATTTAGCAGACACAATTCGAACCAACATGCTTATAAATATTTTTTTAAAATTTTAAAAGAAGTAATTTTGAGGAAAATAATGCTTATTTAGAACTCATTTTACCTGACCCGAGATAACAATGTGTCTGTTGCACGAAGCTATTATGAAGCTAGATAATAGATGAGCTTTTGTTCGTGAAAGCATTTAGTACTGATACCATTTTAATTTTTTTATATAAAAATTTTCACGTTTATTTTTAAATTATTATTAAAATAATACACCAGTCTGCGTAGCGAGGTACCAACTTTTTTTACTACCACAACGATATGTAAAGTACAATAATATACCTATCATACTTAGTTACCACTACGTAATTCTACCAAGAATATAGAAGATATACATACTTATAAATATATGATCATCTCTGACTTTGATATAAGATGAAATAAAGGAGCTTATATGTATCTTTCGGGGTGAAATACGTTATTCTGAGTCGAAGGATTAGCTGATTAGCATAATTTGTAACACCATAGTTCAGCGGAATCTTGGAACAGAGTGGAGTCTGGTGTCAGTCCTACACAACCTACTTTCTCTTTCCCAAGGATTGCAGGAATGCGTGAGGATATTTATCACATAGTATACAAAGAAAATTCTGTTATTAATTGACATAAATAAAATAAAAGCTTTCATTTACGGTATTTATTTTGTTAACTATTGAATCACAAAGCTGCGTAATTATATAGGTCAAGTTTGCCCAAATACGACAATATCCAGCCGCTAACAACACTTAAGTTTACTAAAAAATATTCAGTATAAATAAAAGCTTGCAAAATGAAGACGCTTTTTAGGCGAAACCGCAATAATGCAGGCTGTCAATTCTGTTTTGCGGTTAGGGTGCGGTATTGCGGGTCCGATGTAAAATACACCCTTAATAGCTATAGAACTAGGTTTATAGCCTACTAGGTATAAGCCGCGGCTTCGCTCGAACTCAATCGATTAAAAATAAATATCGGAGATTATTACTTCATTATTGACTGCGAGATGGCACTGAGGTAGCAAAATGTTGATATTTTCAAAATTGTGAACTTGAAAGATTACTTTTATTATTCTTATTCTACTTATTTTTTTTGGAATTCAATGCATATCTTCAAGGTACGTACGATTTATTAATAGACCTATTTTAAACTCATTTTTAACTGACTTTAAAAGAGGGCTCCTCCTTGTTTCTCAATTTGATAATTTATGTTTTTTTTGTAAATTTTCTATACACTATGGTCCTTTAATTTATGGTAAATGTTATAGGGGAAATTACAAGCTATGACGTGTCAGAATGTCAGGTCAAAGCTATCATTTACAATTTTCCCTACCGCATCCGTTTGCAGGTCACTGAACGGTGTCGAGCGAAGCCCCGAAGCGGGCTTGGCGATATTTTGTTCATTCAATACTTGTAGGCAATAGTTTGGGTGTTTACTTAATTCGTCACAGACAACTTAAGGTAACTTAAAGTGTATAATATCTTAACACTTAAACATTTCTTAATATTATGTAGTTAAATATTAAAATTGGCGTTCCCCGAATTTAGTTACTTTATCAGCTTGTCAATAATTATTTATTTTTTATATATATTTTAAGAGTTTACTATACATAATGTTACCGTTTAAGTTATGAGACATTATGATACACGACCATTTGATTATGACATAACTAAATCACATTTATTCTAAAATATAAAATAATATGTTAATTTGGTAATTTTAAAGCAATTTAATTATTATTTCAATTTTAAGAATATAAAAACCTCATAATTAGATCGTTTTATGGGTCATCTCTAATCGTGAATGATTATAATTATGTGTATTACGTAGTTACGTAAGGCCAGATTAAAGAAAGACGTTCCTGACAGCTTCCGTGAATTATAATTAACCGTACATTTATGCAATTAGAACATAATCTTTAGAAATTTGCATGTGAAAGTAGTTTTAGCATGCAAAGTGCATAATAGAGGAAATAATTACATTAAGTGTTAGTTTTTAAACTATCTTTATTTTCTAGACAAGATAGTTAAGTATTTGCATTACGCTCGCTGCCTTTTAGCGAAATGTTGGCAAAGAAATCTTATGAAACAGCGAAGGAAGTGCTAATTAAAATTATTCTAACAAATTTCTGCGCAATTCAAAGTTTCGTTACAAATTTCTAAAAAAATTTATTCATTGCGTAATTTAAAGTAAATAACGCCTTACTAAGCAGTAAGTACTTACATTTGCACATATTTATTTAATAAAAATATTTTAATAAGTATTAGAAGGTCATGATCAGAAAAGTCTTTTAAGTTAGAAAAAAAAGACCCCATGACTAAGCGTCAAGTCATAACAATGCTTCGAACGCGGAAATCCTTCACAAACCGACAAACGCAAAAACCACAAGGGACAATATGTCTTCCCCACACACGTGATACATCATAATTAGATAAATGTACTCTGTCTCTGTACGCATCGCCGGCGGACTTTCACCAGCATGCGACATACCGCTGGTGAAATCATCATACGTCACATAGCCCGTTGAGATACGGAGGATATAAGCGTGTTTTTAACCGACTTCAAAAAAGGAGGAGGTTCTCAATTCGTCTGTATGTATGATGTTCGGTGTAAAAGTCGGTGCCAAGTAAAACAATAAGTGTTTTTTTTTTGGATAAATCGATATTGTATAGTATATGATTGTTGTAGCATTTACTTGGTACAAATTTCTAAATTATAAAATAACTATTAAATCATTTCTATATACTAAATGAAAATGCGTATTACTTTGGTGGGAAGTTGTTTTAGTGGGAAGCAAATTTATTTTTTGCTTTTTAGTTTAAAGTCGGTTTATTTTTTGTTAAAAAATATTTTTGTATGAAAGCGATCATCTATAGTATTATTATAAAGACGTAAAGTTTTAGGTCTACTGAACCGATATAAATTCACTAAAGCCACTATTGCTGAGTGTCATAGGCTTTATAAAAAACCGAAAAGGATAATTAACATTATGCCCAACGAAGTGGGCACGGGTCAGCTAGTAAGAAATAAACGTCTCATCGATGACGCTTGAACTATGAGGTTTAAATTTGATCTAATTTTGTAGAGAGGTTAGTTGTGAGTTTGTAGTAATCTTTCGACATAATTAGCCTTGTTGTGGAAAATATCTTTCAAATAGAGATACGTATGTTTGTTAATGTCAAATGTATTTCTATAAACTAATACGAAAATGTCGGATATTTTCCGCATAAAACTGGTTCACATCTGGTAGATTTAAAAGTGTGTTTGTTGAATATTATTTTGGGGAATAGAGTCAAAATAGTAAAAATAATGCAACGTCATATTGTATGTGTTTAAAAGACATTAAATTGAGTATTGTGAAGAACGTGACTCGGCAACTTGTGGAAAGCTTTTCAAGCCGATTTCAACCATGACCCATAAAATATAACCTAAAATCTTTAAGTGGGGTTATTGGGTTAGGTATTATGAATGGAAAAGAACGCCGTTTGAATGTCGGCTATGAATAAAAATTAAAATTAATTCGTATGATATAGTTATGTAAGAAATAATTGCCTATGAGACAAAGATATGTGTATCCTATGTTCTAATAGGCAATGATATTATAGTTAATAGATATGTTATACACCTACAAATCAACCGAAAAGTGTTCGCTCAGCAGCGGCAGCACACATACATACAAGGCAAAACTAAAGAAAAGACATTTAAATGATAAAATCAACAAGAAAATAAATAGATAGTTTTGTCAGTTACGCATGAATGCACCGGCAACCAATCACCTAAAGGTTACGTCCACGTCCTAATTAGAATGTTTTGCGCCTTCAAAATTTTGCGCTTATAACATATCTATTTAATATAATAGCATTGCTAATAGGTATTGCATATAACATCCAGCGAGGTAAGTCTATACTACGTTCAGATAAAAAAATCTTGATGATTACTGCGTTCATTAGAATTTCTAAAGGCTATAACGCAGACGTACCTGGTTACGCAAGCGAAGCTGCGAAGCGTTGCATATATATTGTATATACTTACTACATATACCCACAACTTCTTAGCTTTTGTTTCAACAAAAATGTACTGAATATTTTGATTTATCACCAAAGTTACGACCGTAAATATACTCCGGTGTATATTTTGTAAACTGAAACGGTCTTGATAAAACTCAGTACCTTTATTTTAAGATATACATGTATATGTAGTCTTTTTGTTTATATGTATGAAACATATTAAAAACCAGAAATGCTTTAAGGTATTGTACCTACTTGACTTGACATTTGCACATATCTACGCTTTTATATTTCTCTGCGTAGGTGTAAACATGTTAAATAGTATATCTGCCGATTTATTTTGTATGGCAAGTCACACGTTCACAATGTTGCTATCTTATGGTACAAAAACGATTAAAATCGATGTAGTTATCGAAAAGATACGTTACAGCTTTAGTAGCTCAGAAAGTTTATCTCCATATAATATTAGTAATAATTAGTAGATATTATCTACTAGTACAATGTTTTGCTTTGTTAAATATTTTACATTGACATGTTAAACCAATCTGTTAATAAGAACAGCAATTCTCGTATCCATATTTCGTCCGAATCCCGTCTTTTTACACTTTCTGAGCAAATAATATCCATTCATCGTCACTTAGTGAAGTCACACAAATTCGTGTGCACGCGATCTTTAGAAACAGGATTTCACAAAAGGTCAACAATGTCACTGGCGGTACATAAAAACGAAAGTTAAGCCGATCCGTCACAATACCGCGTTTCCATAAAGCACATTGTTTTTTTTTTAATTCCACAGAACAAAGAAGGTTTTAAGGTCACGCCAAACATGTGTGGTACTAAACGTTCACAAATTAAATAGGTTACTGTTTTGTTGTTCCTTTATTTAAAAAAGTCTTGAGCGGATTCTATTGTTGTTTGGCACATACAGGTAAATAAGACACAGGATACTTTTTACACCGGTATTGACGAGTACATGATTAAGCATGGTCAAATGAATTGATTGTGTTATTTACTTACCCGTATTCACGACGAAATTAATTAATGCATGCAGAAAATTAAAAATTGTATTTGATACTTACTGTCATGGTTATATTATTTAAATACTGCAGTAATATCTATAGAAATTTTTTTCAAAACATCAAGTTACGACGCTCCTCCAAGTTGTTAACTTTTCCTTTCTTTTAGGCCCAGAGGTTCGGGTCAACGATCTTACTTTTCATATTCGTGAAATTTGGTCACGATGGCGACTAAATGTATTTGTCATCGTTCCTCGTTTGTATTCTATAAAAGGAAACCGATTCAATTCACTTTCTATTATTGAGCGAGGTATTTATTTAATTTGCTGTTCATTTTTATGACGTCACTTTATAAAGTATGTACTTGGGTACACGAGTACTTGAGTCTAAAAAATCAATATTTTACTTAAATGCGCTAGTTTTACGTTTTTCTTTGTATATGAAGAAGGATATTTTCTCTGTCTTGGTAAATACTGTATTACAGTGTAGTATTGCGAAAGTGATGAAGAAATTTAGTATTACAAAACATATTAACATTTAAATACTTTTAAATAATAATTGTCTTGCTAAGAGAAACATTTCAATGAGTCGACAAGAACTACTATTAAACATTATTTATCAAAAAAATGTTGTTATTGTTTTATTTAAATTTTAACCGTAAACATTTTACACCACAAATGTCTAGTTTATGAAATAATTAAATTACAAAAGCGTTTAGCGTAGGTTTCATAGACACAAGTTATCCTCTTAACTAAATTCCGTGAAAGCTGCCGAGTTAATTTGCAAAGTTTATAATTGTTTTGTAAACTTCTGTGCGGTTCATGAATTCTCGAGCATCGAGACTCCGGCGTCACACACTGTGTTGTTTGAAGTTTAAAGTTTTCCATGAATAGTCACTTCGCCATCTACAGGTAACAAAGACCCAACATAATATAGTATATTTTAAGACTTTGAAGTTTGTTCTATATAGTATTGTACCTGGTTTTCCAGAATGTTCTGTTTGTTATTTTCGTTAATTATATGTTAATTATAGGTACTTATTTATTACTGAATTTTTTTCGTGATTTAGTGTGTGTATGTTATTAGAGTAATAAAACAGTTTTCCTCTAGGTCTTTCATTTGATACGCAAATTGAACAACTTTAAATAAAAAAGAAATCAATCTTTTTTTGACGCCAGCTATCAAGAATCGATAGTGCAACTTCATTGATTTAATGATTGGTCGATTGAATTGAACGAATGATGCAAAAGACAGACCCGCATACCCAGACATGAAGCTCATAAAACTGTAAAATAATTTTAAAATATTCTGTTTTGGTCTAGACAAGACGATATACTTGCTTGAAAATTGTATTTTTTTATCTTAAACTTTGGAAAAAATAAAAAGTAGGAGTCAATAAAAAGAAATATAAAATCCGTAAAAGAATTAATTTTTCTGCTCCATTGGTTTAAATACAGCATAATATCTTAATCATTTATCAGTCTACAAGTCAAGTGGTAATAGATTTTTTGCTTTAGGTTTAAGTCCTAAAGCTATACTTGAGTAAGAAACTACGTGTAACTGGATGACTCGGCATTGGCAGCCTTTCACTCGCTTGCGTCACGCCGCACGCGGGACGTCACAGAGTTCAATCACTTTATGCGACAGCTTTAAAATTTTATACTCATTCTTTACTCTATTGTCTATGATACGACGACAACAAACTCCAAAAGTATCGTTGACAAACTCCTTGGTGCCCCTAACGTTCTATTTTTAAAAACTTCAAATTATTTCTTAACGCTGGCAGTCCAAGTTTAGACGTAATTAAAAAGTTAAGTTTCAAATAAACGATAGAATCATGGAAGTTGATATTTTAATGGCATTCTAATTTTGAAGTTATATGATGTTTATTTGTGCGTAAAAACAATTTAAAATATTTTAATTATTGTAAAAAGTGTTGTTCAATGCAGATAATAAGTATTTAAAATTTAGTTATACCATAGTTTAGTGTATTTTCTTGTTGTTATATTTGTGAAAAATGAAAAAAAATGCAAATAGTAAGTATGAATATATATTTTGTTTGTCGGCGATTTTTTGTAAACAATTATACTTTTGTCAAACCGAAAATAAGAAAATGTGTAAAGAAGCAAACGATATGATTAGGTATATGTAAAAAACGAAAACAATACGTCATAAAATATATCATAATAACTTCTAGATCTACATATTAGTAATATAGCTATACAACCTAGAACCGCAGTATGAGCATGAAAAGTTAAGTCATATCAAAGTAGACAATTTTGTCTACTTACATAGATCGTCGCCGAAGTGCATCGCTTCAAAATTTTAAATTAGTATGTTTTCGTAGATTTAAAATTTTCCGCATTTATAGGATACGTTTCTTATAGTAGCAACATTATCAGTGGTCTTGTGTGCGTGTCATCGAGTATTAGAACATGTTATTAACACCTACATATATACAGTTTTGGCTTCACTTACGGCGGACCGATTATTAGGGACTATCTGTCTATGCGTTATACGTCTATGGCTATACATATTATTGCAAGAGAAAGTCGTAATTAGCTAACACAGCCTTCGTGACGTTAATGAAACTTTAATTACATTTTCATAACAGCGTTTACTAAGGATTAATTAAAGGGTGTCGGTGTTATGACTTTAGCAAAGAAATATCTGTACTTAATATTTGAAAGCAATTTTATTAGGTTAGAAAGAATTTTAAATATTTTCATTAAAAATATTTGTGAAATGTCTCAGTCGTTAATATTTTTAAATTAAACGCAGAAAAGAGCGATGAAAGTCATTGTCTAAATATATTAGGCAAAATCGAGTTTATTGTAAAAAATCTAACTAGGAGATAGGAATACAACGAATAGACCGACGGGATTGATTTTAATGATCTTTGTTTTAGATTATCTTCGTATTGAACACTAGAATAACTAGTTAAATTACAAAATATGTACATTTTTTTTGCTTAAAAGTCATCTTCGTACATCGAGATATTCTAAAAAATAATTATGTAAATCAGTTCGGTTGTTATCGAGTTATACGCCAACACAATATTTTGCGATTCATTTATATGGTATAGACTAGCCGTTGCCCGCGACTGCGTCCGCGTGGACTTTCATATAACATTTGACACCCCCCCCTTTCCCCTTATAACCCTTTTTTCCAGTTGAAAATTAGCCTATGTTACTCTCCATCTTTTCAACTAACTGTATGCCAAAATCAGGTCGATTGATTGCTTAGCTGCGGCGTGAAGGAAGGACAAACAAACAAACAAACACACTTTCACATTTATAATATAAGTATGGATTTATTTATAGATTTGGCAGTTAAAAAGTTAACGAAACGAAACCAATTAAAGCAGTTCAGTATTCAGTTGTATCGTAAAGCGGGGAAGCCACGAACTGGCGCGATTACATGGATTTCATACCCTTATTCCTTTAGATCACATTCCCTTAAAATTAATCTCATTCATTCATTCATTTGGATCACGTTCTCAAAAACTAAATTTAAAATTATTTAAAAAGTTAACGAAGCGACATCAATCAAACCAGCTCAGTATAGTATAACATGGATTTCACACCCTTATTCCATACAAATTACCTTAAAATGATTTTCATTCATTTGTTCGTTTGGATCACGTTCTCAAAATCTAAATTCAAAATGATTTAAAAAGTTAACGAAGCGACACCAATTAAACCAGCTCAGTATTCAGTTGCATCGCAGCGCGGGAAAGCCGCGAACTGGCGCGAGGCCGCCGCCTCACACGTCCGGAATAATGATAATAATTGGTGCTATATATGTTGGTCTAATAGATCACGTGCTTTACGAAATTAATGATCGATTAGATCTTATTACTGTTATTGTATATCTAATTAATATGATTTTGTTATAATCCAACAAAGAAACGGAGCTTTACATTCTTACACATTTGTTTCTACCACCTATAGACCTATATTCAAAATAAAAATCGATTATAAACTTTGATTATACACGCAGTTTACTAAATTTCAAGATTAACTGGAAAATTTATTTTATTTCTAACCGACTGTATATTTGCGACTATACTATCATAAAAAATACTTTAAAATAAAAGCATCAGTCCTACACAGTCTGAAAAATATATATTTATTATTTATATTGCAAGAGTGCACTTATCTTGTTATTTTATTTTATTTGAATCGCTCACAGCAATCGTCAAACACTTTTTTATTCAATTTGCCTTCATATAGTTTTCATTTCAACAATTAGGTTCCACTGGAACTAAGACTAAGAAAATACTTCCCATAGAAATTGCTAATCATTATAAAAGTAATTAGGAGGAACACTTAAAACAGTTATTATATTCTTTTTAGCTGCGTAGTTTTCATTCCCGTGAACGAAAACCAAAATTGGGCATGTCATACTTCAGCAAAATCTGTTTAGTACTACTAGCTGTTGCTCGCGACTTTGTCCCCGTTGATTTGTTTTTCCATTATTTCTTCGCTCCTATTGGTCGCAGCGTGATGTCATGTAGCCTAAAGCCTTCCTCGATAAATTGTCTATTCAATAAAAAAATAATTCTTCAATTCGAACCAGTAGTTCCTGAGATTAGCGCGTTCAAACAAATATGTACAAATATTTGCTATAAAGGAAACATACCGTTTGGCAATCTTTAGTCCGTACTAACTTCTAAGAAAACAACTGCGCAATAGCAGTCGAACATCGCAATCATTGGATCACATGAGCCTTCCTACAAGGCTGGTGCCGAATTTATATAACAGCTACAGTCATGCAAGGATAATTATGAAATACTCGTACGTTTCTATGACACTTTTGTTAGGACATTTATGTCGTCAGAACTTTAGTTTTCATCGTTGAAAACTTAGTTTTAATTACTTAGTACTTTTGACTATTTATTATGATTACTTAATATAAAAAAGTCCCTTACTTTTGTCTGACCCTATGTATGCTATAATCTTTAAAGCTACGCAATCAATTTCAGCGTCTTTTAAATAGATAGGTAGATGCTAAAGGTTTAAATAATTATGCATAATATAATGTGGGTGAAGCCGCTAGTAATAGATATAAGATATACACTGTATTATGATTATTTTTTCGACGTGGGCTAAATTATTTTAAAGAGTATTTGGTTTCTTACACTTATGTCTGTTGTATAAAGAACCAATGTGTTACTTTAAAAGTGCCGATTGCATGTGTTAAGGTGTTGAGTCGTAAAAGCAGTTATAAATGAATAGTGTTTGTTCTAGAATCTTCGTGTGTGATGCAGCCATGTACCGCGCGATGAGGACGGCGCTGTTCTGCGCTGTCTTGCTGTTTCTCCAGCAAGGTGAGCAACGTCACTTAATTTATACTAACAAATACTAGAACATCGTAGAAACATAACAAAACTATTTAATAACAGATTATGATACCGAAACCAGTCTTTCACAAGACAGGGAAACCTCCTGTGGAAGCTGTGCAAAAGCAAATTTTTTACCGTTTCTCAATAAATATATTTTAATTTTTTTGATTTATTTTTATAGTACTATTAATAATTCTAATTCAACTTATCTCACCCCTTTTTTTAAAACTTCACTTAATATGCAACAATATTTGAGTGTTACAAATACTAGCTTTTTCAAAAACGGCTCGTGCGTTGAGATCTGAATCGCGCTTGTGATATTTTTTCGAGGCTTATTTTATTAGCATATGTGTATACAACTTCCCATATCAATCAATAGGGGTCTAACAGCCGGTCAGTGGTTCGACCGGTAGAGGATCCTCCTTATGATTCAGAGGAGGGTACTCTCTAAACTATAGCCAGATTATATTTAATACTCTCTCTCGTTCTTTTTCTGTTATATTTTGAGGCAACTGCATTATTTTTCATGGGGATAACATAAAATGGATTTTTCTGGGACTTAACCTGAGGTCGGCGGTGAAGTGATATAGGCGAGCCAATCCGCATTATTTATAAATCTCTAACTAACAATCAACCTGTAATTTCTTCTTCTTCTTCTTCTTGGTTAAATGGTGCTGCGTTATCGCAACTTAGCCATTGTCTAATTGTGTGCAGATAAAATAAATTTGAGGGTCGATATTTGGTTGTGGCAATCAGCAACACGTGCTTTCAATACCACACCACAGACAGACATCAACATTCAACCTGTAGGTTACGACTTAACATACTAAGAATAAACAATCCAAGAATTGCTCGTTATGTAGGTACACTAGTATCTCATTTGCATACAGACTCATGAACGAGCGTGTGATCTAGAATAAAACAAAGTTCGAAATCCCGTGATCTCCACACTTACTTCTCAGGTCGAAGTATATCCGATTGTGCTACATTTGCATTCTCTTAGTAATTGCTCTCTTTTCTGGCTTTGGTCGGAGTTTACTTTTATATTTATTAGATGCTAAGTGCATAAATACATAACCCTTAATATCAAACCAATGGGGTATATCGGCCCGCCAGTTATACGACTTGTCGAGGATCCTTCCTCTGGTTCGGGGAAAGTTCCTCTTCCTTTACAGGGGGGATGGCAGGGTGCGCCTACATTCGTAATAAGCTCCAAGTTGAAATCTGACTAAAAAATTGAAACACTAATGTCTTTATCGACACTTATCCTCGTGAAGTATTAATATAAATGCATTGTTTAAATACTGTATAATATGATCAATCCTGACTAGGTTAGCTTCTTTAAAGCACAAACTCTTCTTCTATCTTAACTTTTGAATATAAATAAACTTTAATTGTATAACAAAGATATTAATAAAATCACGACATAATTTTGGCACTCAATGCCTTGAAACATATTCGTTTGACGTCAGACTAGAAAAACACGCACCTTAGTCATAACCGAGAATTGCATTTGAAGACGCGAAGTGAAACTATAAAATACACAATTATTGCGGCGTGCATGCACTTCAGTATACAAACATTAAAGCTTTAACATTCCCGGGTTTATGTCGCAATAACTTTACGATTTTACAACTCGCAAGCATTCAACTTGGAGCACCAGACTTGATCTATTAATTTTCTGTACGTTCTTATTATAGAAAACAGTACCTAACTCAAGTAAATCAGATAAAAAATCTCTTTAATGATCTAATACTAATAATTATAAAGAAGTAAAATTTGTGTGTTAATATGTGTGGTAATCTCGGGATCTACAGAATCGATTTTAAAAATTCTTTCACCATTAGAAAGCCACATTATTGCTGAGTGTCATAGGCTATATAAAAAAGGATTGTTAACATTATGCCCAACGAAGTGGGCGCGGGTCCGCTAGTGGTTAAATAAGATTCTTTAAAAAGCTGTCCCAGGAGACGTCTTAAATGTACATTTGTTAGTTTTCTAGTAATTTAAATTCTTAGTTGTAACTGTATCTGAATAATCTAAATTATGAATCAGCATAATGTGTTGTGATTTTTGTTTTATTTTAATTGTAGTTGTGTTTCTTAAATATTTATTCTTACATTATAATATAAAGATGGAACAGTTCTTTGTTCTTTGTAATAGAACGTATTAATAGTATAATTGTTATGCCCATCCTGATGGCTTAACTGTAAAAATATACAAAAAGTTTACATAGGTTTGCTTATAATAGGCAAAAGTATCAAAATAAAAGTCAGTTTTTTTAAATAGTTTTGCTTTTACATTGAGGTTTATATAAATGAGAGTATTAACGATTATATATATCTACTAGCTGTTGCTCGCGACACCGTCCGCGAGGACTTTCATATAAGCTTTAACCCCCCTTCCCTCCCTTAAAATTCTTTTTTTTCCAAAATTTTTCATACAAATGTTTTTTCCCGCTTTTACAGTATCCTGTTGCAATAACCTTTAAGTTTACTATCTAACCTGCATGCCAAATTTCAAGCGTCTAACTTAAGCGGTTCACATTTTCATACAAAAGGATTTTCCCGCTATTTCCCGTTCCCGCAGGAATTTCGGGAATTCTTTTCTTAACGGATGCCTACGTCATAACATCTACCTGCATGGCAAATTTTAGCCCAATCCGTCCAGTGGTTAGGGCTGTGCGTTGATAGATCACTATGTCAGTCACCTTTGAATTATATAGATATAGATAATGTGGTTTTCTGTGGTTTTTAGGTAGTTACAGTTACACAATTTACTTAATGTATGTATGGATGTATGTTTGTTATTATTTAACACAAAAACGGCTGGACCGATTTAGTTGAAATTTGTTATGTAGATATTAGTGATACCCTGGATTAACTTATTGGATACTTTATATGCCGGTATTTCCCTTGAAACGGGATATGGGGGGAAAATAGCGGACACAGCTAGTAAGACATATGATAGGATTTCCCTTTCAATAGGATTTCAAACATTCTCTTTTATTTTAGCAAGCGCTGAACTACAAGGTCGGTGTCCGACGGAAGCAGAATGCCCTGCTAGAGCCACGCCGTGCAGCAGCGACGACGAATGTGGCGAACAGATCTGCTGCAGCACTTCTTGTGGCCAGACGTGTGTGGATCCGATGTTTACTGGTAAGTGGTTTCTGTTACCAGGAAGTCCGAAGACAGAATGCCGTTTGAAGAAGCCAACATTACTAGAACTATATGCTTTAAAACAATGTATTGACAGTTTAGTAATTGTTTGGAGGATGTTATTTTCGTGTATATCATCAATGATATTCATCCCAATAAATTTTGATGAAAATAATGTAATAGTTATTAAAAAATCAGCCTCAAACAATATGATATTTAAAATACTGATCGATTCAAACTTATTATACATATTTATAATTCTATAATTGACATAAATTTTTAATCTGAATGTAATGAAGAAATCAAATTGCCAGTACTAAAAAACAATCCCTATAAATCTAAATTATATTTGGAGCTAATCATTATGGATATCGTGTCACAACTGTAGGAATGAGAAGGCGACCGAGGCAGAAGCTCTAATTAGTACTCAATCTTTGACGCAGAAACTAACGCGTAAGATCTTGCTAAGGTTATAACTTATAGGGTATTGGTAGCTTCTGGAACCACATTACTTGTAATTCAATGAGTAAAAGGAGTTTTTATCGACGGTTAAGACGTTTAATTCTTGCTATTTATTATTTAACAAGTTAGGCAAACTTAAATATTTTCTTTCTACATTTTAGCAAAGAAACATACGTTATTGTATTCTTATGAATTTAATTAAGTATTAAATCAGTCCCGTTTTTTGTCATTTTCCTATTTCATACAATGTCTGTGATACCTACAAATAGCGTGGGTTCTATTGGTCAAAGAAAGTTCAAAATTGACTAAGTAAGTCCCGAAATTAAATCCGATGATACAAAACACACAGACTTTATTTCTCTATAATATTATTATAGAATCTCATAACGACTGTGTATCGTCATTCGCATATCAGATCTTATTGTTTTGTATAATTATGTATTCTGACGTAGCGTTCTCCAGTTCACCAAAACCTTACGTAGTGCCATTAAAATTAATGTCGTATGCATAATTATGCAACGCATGATGGTTTGCAAACAAGTCGGTTATGTAAGCTCTGTTTGTAAATATGCCGTGGTCAGAGCTATTATTTGGTGATTTACGTAAACAGTGCAATGGTCTGTGAAGCGTGATGAAGAAAAATGTATTATTTAAGTCGTAACACAACGAAAGATTTAATATATGCAATACATATCTTTATTTCCAACTAGCTGTCGCACGCGACTCCGTCCGCGTTGACTATCATAAAAAAATTGTTCACCTGGAAACTGGATAAAAAGTATCCTATGTCCTTCTCCTGGTTCTAAAGTACAACCCTATCAATTTTTAACCAAATCAGTTGAGCCGTTATCGAGTTATAAACGGTGTAACTAACACGACTTTCTTTTATATATATAGATTTTTTCATATTTAGAAATAGTATTCTTTCTTGGGTAGTAAACTTAATGGTGGGCGTCGTGAAGGTTCTGACTTTTCTTTTACGGGCAATTGATCGCAACTTGTGTTGATCGATTGAGGAAGGTTCTGTTAGAATTGCAACCCCGTTTTCGGAAGAGCACCCGTGAAGTCGTCTCATAGCGGTTTTAGTCACCTTGAGTCCAACACAACCTATTAACTCGGCCCAATGGGTATGCTGGAGCATGACTTGTGAAAAAAGGCATATTTTAAGCCTGATCAGACCATCTGGTCAAGACATAGAACTACGAATGTTTTTCCGACTCGTGATTTTATTATTAAGTAAGAATAAAGTATCCATCAACTTCTAAGGTTTTCTTGTAACAGAGTTTCTCACTGAGCAAACGTCGATATATGATACGATCAGATGGACTGAATGTGTTTGCACACACGTTTGCTCGGTCACTGTGGATATTGGAGTCGGAAACTTAAGTGTGTCTCGATTATATGTTACAGATAAGGAACCTTTTGAAAGAACTACTTACCTCATCTTAATTTTGTTGGCTTATTCAAACTTATATCAAACATATGAAAAAAATATGTTTGATGTGTCGCAGATATTATATTAAATAGGAAAATGACAAAAAGGCGACTAATTTACACAACTAAATTCATAAACATTTATAAGTATAAAATAACGTATATTTCTTTGCTAAAATAAAGAGAGAAAACATTTTTATTTTTTACATAACCCGCTTGAGAGTTTAATGTAACGCTCTGACACGTCTTTGAATCAAATACGAAATTTGCCTAACAAACATATAATACCAACAAAATTTGGGAAAGCCATTCAGAAACAAATTAGTATGTGGGCGGTCGTAAATTTTATTCAATGAATATTAATAGGCCCTCGACAAAGAGAACTGGCACACACGTAAAGCCTCTAAATTACACATTCTCAATTATTTAACTACATGCCTCTCGCTTGAGAGTACGCCGTGAATAACTATCTAACGACAATTTGCAGCATCGCTTTAAGATTTGATAAATTATGTAAACTGGTATTAAACACGTGTACTTTTCTGAAAATTGTTTTGTGTTACGTCTATAGAAATCTAAATAACAAAGTAACGTTTTTTGCGAATGAAGGCAACAAATTCCTTTAAGTAAGAAGGGGAAAAAAGGGTTAGAAGATGAGAGATAATACCTACTTTTATTGTAACTCTATTTTCTATAATGGTATGAGAAACTTTGAGATGCCCGGGAAATCGTATGGAAAGAAAGTTTAAAACGTTAGGCCCCAGTTTTCTTTAGGAGGTTGGTGATGCGCTGGTTGGAAGAACTCCGATCATTTGAAACTTATAAAATCATCAAATATGATGATTGACTTCTAGTGTAAGGACTACAATACTTAAGAATATTGTATAAATACATATACTTTAATTTCTATAGGCTGTGAAAATATAAGGCTGTCATCCGAAAGAATATCCCGAGCACTGGCAGCGGAGAACACAAGGAGTGGTCGGGGCATCAAATCCCTTCGAGCTCCTCGGTGCAGGACCACAGATGGGGAGTTCGAGGAAATCCAGTGCGACAATGAAATTGTTAGCTCGTGTTGGTGCGTCGATCGTACTGGCTTTGAAGTAAGTCTTTGTTTTGGTAAAAAATATTTTAATTATTATTATTTGATAATCACTTGGTAACTGAAGGGAACATTTCGTTTAGACGCATTTTGGTCTTTGAGTGACATTTCAAATATTAATGTTGCAGGATATAGAACTAGATATAAATTAAATGTTCGTGTAAAACGCAAGTACCACTGTTTCGTTCCACACTATCTGCATATGGCAGGGAAAGCAGAATAAACGTAAATAGTCAATTTAAAGAGATTAGAGATTCTGTAAAATCTGCTTCTGCGTGTGGTCAGTAGAAGTCCAGGTATTACAGAATTGTCCCGTTATAATAAACCCGTTCCACAGATAGCGGGCACGCGCGCGCCAGCCGCAGGCCTAGTGAACTGCTCTGTGAGCGCCGCGTGCGCCGCGCACACGTGCCGCATGCTGTGCCCGCTCGGCTTCGAGCTGGACGCGCGCGGCTGCCCGATGTGCAAGTGCCGCGACCCGTGCGCCGGCGTCACGTGCCCCGGACAGCTCTCGTGCCAGCTGGAGGAGGCGCCCTGTCTGCGCGCGCCGTGCCCGCCCGTGCCTACCTGTAAGCTCCATACTACTAACGACATTTACATAGATAGCTTTCAGCTCGTGCCAGTTTGAGGAGGCGCCATGTGAGCTACTCTTGTATACTACTGACAACATTTACATAGCATTCACCTCTCGTGCCAGCTCTACTATAAATTACGCTACTATAATACTTGACATGACATTCATAAAAGAGTATTTCTATTGTTTTACCCATATTGTATATATATAATATCTACGGACATTCAAGAGACACAATTTATGAATTTAAGTATAATTTATTATTTTAAATGGCAAACATTTACGAACTATTTTTAAACCAACGCGAACGGTAACATAAAAAGGTAGCTTTTAACAGCTGTTTCAACTTAGCGCGGATTAGCCGGCGTCCTTTTACAGAAGGTCTTCTAATGGTTGTGACGTTTTGCGTAAAAAAATAGCCTGTGGCCTCTTTACTAAGTCCATATAAAGATTATAAAAAATAGTCTGTTGAAAGAAAGACAAATAGACGTATTAAAAGTAACAAAGTTTTAGCTTCCACTTACATTAAAGCTTTGTAAAATTACAAATTTCAACACTTCAATAGAATTCAAGTTCTCATTACCCTTGAGAATGTTTAATACTCTGTGTAATAAGATATAATTTAACTTAAGCTTTGATGATAGCTTTTAGAGAGATTATCTAATTAAACTAGCTTCATTACGATTCATAGACAAGAGATTCTGTTCTTGTCTTCGATTTGTTTGGATGGAAGGTAAATTCTGATTCTGAAGCATTAATGGTCTATAATTTCTAGATTCTTATACCGGAGATCTGTTAATTAATATCGAAAATTTATTTTTCTAATTAAAGAATAATTTTACGTGTTACGTTAACATTGCGTTTAAGGTTAAGCTAGAAAGGCAATTCAATTGTAAACAATTGTTTTTATGGTACAATGTCAATTTCCTTATCAATTTGCTATGGTTCTTATTTGTCGACCTTCAAACGATATTAACTTGATTCTTTGCTATTTAAGTTCAGTGCATGTACACCCATTATAGCTAACACATTAGTATTAATAATACTTTCCATAAATTTAGGTATTTTTCCATTTCACCACACTAGATATGGGTCATGGCAGATTCTTGGCAAAATTAAAATAAATAGTTAATACTATACAGACATGTTAAAGGCCTTTTTTAAATTCAGGGAATCCTTTCTAGGGTTATGTCCAACTTTTACCGACCACAACCCCAACATATTCGGTATTAGCACAATGGGTACAGGCTACGAGCACATTCGCAGTCTTTCGCGATTTTAAGGACCTAATAATTTGCGGTTGACTTCATAAGTAACTATTTGCATTTCAGGTAAAAGAGGACGCAGCCTCCAAAACATCTGCCCTGTAGGGGAACCGCTCCTAATATCTGAAACCAGCCGACCTTTCCTCTGCGGAACGGACCCAGGAAAACCGAACTGTCCTCCGCTCTACAGATGCCTCGTCGAGTCAGGTATCAATCGCCTATTGTCTTGCCAAATATGTTTGCAAACAATCGATCTGACGATAGATCATTGTTCGCGCCGATCTAATGTTCTTTTTATGTAAAATACCAGCGCGCTTGATCACTTTTTGTTGCGATTTAGTTGGAATGCTAATTTGCGGATACGATGTTTATAAACATTTTGAGAAAAGTCTTATAACATATTATGGTTTACTGGAGTCTAGAATATTATGTTTTTATAATGTTTGTATTAGATCATAATACATTTAAATATAAATAAGTCACGTTTAACCTTGAATCTTTTTTGTTTAAATTTTAATTGACTTATTCAGTAGGTATAAAATGCATAGGAATTTTGCCAAAAAAAAATTGCTGAACTTCAAACTACCATCAAAATTAACTTTCCACCTTTCCTTGCTTAATAATATGTCTACTTGGAAATACAATTAAAATTTTTGGTATACTTTATTAAAATGCCAAGGTTCGCAATATTTTGGTATTCATTCAACTTTTCCTCTGTAGGAAACGATTACGGCGTATGCTGTCCAGCATCGCTAGAGCTCCAAAAGGCTGGTACGTGCCCAGCTCCGTCCACAACAGACTTGGACTGCGGCACCCCGTGTGCTCACGACCTGGAGTGCCCATCTATGCAGAAGTGTTGCGACGGCGGGGAATGCGGGAGACATTGCACTTTGCCCCATAATGTGACCATGTGTACTCAGCAGAAGATGCTGGCAGAACTCCTAGTGGTCAGTGAGATGGAAGGCAGGGGATACGTGCCCCAGTGTGATGGTAATGGAGCCTTCATGTCCAGACAGTGTTCGAGAAACGGATTAGTTTGCTGGTAAGTTTCATTACTCTATACCTAAATAGATCAATTATCTAAATTTTGAATGTTTCGTGCATTTCTTTCCTGTATTTAAGAGCTTCATTATTTAGTATCGAAAATTACAATCACAATTACACTTAAATTTGATATTCAGTCTAAATTTTCTAGATCTGTACCCAAATAAATAGCTGAAGAGAATTACTATGGATTGAATTTAAAGATTTTTTGTTTACATGCAAGTAGAAATTATTGGTTGCGATAATTAATTATCATAATAATAATATTTATTTAGCATACATCTTAGCTATGGAATTAAGTTCTGTAAAATGCCAAAAAACTGAACTGCTTCTTAAGCTAGGACAATCTGTATTTTAAGAGGCACCCGTTAAAAATAGCACATTTCATGACATGATGGTATGTCATACTCCAGGTGCGTAGACGCAGACGGCAACAAGCTCCGCGGCAGTATGGGCCCGTCGTCCTCAGTAGAATGTTCCGCGCTGCCCCCCGCGGCCCCCGCGCGCCCCTCGGCCCGCAGCCTGCCCGGCGGCGGGTGTGCGCGCGCGCTGTGCGCCGGCGTGTGCGAGTACGGGTACAAGGCGGGGGACGACGGGTGCCCCACGTGCGAGTGTGATGACCCGTGCGAGGGGTTCCCCTGTGGTGAAGATGAGGAGTGCGTGCGCGTGCGCGACGCGGAGTGCACGGGCGAGCTCTGTACCGGGTATCCAGTATGTAAGTATGATTTTTTTTTATTTCGTTTTATGTCTATTTAAAAACTTTTGGGTATAAAATTTGATTCGAATTCAAAAAAAAATTTGTTAATCGTTGAAATAAATGAGTTTTGATTTCAAATCTGATTTTGTTATAACACGTGTCATAACTTTGTTTGTAATAAATTTAATCGCATATACAAAAGGAAATTCTTAATAAAAGTTCTTTTGCTAAATGATAATTTTTTATTTTACTAGTTACTTTCAATGTTAATAAAATCATAGTTTCGAAATTTTCAAAGAAACCTTCTTTTAAAATATAAATAAATATAATGTCCATATATGGTATAGGTCGTCCACGCGCCTCGTACTCCAACCCGTGCT
The DNA here is from genome assembly GCA_026213755.1 of Eurema hecabe. NCBI lineage: Eukaryota > Metazoa > Arthropoda > Insecta > Lepidoptera > Pieridae > Terias > Terias hecabe. Next base: position 6,584,253 of record JADANM010005263.1, on the reverse strand, counting down.
CTTGGGGCGCGCCGGCGGCGGACGCGCGCGGCGCCCCGCTGTCGTGCGCGGGCGCAGGCGACTGTCCGCACGCGCACTCCTGCGTGCGCGCGCTCTGCTGCCCCGAGCCCGATAACACTACCGATAGCGAGATTATTGAGGTGACTGGGACTTCTTTAATTGTATCTAGATATTTTTGGCAAAGTCATGTATAACAGCATGATTTAAATACCGTGTTATTTATACAAATTGTGTTTAAATAGTTATGCCATCTTTATTTAAAACTTTAACACTTTGTTAGTCGAAATAGATTAGAAATATATATAATACAAAAATGTAAAATCTTTGTCCGAAATTCTAATTCGAATTCAACGTATTGAGTATAAAAACGTGCTTTTTACACTGATTCTTATGCTTATAACTCATTATAGATAAACTTCGAGTCATGCGGCTCTGAAGCGGAGGCCATGTGCTCTAACGCAACAGCGTGCGCGGACGGCAGCTGCGACGACGGGCTGGCGTGCTGCTCCACGAGCGCGTGCGGGCCCGTGTGCCTGCCGCTCGCGCAGCCCGAGCGGCCCGACGACACGCCTACTAGTTAGTCCTTATATCATTACAAGCTGTTGCCCGCGACTCCGTCCCCGTGGACTTTCATATAAACTTTAACCCCCCCCTTTCCTCCCCTATAATCCTTTTTTCCTAGATTTTTTTCATACAAATGTTTTGTCCTGCTAACTTCCGTTCGAATTTTGCAATATCCTGTTGCAAATAACCCTAAAGTTTACTAAGGTATCTGCATGCCAAATTTCAAGCGTCTAACTTAAGCGGTTTAGATTTTTCATACAAAAGGTTTTTCCCGCTAATTCCCGTTCCCGTGGGAATTTCGGGAATTCCTTTCTTAGCGGATGCCTACGTCATAACATCTACCTGCACTGCAAATTTCAGCCTGATCCGTCCAGTGGTTTGGGCTGTGCGTTGATAGATCACTATGTCAGTCACCTTTGAATTATATAGATATAGATATAGATTAAAAGAAACAAAAATAATAAGTAAATATTTTCAGGACATGTATGCACAGCGCCATCTAATGCCAAGCTAAGCAGACGCTTGTGTTATGGCAACTAGATAACGGAATGAATTATACATATATATACTTTTCTTTTGTAAATACATACATAGCAACACCTAGACCCCATAAAAATACAATGACGGACAGAAAGAGTTACTTTCGCATTTAAAATATTAGTATGGATTATGACTCCAGTCTGCATTAATTCCCAACAAGCTACTAAAATAACGACTTCTGGTCTATTCAAACCTTAGTATACATACAAACTTCTAGACTTTAAACCATTGGGACCTAATAGTCAGTGGCTCGGAGGAAGGTTACCGAAAGGGTAGCCGTTAGGCCCCTTTTTCTACAGTCTATAACTTTTTGATAGTTGTATGATAAGTGTTTACAGTTTCCTTTTTCTTTATGTTGTGAATATTTTTTTCTGATAAAAACATATAAAATGTAATTAAACTATCCTCTTACAAAATGGGAGAGCAGTTTTAGTAATACACATATAAATATATACCTCACTAAACTTCCAGTGTGCGAATATCTACGAGACTTCGACGAGAAGATGGAAGGCACTGTGGACGGTATGAAGCTCGCACTGCCGGCGCCCTCGTGCGGCGCCGACGGCTCGTTCACCGCGCTGCAGTGCGCGCGCGGCCGCTGCTGGTGCGTCGACTCCTTCGGCACTGAGATCCCGGAGACCAGCTCCGCTAATACTACCGCTGCGGATTGTGATAAGTAAGTTTTATTATGATACTAGCCGCGCCCCGCGATTTTACCTGCATTACGCATGTAATATACACATATACCTTCCTTATGAATTACTCTATTTATAAAAAATTATCGTACCAAAATCCGTTGCGTAGTTTTAAAGATCTAAGCATACAGGGATTGCCAGACGGCGGATAGCGACTTTGTTTTATACTATGTACTAGCTGTTGCCCGCGACTCCGTTCGCGTGGACTTTCATATAAACTGTGACCCTCCCTTTCCTCCCTTATAATCCTTTTTTCCTAGATTTTTCCTACAAATATTTTGTCCCGTTCCCGTGGAAATTTTGCAATATCCTGTTGCAAATAACCTTTAAGTTTAATAAGGTACCTGCATGCCATTTTCAAGCGTCTAACGTAAGCGGTTCAGATTTTTTCATACTAATGTTTTTCCCGCTAACTCCCGTTCCCGTGGGAATTTTACAATATCCTGTTGCTGCTAACGTTTAAGTTTAATAAGGTACCAAATTTCAAGCTTCTAACTTAAGCGGTTTAGATTTTTCATGCAAAAGGTTTTTCCCGCTAATTCCCGTTCCCGTGGGAATTTCGGGAATTCCTTTCTTAGCGGATGCCTACGTCATAACATCTATCTGCACTGCAAATTTCAGTCCGATCCGTCCAGTGGTTTTTGGGCTGTGCGTTGATAGATCACTATGTCAGTCAGTCAGTCACCTTTGAATTATATATATTTAGATTGATTTATGTGTTGTGTGAAACTTATATATAATATATGTATTGTTAGCATACCGACTAATATGCCATTCATACTTGCATATATTTTACGATATAATGCTAATATAGTACGCCATGATCTAAAGTGTGATAATTGAATAACAAGTTAGCAAAGTATTTAACATTTAGAATTTGTAAGAGATGTTGTGTTAAAACTTTAAAAATATTTTAAAATGATTCCGTCATGATCGAGTCATCTACACTATGGGCTACTGTCTACGAATTTAGTTTTCGGACTTAAGTCTATGTTGGTACGATTGGTACTATTTTTGTACGATTTAGGTACTTGATTGCTACTAGGGGGCGTTCATAAATTACGTGAGGTGTTTAAGGGGGGGAGGTGGTCGAGTCTAATCTCATCTAATCTCACGTTGGAGAGAGGGGGTCTCGGCAAATATCACGCAATTTTTTTTCTAATTGAAACAAAAAAATATATACTATTTTGGTCTATTTAATCCATATTGTACATGCTTAAGATTTAATCTTAAGCGTAATCGTCGTAACTAGTCGTAAATAAAAGCACGATGCAAATTGGTTTTTTTCTTTAATAACAAAACTCACATTTTGAAAAATCTCACGTGAGATTCGGGGATGGGGGAGGGGGTTGTATAAAATCTCACGACATCTCACCAGGGGGGGAGGGAGAGGCAGAAAATTAAAAAAAACACCTCACGTAATTTATGGACGCCCCCCTATATCGTTAAGCGGTAAACAGGATGTCGAAGAAAAGGTTGTTAATTGTTATTATGGTTTATTGGTTGTGAACACAATTGTGAACATTGAATTCAATTTAATCTGTGTCAATGCTCATTATATACTGCGCGACTAGCTGACACCACGGGCTTTGCTGTACGATTTACGTACTTATTGTACAATATACGTCTAACTTCCAGGGTCCGCAGCGAGCTATCCTGCCTAGACCTGACGTGCCGCATGGGTTGCGACTACGGGTTCGAGCTGAACGAGCAGCGCTGCCCGACCTGCCGCTGCCGCGACCCGTGCGCCGCGCTCGCCTGCCCCGCCGGCCGCGCCTGCGCACTCGTCGACGTCGCTTGTGATGCTGATTACTGCCCGCCTGTGCCAGCCTGTCAGATTGATTTACTAGTCTTGATCATTTATTTTTTCTTAAATTTTTTCTTAATAGTAGTAGAAGCAAAATGTTCCTATTCATAGGGTTTATAAGTATGTAGTGATTTATTCCGGAATACTGAAACGCAACTTAAAATTATGTACAACTTAAACCGGTCCGATGTGACAGTTCGCCATGCAATTCTGTCAAAATTACGAGTCTTAAGGCGTGCTTAAATTTAATTTGCGTATTATCTGGCCGGTAGAGCCTTTTAAAGAGTACACTTAAGTTGCCAACCTTTTTTCTAATTTTAAAATGAAATTGCGTGCAGGTCTGCCGAAAGCGAGCGGTCAGTGCCCGTACCTGGTGCCGTGGACGGGCGCGTGCGAGTGGGCGTGTCGCGCCGACGGCGACTGCGGGCCCGAGCGGCGCTGCTGCCCCACCGGCTGCGGCACCGCCTGCGCGCCGCCGCTGCACCACTCGCCCTGCCAGCAGCGCCGGTGAGACA
>JADANM010005263.1:6542807-6565414 GCA_026213755.1 Eurema hecabe | reverse complement strand
CTTTTATTGATATATCTTATCTAAACTTTAGAGTACGTTAAAACTATACTAACTATTTAACAATGTTTCAATAAACAAGCTATTTGACAAAGTCACAAGGTATATTAATTATGGTGTGGTAACATACAGATGGCAGGCAAGAGGGCTGGGCGCCGCGCTGCGCCGCGGACGGCTCGTTCTCGGCGCGGCAGTGCGCGCGCGCGCGCTGCTGGTGCGTGGACGCGGCCGGCCAGCGCCGCGCGCGCCCACCGCACGTGCCCGACGCGCCGCACCCGGACCCTTGCGGTGAGTACCACGAGCTTCTATATACATCTTAATATATATAAATCTCGTGTCACAATGTTTGCCCTCATTGGATTCCTAAACCACTTAACCGATTATAATAAAATTGCACACCATGTGCAGTTTGATCCAACTCAAAAGATAGGATAGTTTACATCCCAGTATTGCCCCGGCAACGGGAATTACGCGGGTAAAACCGCGGGACACAGCTAGTATTATTATAAGACTTACTATAATAGCCTAATACCGCATATCCAAAAGTATTAAAATAACTAATCCCCTGCGGTAAGTGCATCTATACATTACTGTAAGACTTTTACTTCAATAGCTTTCTTATATTGGTTACCGAAAAGTACTTCTTAATAATAATTGTTGGAGATCATTCGTAATTACATCATACGGTTTTATAACAAGTAATATTATGACGTCACACTTACCACAACAGTGAGCAACCTTGGCAAAAAGGCAAATATTACAAAATTTGCACATAGTAGTATATTCACTTACTTCTGTCTTCTTCCAATATATACTTACTTATAAAAACAACGCTACTAAATTGTAATACCGTTTTTATTTATCCAAAACGTACTTAAATTAAATTAACAAAAATTACTTATCTACTTACAGAAATTACCCAAATCGAGTCAGCACTCTTAGAGCTAGAACTGATAGGCGTAAACAGTACAGTTGGAGAAAAAGCCCGCTCCACACTGGCGTCGCACCTCGCGGCGTTAGGAGCGCGGGTGCCCGTCACTATGACCAGTGAACGCAATGTGGTGATACTACGGACAGTACTGCCCGGTCCTAGAGCTGTTGATCTGGTATACCACTTGGAGAATATGGTAAGTTAGTTAAAAATAAACAGGAGTATTTTAGTATGTTGTTGGAAAAAAAACCCTCTCCACACTAGCGTCGCACCTCGCATAGTCAAATTGCGAACTGTATTACCCAGTCCTAGAGCTACAGATCTAGTATACCACTATATTACGTAAGAAAGTTAGTTTAAATAGGAGTGTTTGTAAAAAACTCGAATTTAGCATCAAGGAGGCGAAAATAGTAGCACTCAAGGCTTGCCGCTTGCGACATATATTCTTGAAAAAAAAAGCCCGCTCCACAGTAGCTTCGCCAAACGCATAAAGAAACACGAATTGCCGTCACTGGGACCACTGAATGCAACTATTCAGATCTAGACCTGGTGTCTATGGTATTTTCTTATGAGTCCATGTATATTATAAATAGAGTAACCAAGCTACTATAGCGAATAGGTTTCAAAAAATGATCTGTTAAACCTTCTCATAATCTGTGCTACATAATATTAAAAATATTCAACTAAAAAAACTTTGTAACGCCCTTTTTTAATAATTTCAAAATATAATCCTATTTTTTTTATGATTTCTTTACTAATATTATATTATTTTATTTACAGGTAAAGAAAGAGAAGTTAGGTAACGTAGACAGGAGCGGCGACGGCGCGCTCGGCGCCGACGTGATCCGCAGCGAGTACCGCCTCGCGCTGGCGCCCGCGCACGTGCAGCGGGAGATCGTCAGCGAATCCACTGTACGTGTCTATATCTATATCTATATCTATATTATCAATGACCATATTTACCAAATCACTATATTAAAGGTACTCATCAACTCATAATCCTTACATCTTTAGAACGGTCGATTTATTAAAGTTATTGTTATTTTCATATTTATGAAATAAGATGTCCTAAAAAGAGAGAAAGAGTAGCACTATAATTTTGAAAGTATATTTAAAGATTTGGTTCGATTCCCACATCATATTTACACAGTTACAGTTAAAAATGCAACCAAAAAATTGAACCATAGACATGCATTTATATTGTTTACAAAATATATTTTTATCACTAAACTTTATTATAAAATTTCTATATTATATCCCAGGTGTCAGCAGCGACGTCATACCACACAGCCCTAATAGTCCTAGCGGCGACGTCCGCCTTCATAATAAGCGTTCTATGCGTGCTCGTGATGCTGTACCGCGCGCGCCTTCAACGCGAGCCACATAAGGCTGAACGCTTCCTACCCGCAGCACCACCGGTCTACGTACTATCAGCTGATGAGAAGGCGGAACTGGCCAGGGTCTTACACGCCCCACAACAACAACCAGACGACAACCATAGAGTATAATCTATAAACATTATCTGTGGCACAGCCATCTCTATGGCTACTTTAAGACTTGACACTTGACAGTTTTTTTTTAATTGAGAATAAAATTATTTATTAGAGAATAATTAGGGTCCAATTGACTGATGTCTCGTAACGATGATGTTCATAATTGTAATAGTAGAACGCGAAGCAACCCCTTGTAGGTGAGATGTATTGTATGATTTTGTATTGAAGTACATTTTGTTCGTTCGATTAATAATTAATGAATCTCAGTATTTCCATTGGCCATTGTCTCGTATAGAAAATGCTAGCACGATCTTCCATTCGATTTTAAGGTAACGAAAACTTCCAAAGGGAATGAAATGTAAGGCTGCAATGTGAAGCTATAAAATATTATGTAATTAATTATAAGTAAAGCTAAGTTTTAGCGCGAACGGACGCGCGTCGGGCATTCGACGAGCGTCTGTACGCACCTTTAGTTTGAGCATCGAGACTAGCCCTTACAAAAGGGATTGGAATTTTTAATCTGTCCTAAAATTAGCTATAGGAGCAAGCCTCGATGTAGAACTATCTAGATTCTAGTCTATTGTTTCATAATATCTTCTCATTTTCCTAGAACTCACGTAACGTACAAGCAATAACTATCTTTAACTATATTAAGGTATATTTATTTCGTTTACAAGTTTACATGATGAAATTCATGTTTAAATAAGTATTTATTATGTAAATAAAATATCGAATTAATTTTATCCACGCTGCACATTACTATATATGTACATTTTGTTGAATATAATATTTTTCTAGTGTGTACTTACCGTTTTAAGTTTATTCCAGTTATGTACCAATTCGATGTGTATTAAGAATTTATCGAATATGTTACTACTTATTATTAAATAGATAAAATAAATGTGTTAATTTACTTTATTCTCAACCCTTAAAACTAAATTTTCATAATTGATTAAAAGGCAAATAAGAAAAGTTATCTTCGTTTTCTCTAGAGTCGAGTGCAGAATAAATTTAAAAGAATATGTTTTTAATTACATTTTTTGTTTAATGGAAGAAACTACTGCAATGGTAAAAAAACAAAACCTACTACAAAGATAAATTTATTGACTATTGCATTCGATCCATTGATAACTATCCTAACATAATTTTCATAATATGCACAATAGACTACGAATGCCAGTCCATTCCTGAATATACTGAATATTTAATAGTCACGGGAATTCAATCACATCTTCATTTTATAGTACTTGACAGTACGTATATTAACGTATTTTTTTTCCCAATACACTTACAAAGAAAAACAATTATTGACGAAACAAAAGTAAGTTTGAATAAAAGAATATTTTTGTGAAAGTATCCGAACTAAAAATCAAAATCCCTTGTATTCTTTTCATTTTACTTAAAAAAGTTATATGGATGACAAATCAAATTGACATTTCTTCATGACAAAAAATTGACATATCAGAAGGGCCGGCCCGTACGCAAAGAGATTTATACAGAATGAATCAAGAAGGCGTACTTACTTGTTGCGCCGTTTGCCAAGAGCTAAGTTATCGGAGATGTGCTCGCTGTCTAAATGTTTATTATTGTAACACTGAACATCAAAAACAGGACTGGCGAAGACATAAAAGTGAATGTGCTCCAAAGTTGCAAAAACACGACTCGCGTAACATCGACAAAACTAAAACGTCTTCCCATACGGAAGAACAGTCAAAGAAAGTAAATATATCGACAATAAATAACGTAACGAATAGTAGTGAAACGGTTGATAAAGTAAAAGGGGAGGATAGTGAAACGAGACGATCAAAAAAATCAAAAAGAAAGGTTCCCAATAAGGAGGGTAGTGACATTATTGATAACAAAAATACCTCTACACCTAATAACGTAGCTCCTATTAATAATAGTAAAGTCAAAGAGACTGCTCTTAAAAATAATAGTGTGATATCAAGTGTAGTGTATACAAATAAAGACGTTTCGCAAGTTAGTGCCATAACTCATGAAGGGTCTTCAGAGCAGGAGATATTGAGTGAGAAAGCTCAACAATTAAACACTGTGGAGTTCTCGGCGGCCGGCTCTTCAAATGTTTTGAAGGCCATAAATAGGACAGAGATGAAGATGCCACCACTGCCAAGTTACACAGGAGAGCAGCCAACTAAGATAAAGGAATATCCGGAAGCATCTTTAAAGGGCAGTACAGCTCCATTTAACAACATGGTGAATAGTTATTATATGGACCCAAGTGATCCCAATTATGACATTTGCCAAAGAGTGATTAGGGACATGACACAGTATGGTGTGTGTGTTTTAAACAATTTCCTCGGTAAGGAACGAGGACTCTTAGTGCTAAATGAAGTGTTAGATATGTACAGATCAGGCATATTCACAGTGAGTATTTATGTTTAATCTAGGAATTTAACAATCACAACACAAATATTTAATATAGTCTTCACTATATACTTCCTTATAGTTTAAAACAAAATGTTGAAATTTTGTACCCAACTAAGGCAAAGTCAAAAGGAGAAGTTAGGCCGAATTTACTAGCCTTTATAGTACCTAAATTGTTGATCTGATTCTATTTGTCAGATATTCATAAGCATGTGATATATTATTTTATAAACATGTATATAATAAAATCAAAAAGTCATACATCTTTCTAAAAGTCCGGCAATCCACTCTAGAGCTATCAAGCTATCAAGCCCAAGTGTTTATAAAAAGTAATGTAATGTAATAGTGGCCATAACCAATTTCCATGAGGTGCCTTGCCCCCTTGTTTGTCTGCTATGTTGTTAAAAAAACAGTCACCTACTAGTAAACAACTTCCCATAGACATAAACATGACATTTATTCATATCACCAGCTTTGAATGCCCCCCATTGTATGAGCAAGAATTATAATAATGACATAAGCAATCCCAATACTGTTACCCAGTCTTCTGAAGTGATTTTTTTTATTTTTTTTACTTGGATAGCTTGACACAAAGGTAAAAAACAGGAAATTAACAGTAAATTAATGCCAATTAATACCTATCACTTATAGTTTAACTTAAAAATTACATTTAGGCTAAATAAGCTAGGCTAGGAAGGATACGGTCAAAATTTAACAAGATTATTTTTAATTGTATTTATGCTATTATAAAAAAGATCAATGTCAGAGGCATTACACACTCGATTAAAGAAAGTACACTCTAACCAAGTAACTGCGATCCCTGTGTGAGCCATGACATTTTTGAAGTCATTTTGTTTCTTAAATCTAAAGTATTAGCAGAAAAATTAACACAAAGTATTTAACTATGTATTTTATTTATGCAACATTTTTATCATGACCAATAAATTTTATGAGTATCTAAATTGTCTTAGTAAAGTAAAGATATCACATCTTACTACAGTGTAAATTCTTTGTAGTTATAATATTCTATGTTATGAATGTTTCCAGTTCTGTTTTTGTTGATTATTATATGATATTATTTTTGAATTGAATTTTTTACAGTGACAATATATTATTAATTAATTAAGACCGATTGCTACACCATAATGATTGCATCAATATAATAATACAATCGCATTACATTTTATTTATGAAGGAGTTTCACTTTTGTTGAGTTTTCTGAATCATATTCATGTAATCAAAGAATACTTGAACTATAATTAATAATCATGAACAATGAAATATACTAATCCAATTAATATAATTAATTGTCAATGTTGTGTTTAAGATATAGTTAATTATCAAATTTATATGTTTATGTAGGTGTATAATGCAGTATCTTAATAAATCACTAACATTTTACACAATAATGTTTTAACCGACTAGAATCAAAAAGTAAAAAACTGATTTCAATGTTGTATGTCAATTAATTTTAAATATAATAAAAGAATAATAATATGACATAAGTTTAAAGTTATACATTTATTAACACATAATTATTAACAGGTTTAGTAATTAACAGAAATTTTAGAAATAAATAGCTGAGCTATGTGGATCTTTAATTCTCATTCAGTTTATTTAATAATTGTTCCGTTTTAATTTGCTTACTAATGTAGTATCTATGGAGATGTCCAAAAGTAACTTTCATTTTTTTTCTGACTACAGATAAGACAAGAACATTTTAAAATTATTGTTTTTTAGGTACAAAGTGGAAAAAAAATCTAAAATGTTCTTTTTGAGCAACTTGTGTACAATTAAATATTTTTCTAATAAAAGGTTAATAGAAGATTCAGTAAAATATTGAAAAAAAGTATTATATGTAGATGTGCAGAAAACCAAATCTTATCACAATTAAAAAACACATTATTTTAACTTATAACTTAATCCTCAAAAATAGTTATTAAAAATACAATAAACATTTTACATCTTATAGAAATATATTCAAAGTCCATTACATATAAGAATGTGCAGACCTTGCTTATTTTTGTAGGAATAATCATTTGTTTCTCCCCAGGCCGGTCAACTAGTATCCAATCCCGGGAGTACGGAAGCTCAGACAATACGGAGTGACAGAATCACATGGATTGATGGCAAGGAACCTCACTGCTATCACATAGGACAGCTTATTAGTCAAGTAAGTTTGCTCGGTACATATATGCTGCCTGGATGTTTGAAATATGGTTTGCAGGGAACGGACCATGGGTTATGTCAGTCCTGTACCTACCCAAAACCCCTCGGTGTTCTGTTTTACCACAGGGTAGGAAGTGAAGTTAGTGGTCAGTGCCTACGGGCAAATTCGTACACTCTTTCACAAAAAAATATGCTACCTTGTATTTATATATTTGGGAGAATATCTGTTGTGTGACCTGTGTGTATACATCTTATGAATCGTCCAATATTGTAATACGTAAACTTTAGAAGACACAATCGAATCGAAGACTTATTGATAAACGTGTCGTATAAAAATCTGATTAAAATATTAAATTGATCGATCAAAACTATAGATTATATTTAAAAGGATTTTTTTGCGTTAGTATGGTTTAAAATACGTTTTAACTGATATATATTAAAGGAATTTAAAAAAAATACAATACGGAAGAATGAGCCTAATAAGGAAAGCAATGTCGATGTCATTTAATATTAATTTTCTATGATGTATGAACATCTGTGTGATATTGGTCACGTCTGCCCTTCTATTCAGAGTTTATACCCAAGGCCCTTAAACGCAACGTCTGTAAGTTATGGCGCCATAAACTTTCAATTTCGTTTGATACCACAAACAATTATGTACAAGAATTAGGTCGTACGCTGCATGAATGAACTTGAATTTAAATAGCATAAACTATTATTTAATCTAACCCCAAAATATTTGAACGAATTACCCTAAAAGAGAAAATGTTCGAACCCTTTTAGTATGCTATTAATATGCAAACGTTTCTTTACGCAAACGCGAATCGCAAATCCGTTCATTTTTACCTAACTTTAAATGCCCGTTTAAATACTACCGAGATATGTCACAACTCACATCTTAGACCACATACCATCGAAAACCTTTACCTTAAGGTAGCATTTCAGGTCGTTGCATCTTATTTAATGGCTTGATATTCCAAAATGTAATAAATAAGGTTAAGTCTGCCACTACATAATTTATAATTACTTTAGGTACTGGTATACATAATACATTTGATATAAGAGTCCGTTACAGACATCTAAAGTGTCCACTACAAAAGGGTAAAAAAATGTTATCTTAAGTCCTCTTACGATAAATTTTGTCTAATTGAAATGAGCTCAACAATCTTAGAATTTGCGCAACATTTTCCTCATACGCTACGTTTCATTTGCTTAAATTATTCACGCTCAGACAATTTATTTCAAATAGCCCTTAAATATTTGTCATCTTTGTTAAAGTGACCAAAATACGCTGTTTTTTATTATGGTTAGGATTTCTATACTCATTATAATGCTTTTTCTTGTCCTATGTAGTTGAGCTAACAAAGCGAAAAAGGTTTAAAAAAACCAATAAATTTATTCTACTATTTTCTTCTACGCCTAATTATTGCTTTGCTACACCTTATAAATGTTTATATTAAAGGTTATCTGTCTCATCACTTAATGTTCTCGCACAATCCATCATTATCGTATATCGTCTATTCTTTTGTTGCCTGGAAGAGATTGTTCCTAATGATAGGCCAACATCTTAGTCTTTAGACCAAGTGCCCTGATTTAAAGAAATTTGAATAAAATAATAATAATTTACCAACTTTTTGAATTCCAACTGCGAAAATTCTTCGGCTTATCTCTTATATCCATGTGTCAATAATTAATTTATGAATTCGCGGTTTGTCGTTCAAGTCACGTTCTTATCTGCTATCAAACATTGGTGCTATCTCGCTAAACTATTTGCTCGTAATTATCGATGCATCATTGCTCTGGTATGTTTATGAATTTGCAATAATTTTTTTTAAAAAAAGTCTTTTCGATAAATACATATTTAAAGTGAAATATAGATTAATGCTTATGATATTAAGGATTTGTGGGAGACGTTTTTGAGTGTTAATACAACGGCACAGTGCCTTGATTTGGATGCCAAAGTTTGTTTCAATTTCCACGTTGAAAAATACGTTTGTAGTAGTTGTGTATAAGATTATGTAATTCGATCTCAAAAGCTTGAATTTTTAACCGAAATTACTTTTTATATCTCATCGCAGTCGAATGTTAATAACAATTCTTATTCACACATAGGTATCTCAAAGAAATATTATAATTAAATAAAAATTCAATCTTTGTCTGTGTATCGTATGACGAGTATCCTATGATCTCATCTATCTATCCACTATCTGTCCACTCCAAAGTATTCTTGGAACATTTAACGTTAAATCTATTTGTTTTTTGGGTTCCAAATCAAGTTCGTCATCCGTGTCGTTAATGAGACTATCTTACTGATATAACGTTATGATATTAAGATTAAGATGTAGTCAAAATTGCTAATCTACACTTCTATACTAATATTATAAAGAAGTAAAGTTCGTGTGTTTGTTAAATTGTAAGGGTTAATCTCGGGATCTACTGAACCGATTTTAAAAATTCTTTCACCAATAGAAAGCCACATTTTTACTGAGTGTCATAGGCTATATAAAAAAGGATTGTTAACATTATGCCCAACGAAGTGGGCACGGGTCATATACTTTACTTTTAATATATTGTTGATATAATATATGTCATGTTGGATTCCTAAATGTAATCTATACTAATATTATAAATGCGAAAGTACCAGAAATACTCCGTCTCGCTTTCACGTCAAAACAACTGATTCGATTGTAATGAAATTTGGCACATAGATATTTAAAGCCTTAAAGCGTAAGAAAAGGCACAAGGCTAATTATAATAAAAAAAAAGAATCACCTCATTACATGAGGGTCAAAGTTTATATGAAAATCGACACGGACGAAGTCGCGGGCGACAGTTTGTAAAAAAGCTATTTTAATGACCTAACATTTTTATATATGTAACTAAGCTAAGCGATTCTATGAAGTCATCAGCTTTCTACGGTATGTTTACAAAATTTTGCGAACGGTGAATGAACGCCGCTAACATAATGGCACTTGTGATATCGGTCGGCATAGAAAGTATGCCTGCATACCTTTCTACATTTGAATACCTACGCGAAATATTTGCGTCACCGCGCTGGTGATTAAGGAGAAATCTTATATCAAATAATGTAGTACATATAGTTAAATTGAACCGATTACCAATACTAACGTAGATAATGCTTTACTTCCGGTGTTTTTAAAGCGTAGGTTAAATGGAGCTTGGTGTTGATAATATTTTCAAATTCGAGCGATAGGATCCATATATAATTTATAACATTTACTTGTGAGCTTGTCACATGATTTACTTTTATTATACAATTAGTATAGATATAATTAATGTATCCTCCCCGAGTTCTTACTCGGCCCTAAATTTTATGATCTCCGAAAATCGGATTCAACTTTCAAACTCAAGCGATATGTCTTTTGATCACTGTAACATCATAGTTGAACGGTATTACATTTTCTTTACAAATAAAAATATTTTTATAACCCATGCAATATATTGATAAATGAAAACTCAAGTTCTAAAGCAAAAATGCTTCCAAATGTTGATTGAGATGTTGAAATGTTGATTGATTACTATGAATCAGACAAGAACCATTCTCTAAGTAAAGTTTTAAACTGAAGGTTCACTCTAATTTCTACTACGTGAACCCTCGCAGTCATTTCTTAAGCATTTATTAATTAAGAAAGGTCATCAAACATTTTTAATGAACGCATGTTTCAGGTGGACAATATAATTCTGAAAGCAAATAAAATGGCGAACAATGGAAACATGGGCAATTACATCATCAACGGCAGGACGAAGGTAAGCTTTGCTTAAACATATTTTTTTCTTCTGTACGGGTCATTATAAAAAAGTTGGGTAACTCTTGAGAATATTTTGTTTGCTATTTTTATTAAACAAATCTCTGCAAATTTTAGTTATATGATGAAAAATGTAATGAATATATTGTACCAAATCAGGCAAGTCACTTTTTAAAGTAAATTGTAATCTCAAGAAAATATATTTATTAAGTCTTTGTCTATATTGGCCGAAGACATTGAGTTACCGAATTTTTGTATAATCACCGTAAAATCAGTCATACACAAAAATAAGAAATAATTGTAGGAGTGTAGCAAAACTTTAAAATAACTAATAAATAAAAGTATAATCGTTGAAATAAGAAATTCAAACAAATATATTTACATTTTTTGACGGGGCTCTCGTGCAACGAATAAGAACAATTTTAACAAATATTTGGTTTGTGTTTAAAGTAGGTCCTGTTAATAAACTTGGCAGAAATAACAAGGGTTTAGTTAAATAGACTACAAAACCGGACATGTCGTTATGAATAAAGCCATTAAATACATGATGTATAATTAGTAAATTATAACTGTCGGTTAATCCTAAACTAGCTGATCCGTGCCCACTTCGTTAGGCATAATGTTAATGATCCTTTTTGATTTTTCGGTTGTTTTATATAGCCTATGACACACAGCAATAATGTGGTTTTCTATTGGTGAAATAATTTATAAAATCGGTTCAGAAGATTCCGAGATTACCCCTTACAATTAATTTAACTAACACACAAACTTTACTTCTTTATAATATTAGTATAGATGAATTCGTGTAATATAAAAATGCTTGTACTTTTAAATCTGAATCATTCAATAAATGTAATCATATTGACTAATTAAGTACTTTATTGTTATTTTTTGATAATAATGTATAATTATTTTATTTGTATAATCATTTTTCTATTATGTAGGTATTAATCAGTACGATCGATTTTGATAAAGGTTATTGTATGAAATTTTCCATTTCAGCTTTTGATTTTTTATTGCTTTAATTTACATCAGCATTATTACATTGTTTAAAACAAAGTCCTTTTCTTGTGTCAAAAATTTTGATGCGTTTTTTATCAGGTAGTGATTTATGAGGAAGGTTCATAATAAGGTGTATAATACATGCATAAATTCTGGTATTTCGCGAGGTTCGGCTAGTATAAGACACCTATAGCTATTTTGACGAATAAATGACGTATACCTAATATAATATCTAGTATCTTTTGCTTTGAGTGTTGGTCGATCGACACTGGAAAAGTACATATAGTATTTTCCTTTTTATTTTTCTTCGGTATTGGCTTTGTCTATGTATGTGTTCACAAAAGAAAGGTATTATTGTACTACGTAAATTATTCGTTACCTGATTATTAGAACAAGACATGCCTACATTAAGATGCTGATATCACCACCCCTTTAAAAATCTTTGTCTGCCCTTTTAACAGCTCTTTATTATATTAATATGAAATTATTTCTGTTTGTGAAGTACGTTATTGCGAAAAAGTGTTTTCCCACGCTTACAATTTGTATTCGTAGTGATTAATATGTATGTGTAGGTATACATGTATATTATATATTGTAAGATTCATTATCAATTTGACAATATGCCAGATAAGATCTTTACGAACATGTCTAGAAAATTAATTAACGTTTAACTAGTTTAGTTTCGTTTCTATTATGTAAGTTTATATTATTATGATTTCTGTACTATCTAATCATATACATAGTTAATATTATTGAATGCATTATCTTGTGGGATAATTAAAGAGCTATTTGTATATATAAGTATTTTATTGCCACTAATTTTAACGATTTATTATCGTTATATAATAGAGGACGTTATAAAAGAGACCACACAAGTTGTCGCCACATCTACATATGTTTGTTATGGGCTTATGTGTATGATTTGTATTAAATATTCGGGGTGATTGCTCGCCTAGCGCCGGTCACCGCGAATATTTCGCGTGGGTAAACTGAAATCTATTTCTATTAGCGATTCGTTATCAGTGCCAAGACAGCGGATATCGTTGGCTACAGCTTGATAATAATTAGGGCTGCCCTGATAATGTATAAACTAGGTTATGATCCGTTAAGTGTTAATTCGAGTGCCTTTCCCAATTCTTGGTGAGGTATATGTAAACAACAAAATTACGTCAAGTATGAATGAACAGTATTCACGCGGAAGTGTGTATTGATTTTAAGCGTAAAGCGAGTACATTATTTATTTTAACGTCAATGTCGCGTAACAGTTAAAAAAATTAACACTTACGATACAAATAAATCAATAACGTTGACTTCTGCTTTATTCTAATACAAACTTATCATCGTACTAGCTGAAAATGTAGATTTTTCAGTATTATAATGGTAAATGTGCGTAAACCGCGCATCCCTACGGTATCGGTTTGCGCGTGCGCAGAGCGCTCGCGGCGTACGTGATCCGAAGCATGGCGGCCGGGGGCGCGGGGAGTGGTGCGGGCAGCGGGGGGGTGTGACTGTAAACATTACAGCTGCGAGCCCACGCGGGCAATGTTTACAAACTGAGCTACGTACGCTACGGAGCTCCTTACAGTGCTTAGAAGTATGTTTAGTCTGTATTTAATGTGGTCGAAGATCAGAATTCGACAGATGGCCGACCTTCGCCCATCTGTTCACTGAATGAATGTTATGTGTCGTGCGCCGACTTGCACTCGTGTAAAACTCGTTTTTTATAATATCCGGACAACAAATATTTAATACTGTAAATACTGTACTGTACAATAATGTAAATTTATGTTTAGAATTGAATTTAAAATCGATTCACTGAAATCACGGATTGTAATTTAACAATCATCATAATATAACTCTTGTTATTAAGAAATAAATTTCAGGACTGTCTAACTATTTTCCTAATGAAAAATATAATTAATTTTTCTTAAAGAAAAAGTACTTAAAAATAGAGGCCTCGGCGTAATTTGCTTAAGATTTATTTAGGATAAAAGATAAGAAATAATTTGTTTATAATCCGTTATAAAGCATTTTAGGTATTTCAGTGCTACAGCCTGCTATGCTCTGTTTCACACTATTATATATTTTATTGCAATATTACATTTTTGAGCACTTTAATTTGTTTCTAAGTGCTAATTTACATTTTTTTCGGCATTTATGCAAGATGGAACAAGAATTCTTATCTAACTATGGTCTATTTTCTTATACCAAAAAGACCATAGATGAATGAATGACCATGAAAAAGACCATATTTAGATAAAAATTCTTGAATAAACCCAAAAAAGATTTTTTTTAAATAAATTTTAAAATAAATACGAACATTTAATTCTAATAAGTATCATACAAGAATCTTCTTTAAGTGCTTGTGAAATGCCGTTCACTATACAAATCATTTTGGATGCATTGTTAGAAAATTCAGCAATTTACTTCAAAATAAATTCATTTCTAGAAGAAAGAATCGTTCTAAATTCTTTAATAAATTCTGAGCTTGTGACGAAAGGATCTAGAACGAAAAATTACATAATGTTACGATATTTATAGATGATGTATATCAAAATGAGAAAAAAATATACGATCTAATTGAGAAACTTCCTTTTCGAAGTCGGAGTAAGCTAAAACCATGCCACGAAACTTTATTGACAGAATGAGCACATCACAAAATTCTAAGACAAATTTTCTATTTAAATATATACGAATATGTTAATAGCTTTCGTTCATTTTTCATGGTTATATTCTCTACAATATTGTTGATAGCCTTTAAAAAATCATAACCTTAATATATTCTATATATGGACTACAAAATAACACACGGAAATACTAAAAATAGAGAAAGGTCTGCGAGAAATTGTATATTGTGTGTGTTTGTGTGTGTAGTGTGCGGTTTCACCCGCATTTATTCCTATTGAATCACTATCTGATAATTAAAAAAAAGGCTGAAAATCGGTTGCGAATTTTTAATATTTGAAGGATACATAGGGACAGACGTAACAGCGATATTGTTTTATATACTATGTAATAATGATAATAAAGAAAATTATAGATAGTTAAAGTTTCTTTGCCTACCCACATTTTTTTATTTGAGATATTTATTTCATTGATAAATTGCGAGCGAAGCCGTGGGAAAAGCTAGTTAATAATAAGTAAATGCATGAAAGTTATTTATATGAATGAGCGTAGCTCGTAGGCCGTAAATAGTTTTATGAGGGCAGCGTCAATTGCCGGCCACTACTCACTTGTACTGGCATTGCTCTTGAATACGTTAACTTGACCTGTTTTGGTAATAAACTTGAAGGAACTTCTACAATGTTGTTAACTGTGGTGAGACGATTCGATTTTTTCGCAGTTTCGATTACCAGATCGATGGATATTTTAAGTCTGGTATCTTGAAATTAATTTTTTGAGCTTGTCGAGTCTAATCTAAAAGACTTTTTATGCCTAATGTGACATTTTGTCATTTTTTAAAGTAGGGAACTACTCAAAGGATGCAAATGAGTATCAGGAAAAAGCCGTAGTGTGAGTCGGACTTTTTCTACTATCTACCACTATTTCACTGTATTCTGTCTTTCCGCTTCATATGGAGGTCACAGTCAGATTCTTTCATAACACAAGGCGTGCCTACCGATATGGCAAATTTAATCTTACCCTCCTTTTTATGTAATCGAGTTTTGTATAATATGAGGAAATATGATAGTACGTATTCTCTGCCATAGGTTTATCATTGAAATGTTTTCTTTTATTTATCTTTAAGAACTCAGTGACGAAATTTCGTCTTATTTATTGCTTATCACGATATGGTGAAAAAGTTTAGAAAAACCAAATTTTCGATTTCATCCAAATATCTATTCACCTGTATAAGGGACTTGAGTCTAGGGTTAAGAACCGAGTCTAGTACCTGATTTTATCTAATAAACATAAAGTAAACAAGGAAAATATCGAGTGAGTCAACTATTGCATCGATCGAGCTGCAACTGCGCGGGAATCCCGGCGAATAGTTGCACAATCTGCTACGAGTGAATGCTAGTTTAGATTGGCTTGTATCTATTTACAAGCATATGCTATTGCGTCGTACTATTCGTTTGCTTTGGATATGATTCTGTTTAATGTATAAGTGGTACTTATGAGATATGTCACTAGACAAGCTTTCTTGGAAACAGTAAAAACGTCTTCAATGTTATTGCTTGTTAACCAATTATATTATATTAAATAGATATTATTATTTTGAAGACGCAAAAACATCCTAATTAGGACGTCTTACCTTTAAGTGATTGGTTACCGGTGCATTGCTGCCGCTGCTGTGCGGAACACTTTTTTCGGTTGATTAGTAGGTGTATAACATATCTATTAACTATGATATCATTTTTCTTAACTATATTTTTTATAAGGATGATTCCCCTAACAATAATTTGATATTCTTCTTGATATTGTTAAAAATCGTAATCGTATACCATGATTCATTCAATACCGTTTCAAACCCATAAAAGTAATGCTGTCTGTTGGTTAAATTTCTCTTATCTCAAAATTTATATATTTATTTTACCATTAAATATTATTATAGCCTTGATAGTAAACAACGATCTTACGCATGAATTTTCATTCAATGAGGAGTCTATATTTATTGTTGTTTTGTAATTAGTAACACGTTTTTTTCAGATTGTATGGGAATCTTTGTAATAAAAATAATAATGATGTATAATTTTAAATTGGAAATATCATTAACTGTTTATCTGCATGTATTTCAAGTTTGTTTTGTTGAATTGGATAAAATCGATTATTTAAAAATATGAATCGGTATTACACTTAAAAGCGTATGTTTCTGATAAAAGATTTTTCAAAATTTCATCACAAAATGAATAAGTAAATATCTACATATATAATTAGTATCGACAAACTTGTACCACATCTTGTACACGACTTTAGTAAAGCCTTTGATAATGTCTCAACATTACGTATTCACTATTTGCAGGCGATGGTGGCCTGTTACCCAGGCTCCGGCAGCCACTACGTGAAACACGTGGATAACCCCAACAAGGACGGGCGCTGCATCACCGCGATATACTACTTGAATCGCGACTGGGACGTCAAGAGATGCGGGGGGTTGCTCAGGTATGCTTACTGGGTCCTATGTTGTATAGTGATTATAATGTTGGGCACGTTTTTAATGTTTGTTTTTATTAATTGTTTGTACTAATCGTAGTGTATTACAAGTGGTTGCGAGTAAAAGGTTTACCCGTACTTTCTCTCACGTTAAAGTAAGAGTAATAATAATAATTGTCCTTCCTCAAAACATTGGTTCTGACATTTGACTGATTATTATATTCTTGCTCAAAAATTAGACATACAAAAACCAGCACTTTATTAAAGCCATAGTATTATATATGTAATCAATTACTTGTATGTAAACGAATATTAAATAACATGACGTTAAATATTTTCAGGGTGTTCCCCGAAGGCACCAACCAGGTGGCAGATATAGCCCCCATCTTCGATAGAATGCTGTTCTTCTGGTCGGACAGGCGGAACCCTCACGAAGTGCAACCTGCCTTTGCTACTAGGTACCTAGTACATATTATTATTAAAATTCATAGATTAACCTATTTGACCAATACGTATTTCAATTGATCTAACGTGAGTTTACTGTTTTGACACTCTTTTTCTGTATGTATGTATTCGATCTTATTTTGCTCCTAGGTACATATTAATACTGTTTTAATGGATTAAAAAAATAGTGATGACACAAAATAAACAAAGTTCTTTTGTTGGCTCATTTTGTACATTTTGGCCTTTCTTTACGCTTAAGTTTTTTTATAAAAATTATAATAAATAACGTATTTAATTGCAGATACGCTATAACACTATGGTATTTCGACGCGCAAGAAAGAGAAGAGGCGCTTCGAAATTATAGTAAGTGTTAATTTATCTAGTAACTAGTTATTTGTAAATATAAATAAATGGATTTATTTTCAATGTAATTAGTATTTAGTACAAAAAAAATTAAAACTATTCTGAAATTATGTCAAGCCGTGTCACAAAGTAGAGTTCTATTTCGTAAAACAGCAAGTTTTATAATCTGTGTAAAGTAGCCAGTTGTCATTCTAAATGTCATATTAAAATTCGTGTCTTTAAACGAGAGAAGGCATGGTAAATAGAAAATATCCATTATAATGCTTCACATAATGCACATTTTGAAAATTCTTGATAATAAATAAAACAGGTATTCTATACCTATAGTACAAAATAAATCTTATTAATATTTGTAGCGGCTGCTACTTAAACGATAAACATTATTTTATGTTTATTCTATTCATGGTAGCTTCTTCCTAAGTTCATCGGGAGGCCATAATCCTTCTTTAATACAATGCTTTTTTTTCAGAACGCGGTCAACCGTCTTCAAGCAAGTGATATCGGTTGCGAGGGTTGCCCTCATTCAGAACTCGCGTGACCTGCTAATTACGAATGGTCAAATTCATATAAAAATACCCTTGATATAAAATCAATTCGAAATACAATGGACTTTTTGCTACCTTAGTAAACATACAAATTCATATAAATTCTTGTGAGTATTTTCAGATGCAAAATATACAATACCAATAAAGCTGCCATTAATTGATTAAACAGACAATTTTAGAACTAAATTAAAATTTTCAATTTCAAAACAAATCTGCGACTAATAGCTTACAAAACGTCACAATGAATTTATACAATAGCTGAATTCTGAGTTACTTAAACAGATTTATAACTTTTATGAAAAAAGTTTTAATTAATATGATCATTTATTATTAGCGGGAAATCGTTAATAAATTGACGTTCTAAGAAATTAGTCGTTAATTTGACGTGGGTGCCATGTGCAATCTGTAGTGTCTGTGGTAAATGTCAAAAGTGTTTTATATCTATGACTATAGATAAAATTATCTATGGTAATTCAAAAATTATATTATAGTCTTAAGAGTTAAGACAAGATTGATTACCGTATTTTCTTAACATCGTATTAATTGAAGCAAAATCGAGCACTAAGCACGCTATGTGTTTTAATAGAAAATATTATGGAAAGTTTGTTGAAAACGAACGTCTATCATTGATAGAAAAAGTCATAATTTAGATAGTTATAATTATTTTGCTAAAGAGACCTTGAGTATTATCAAAAATAAAAAGATTTGTTAATGTTTTGAAAGTCACTTTTTTTTTCTTTATGTTTATCACTTCATTTTTATTTTCCACTTTTAAAATATCTTTTCTTGTGAGTCTTTAGCTCTTTTGAAAACATTAACAAATAAAAAAAAATCATCGCTCTTGTCCATACGAGATTTCATTTGTATAGTATTTATTTAACTTAGATTTCTGTGCGATTGTACATACTACATACACTATAAATCTTACCACCATTTTATTTTTCACACAGAATTAATAGACTATGAAAAAATCCCCTTTCTATATAAAAATATGCATTTTGTTTCCAAATATTTATTATTTAAATGTGTCACAAAGTGCTATATATACATATTTAGTTTATAATTATGTTAACAATTTTGATTGTGTAAATAAGACCTTAGACAATAGCCTAGGCTATATATAAAAGTATTTAATTTTAGGTAGGTCTGATGAAATTGTAATTATTTCATATTATAAATTAGCTATGACTAATAATAGCTAACGAATTGTGATTGTAAACAAATGTATAGTTTGTCTGTATGAGAGATGTAACATACAATATAACTATTTTCTTTGTAAACAAGTGATATTAAAATGTTATTACTATTTCGTTGTTTTATTGTCTCAAGTCATTTACTGCACTGAATAATGATGAATGATAACCATATATTCCTAACTGTTGCTAAAGTTAGTATAATAACTTATAAAATTGAGTATATTTATTTATTTCTTTATGATACCATATTTCTAACCTAGAATAACCCATCATTCATCTACTTTTTAAAAGAAATTAAATTGCAGCCGGAATAAAAAAATACACAAAAAAGCCACATTAATACTTGTAGATATAACAATTTCTTATGTATGCACAAAAGCTACAAAACCGTTTAAATTATTAAATTATATAATTACCTGACATAGTTAAACTTAATGGTTAATAAATTTATATTGTGCCTGAATGTCCGAAATTAATCTAAAATATGTGAAATGTCAACGTGGCATTTCACATTGTCACATTTAATGACGACTTTATTTTTATAAAAATAATATTTTTTATATTTTCTACAAGATTTATTTTTATATATTCTTGTATACTTTGATTTATTTTTGATAAATGTTTTAATTAAATAAGATGTTGCATATAACATCGAGCGTTACCGTCAACAGTGCTTCTTGGGGCCGCGCCAGTGAGATAAGCTTTTCCTCGGAGAATACCGCTACATCTGATGTAATTTTTAACATTTGATGATTTTTTGTGTGATAACTGTTCAGGAGGTTTGCCTGATATTAATAGACTTCCTCCCATGAACAGAACTACCGGCCAAATACTCATACCGGATAATGCCGGAATACTGAAACGCAACTTAGATTTAACTACAACTTAAACCGGTCCTATTTGACAGTTAAGGCGTGCTTAAATTTAATTTGCGTATGAGTATTTTTCAGTATTCCGGCATAAGTGTTATACTCGTAGAATACAATGCCTGCTTTAAAAATAGGAAAGGGTAAACGAGGATAGAGAGGTAGGAATGGGCCTCGGGCTTCCTACTTAATACTTATCAAACGAAACGTAATAACGTATCTGACAAGATGCCATCATGAATTGAAGCCAGTTTTCTATGGAAGGGTGTTACCATCGCTATGTCCGATATAGAATATATGAATTTTATTATAAATTATACTATTTAGTAATATATGATACAGTGTCGGTGGTCAAGGTAAAGAAATTGAGCCCGCCAATGACCACGAGTGCCCAGAAATACGGTACATTATATTCCATATTATTTCATGACGTTGAAGAGGATCTTCTGACTTTAAAAATTATTTTTAAAATAAATTTATTTGCGTACGCAAAAACTATATCTCGAAAACATGGTCAAGGGAACGTCCTTTGACGCGGGAACTGGTAAGATAGTTTATATAAAAATGTAGTGGTTTATTATCGTATATTTTCTTTATATTTTCAGGCCATGGAGCTTTCTATAATGTTCTTCGATAAATTTAGGTAATAAAATAACTGTAAACATTGCTTATCACTTTATTTATTAGCACACGATACAGCCTATTGTAGTGATTCTTATTTAATACTTAATAATCTTCCAGTATACCATACTTCAACTCCTGTATGTTTGCTACAATATTAGAGGATGCCATTACTCAGTTGAAGATCCTTCGTATGTATTAAAAATATACTTTTGCCATTAAATAGTTTTGCATTAAATTAATACTTACCTACCAAGCTGTGGTTAAGTCTTCCAATTGATATGATCTTATCAATTTGGCAAACTTTTACCACATTAAAAAGACCTAGTCACATCAAATAATGACTGCATGAATATAATGTACGATCCAAAAGTATCTATTTATATATTTTTATGATAGTCAACTGACCGGACGGACGGACAACTGATGGATGGTTAACTATTAGTCTTAAATAAAGTTAGAAAAACTAGAAACATCTCAAATGCGATGCTACTTACACATTTCCAAATATTTTCAATAATGGCATTATATTCTTCGTATTGTGATGATGATTTTAACAAATAATGTCTTTAATTGTTAGAGGCATGCAACACCGATCTTCGGTTTGTCAAAACGCAAGCGGACATGACGCAACTCCTCGCGGACAAATATGGCGTCGCAAAAAAAGCCGTTAAAGACGAACTAGATAATATTGATCCGAAAAACCTTCACTGTCTAGAATACAAGCTAGATAAACTGGAGAATGACAGGTTTCAATTTTTTATAACATCTAGTTGTTAATGCTGTGTTAACTGCGTAAGAACATTATTGACCCTTACCAATATGATATCTTTGACCGGGTGGTTCCAGATATTCCTTTTTTATCGAAGTGAAAAAAGAATTGTAACGTTTATCTGAATTAAAAGAAAATTCATGACCAGTTGAACCACTGGTCTGCCTAATTGTTGAATAAATAACATGAGAACGTTTCAGGATCTGTCGTCTTGGCAGGAATTCTTTAAAAAAGCCTTAAAATATGTCGACAGAGCTTAATATACATTTGCCATTCTTTTTCAGGAAATTAGTAATAGATATTTTAATAGACACTTATTTGGACTTGTCAAAGCACCGGCGTTCAAATGTCCTTATTAATCACGTAGCAAAACTGATGACTAAAAATGAATATCTCGAAAATTTGACTGAGGAGGAGGACAAAAACAGGATGTATGTAGATTTTCATATGATATCTTATTTTATTATCTTATTTTATATATTTTATTCATCCAAGAATGAGCTCTACAGGGTAATATGTACTATATTTTTAAATGATCTGTAGCACATACCGAGATCTGAACCGCCAACTTCGTCAACAACGAAACCACATCAAATCGGTTACCTACGATATAAATACAGTTATAGAAAATCTCAAATCAAAAGTTGCGGTAAGTTTTTACTATGGTACCTACTAAATTTTCTTTCTTTTAATGACTATTTCCTAAGATTTTTTTATTATATTTACAGGATTCAGCGTTAAATATAGAGATATGTAGCCGTTATGTTGAAAACTGGCAAAACGCTCGCACCGAGCAAAACAAGCAGTCAATTTTCGTGAAAGAACAACCCCAAACTGAGAATATAGAGTATTACAAACAACGAACAGACCAGGAGCATCGCGTGCACACTGAAGTCGAACTCCTAATCAGCATTTTAATCAATGTAAGTTTGCTCATTAATTAAAAACATTTCGATTGACAT
>JADANM010005263.1:6502975-6542707 GCA_026213755.1 Eurema hecabe | reverse complement strand
AAATATTGGTTTTACAGGAAACTTTAGATAAAGTGGAACATTGGATGGCCAAGTACGAGAGTGACATGGAGAAAATTGATTTAAGGATACAGCTCAAAAGAAATGAATATGAGAATACAGAAGAACGAAGAATAAGACTCGAGGAAACGGTATGTTTTGTTTAACTTCTTATTACATGCAAATTACCTATACAACTTGATCTTTTTTTTGTTTATGTATTAAGTTCCTAGTTATATTACAATGGTTACTCTTATCGTATAGTTATAGAATACTAGCTTCGATAACACTTTTTTCAGTAACAACTCGTAGCAGCATATTAATGGTAAGTACAAATATCTATTCGACTGCATCATTGAAAAAGTTCATTGACTTTTCAGCTGAAAAATCACGCAGAGGAGATCGAAAACTGGACCAGCTTCAAGGAGAAACGCGAGGCCGATCGTCTTTACCGCGAGAACATGCACAAGTCTGCGTGCATGATACAAGCCTGGTGGCGCGGCTTGCTCGTGCGACTCGCCCTAGGACCCTACAAACCGACAAAGAAACGAACTCAAGACAAAGATAAGGACAAGAAAAAGAAGAAATGAAGACTTCACAGCTTCATACTATTGGCCTCTAATCTTCTGATTATTCCGTTTAACGTAGCTTAGGCAATAAACATCAAATAGGCTACTAGAGGAGTATCAAGATTGAAAAAGTACTGGCGTCGTTATTTTATTAAATTATATTGAAATAAAACTATGGAGGGCGTGATGATTTATTTACAAGCTGGTAACTTAGCTTAAATGTTTATAGTATTTTTATTTTTATCTCTAACCTATTGATATATCCAGTTTATTTGATATTTATACTTTTGTTTATTTTTATTTAACGAATATAAGTATAGAAACAGCACTTACCTGAGTTTGATTTGTGAGACATCCATACTAATATTATAAATGCGAAAGTAACTCTGTCTGTCTGTCTGTTACGCTTTCACGCCAAAACTACTGAACCGATTGTAATGAAATTTGGTACACAGATGGTCTAGAGCCTGAGAAAAAACATAGGCTACTTTTTAACTGGAAAAAAGGGGTTCAAAGTTGATATAAAATTCCACGCGGACGGAGTCGCGGGTAACAGCTAGTAATGTTATAATTAGAATGGTTACCGTAAATTTGGTAACTACCGTCTTAAGATGGAAGAACAGTCTTAGGTTTCATGAATTTAATAAATATTGTTTTAAAGTAAGATATTTTCAAGGCTTCTGATAATTAATAGTGTTAAATATTCTCAATATTAAAAAAAAATCTAACAGTTTTATTATAAATTTGTTATAATTTAATATAGTTTTCAAGCATAGACTTTATTACTGTAATTGTACCAATTAGTCTTCTTCATTGGCATTAGTTTAATTTAGTATTATAAAGTATATTTTAGTTAATAATAAGAACGATTCCTTAAATTTTTGAAAGTCTTCATCAAATCTCCATTGTTCGAAAATGTATTTTACAACCCAAAACACTAATTATAAACTTTTTACTATTTGTACTGGACGATGATATCCTTTTTCCTATGTACGTCAATCAATTTGGTCAAAAAATGTGGTTTTTAGACAAATACCTATAACGTCAGGAATCGTTTAGGAGAATGGAGTTTAATGGAGTATCGTTACAATTGATTTTGTAAACGAATAGTCATAATTAAAGAAGCATATTAATTATTAAATAAATATGCCTCGCATACGCGTAGCCAGCGCGAAGGAGAAACGGTCTCAAAATGAAAACTTCGATCAAAAAGTAAATAAAAACAGATTTCTTTCTACTACATTATTTGTATAGTTTCGCCGAAATCAAATAAGTGTAAAATTCGTTGCAGGGATCCATAGAACAAGAAATGTTGTTACAAGAAATCTCTATGAATGAGGATGACGATTATCCTGTACAAAATGGATCGGTGTATTCGTTAGTAAAAAATAACTGTTTTGTTAGGAAATAAGGGTCAACAGACAGGTGTTTTACTCACAATTGAAAGATAAACAAGCCTAAATTCATAGTTTGTGTTGCTTATTGAAATATTTTTTTTTTGTTAGGTACATGGGCAATCCTTGTAGGATATCGATTATACAACCATACAGATCCTAGAGACTAATATTTTACTATACGTATGAAGGAAGGATAATTTGTTAATTTAATTATTTCACATTCCAGTTTATCGTACCTACAAGCGTCTTTATTTGCTTCTATTGTTGAGGATATAATTACACAAATACGCGTCCTTGGTTAGTTTAATATGTATTTAACTGTTATATTTATTTAATTTAGAATCATCTTGTATGTTTAACTAGCCGCACCGAGGTTTTACACGCATAAAATGAAATACATAATATGTATACCTAGTTATGTTTGTTTGTTATTTATGCACTTTATTATATTTTTAGCCTTGTATTACATCTACTTTATTTCATAACTTCTTCTTATCGCCTTGTTTTGGTTGCCTGGAAGATATTGCTTCCTAGCAATAAGGCCGCCAATTGGCTCAATTGTGTTTTTTTAATAATGTAGTAATTTCTTGTATTTTGGTCAATAAAGTGTTTTTTATTTTTATTTTATTTATTAAAATTAGGTAAACTGAAAAATACACAACGAAGTTAGTTTGCTATACATGGCAAATATGTGTATGGCTGATTGATGATTATTATTGATACAAATAACTGTCGCTTTAATTATGATTTTATACTAACTATTGAACTTTTACCGTTAACGTATAAACATAACTTACAAAACCAGCACTTAACTTAATATTTTTTCACTGATATTTAAATTGAAACAATAACAGTTGAATGCAACAACGAATTGCGTATCATCAAGACAATGTCTGACATGAAGCTGCTGCTGGCTCTCAAGTACCAAGTAGCTCAGCCCAAAGTATCGGACGAGTTGGAGGCAATCAATCCGAACAATTTGGGATGCAATGAATACAAGTTGAACAAATTGGATGCCGACAGGTTTGTTTCCGAAGGAAATTTATTCAGATGAAATTGCTATATAGGTAGCTAATTTAGGCTATCGCCTACGCCTAAACAAAACTGCAGATATTCTGTTTTGTGAAAAATAAAGGGATCGAAGTAAAATAAATGACCCTTCAACAGGATTATTATATAAAAAAAGTGATTAGTAATTTAGTATAACCTCTTAACCGGTTGATAAAATTAATAAGTTATCGGGAGTATTATTATTAATCGATTATTAGATAGTATCCCTCTTCCAATTTTCAATCTCTACCATTCAGTGCTGCAAAATATTAGGTATAATCTAAACTCAATTCTCAATATATTTTTCTAGAACCTTCTTCGCCAAGTCTGTGACTTCAATATACGTTGATCTATCACTACACAACCGATATTCCGAGCTAAAGAATGTCGTTGATTACATGATTGGGATCCTCGATTATCGCGCAGGAGTCGCTGAAGACGAAATTAAGAACAAAGCGTTTGTTATATTATCTTCACCTAATTAATTTAATTAAGATAATAGCTGCTTCACGCAATAAATGTTTACAGGTTACGCCACGAATTAAATAAACAACTGCGCCAACAACGGAATCATATTAAATCCGTTATATATGATACAAATGCAACAATAGATAAATTGAAGAATAGAGTTGAAGTATGTGTGATAAAATATATTGAGTTTATTATCATTGAATAAATTCTATTTACGACACATTATTTCCTTGTCCGATGTCTGTTTCTGAATACAAGTTACGATTTATAATATGGATGTAATTTAAATACAAACTATGCAATTGAAACGTCTGTACAATTCTTATTGATGAATAATTCACAGCCTTTAACCATGTGTAATATTAAAATATGTAAGATCATATTCAATTCATGAGTAAAAGCAGCCATTAAAATTTTAAAACGTTCCTACAATATGCTAGTTTTATCTAATGACTTCTTTCATCAACATT
The DNA here is from genome assembly GCA_026213755.1 of Eurema hecabe. Taxonomy (NCBI): domain Eukaryota; kingdom Metazoa; phylum Arthropoda; class Insecta; order Lepidoptera; family Pieridae; genus Terias; species Terias hecabe. The sequence continues at coordinate 6,538,753 of JADANM010005263.1, read as the reverse complement.
TATCGCTAGACTTATCTAGTCTCGACATATTCTAACAATAGCTTTTGTTTAGGATTCATCTTTGAATGCAGAAATCGAAACTAGGTACATTGAGAATTGGCAGCGTGCCAGGACTGAGCAACATCTACAAACCATAAAGGATACAGAGGACGGTCCTTCCAGTACCATAGAGTACTATAAGCAGAGGACTGACCACGAGCAAAGAGTACACACGGAAGTGGAACTGCTTATAAACATCGTCATAAATGTAACCATTTATTATGTTGCACAATAACAAGGCATTAGCTACAACAATATATTACATATATAAAGCTAAGATCTATGATACTTATATTTGATAAGGAGTTTATGATTTGTCACATACATAATATCCCTGTAAATATTCAAAATTTAAATAATTACAGGAAACTTTGGAAAAAATCGAGGAATGGATGAATAAGTACGATAAGGACATGGAAGGTATAGATCTTAAAATACAAATAAAGAAAAATGAGTATCAAAATATGTACGATCGAAGAGTCAACCTTGAGCAGACGGTTGTATTTCGTTTATTGCATACGCGTATACCGTTTGCACGCGTTACTATAACTATGATTCTTTATTTTAGATCGAGAAACATGACCAACTAATGAAGGACTGGATCCACTTCAAGGAAGAACGAGAAAAGGCTAGACTTTATCGCGAGAAGATGACCAAGTCAGCTATTACTGTGCAGGCTTGGTGGAGAGGTTTACTCGTTCGCCGGCAACTTGGACCCTACAAGGTCGCTAAGAAACCCAAAGGCGGCAAAAAGAAGTAGAACTAATTTTTATTCTATAATTTTAATAGTATATTATAGTTTTATAATGAATTTGTTATCTTAGATCATATTCTACTTGTATTGTTATTTCTTAATAAAGTGTTGATATTCTGTCCTTATTTTCCTTTTATACTTACAACTCAGCTTACAATGGACTGTCAAAGTGCGATTCGTACTCGCGTACGATTGATACTATTATCGTATCGAGCCAAAACACACAACAATCTGAGCCCTTTTAAATGTTATAATTTTAGGATTCGTTGTAATAGCAATAGAAATATACCATCTGTGAAATTTTCAATTAACTGACTATCACGCCTGGTAGGACTGGGAGATCGACGAACGACGAAATAATAAAAACTAATTTGGTTTATACTCTAGATGTTTTAAATAATTCAATACGCCAATACTGTATGTAAAAAAGTTACGTGGCTCATTTACCTATTCAACAATTCTGTTTTAAATACTCACATATTTTTTTGTTTTTAAGTACCGTAACAGTTTACATTAAGTAAGTAAAATAATGTTGTATATTCTTGACTTAATTCTTGTATCGTCATTTTTCATCTTTACTGTTTCTAGGCTTGGGCAATAAATATCGATATATCAAAATATCGATATTTTTTCAGAAAAATATCGATATAAATCAGCGATATTTTTTCCCGCGATTTATCAACTTTCGATATTTATTTTTAGGTATCAAAATCGATATATTTTTTAGAGCTCTGCTGTCTGCTCATGCGTCACATCATGTCTTTGACCAATCTGATTTCTTAAATTTAATTCAAACGCAAATAAAAATTACACTCTATAGTCTATGACCTGCTTGTCTATTTTGTTCATATATGACAATGACACTGCTTGTTGGTTTGGTTTGGTTGGTATCACTGACTGCGTGTGTTGGAGTGTTGGTACTTGACTGTGGCGGCCGACTGGCGAGTAAGCTCAGTTCAGCGTAGCTCATTGTTATTTTTTGTTATTTATGATAAAACGTTATTATGTCTGCTGTGTGGAACTTCTTTACCAAAAAACGGAACAACGAACCTGTTTCTTGCAACTTGTGCGGTAAAACGTACAAAACTTGTGGAAACACTACAAATTTGGCAACACATTTGAAAACGAAGCACCATTATGCTTATTTGCAAGTGGTAAACATACAAAATTCATCGATTGGCTTTATGTACTTATTTTTTAATAATAAAACTGATGTCAAAACAGCCAGATGTGTATTTACTTTAAAATTTCGAATATTTTGGCAATTTTTTATAGATAATTGCTTATTGCGCAGAAAATATCGATATATCAACATATCGATATTTTTTAGTCAATTATTATCGATATATTTTAAAAATATCGATACGATATATATCGATATTTTTTCCCCATTTGCCCATCCCTAACTGTTTCACAGTTGTCGAATTCCAGTTTCAACTTTTCAGTTTCGACGCAATTTGAATTTGAAGTTCCAACAGTCAGAACATCTGCATTCAACGACCGCGTTCATAATTTATTAAAGTAAACGTAATTGAAAAAAATAAATAAATAATAAAAATAAACACTAAGATATTTTATACACAAATATTTTAAATTGTATAAATTTTATTGTAATATTAAAATATGTATTTGTAACTTAAAGTAATCACTACGATACTAATATTATGAAAAATAACGAAACCTGAACGCGTCGTTTACCGTGCCAACTGCCAACTGCTCGCCATGACATAATTGCCAAATGCCATGTCAGTTAGTTTATGGTACGCGGTTCTGCTTTAATTGGTTGTATTTTTAATGAAATTTAAAATAATCGTTTCAAGTGTTTTTAATTTTATTGTACTTTAAATTTGTGGTGTGAAAGTTACAGTGAAGTTATAGTTAATAAGTGTTGGACGCAATGAAGACAAAAACGGATAAAAATAAGAATGGTGACAGCGAAACAGAGGTATGTTTATAATTTTATTTAGGTTTCATATTGGTATCCGTTTTTTGTTTAACACAATTTCGATATGAGTGCGTCGATTTATAACCTTATATCTTAATTTTTACTATTGTATAATTTTTTTATGTCAAACAATTGTGATGTAATTCCAGTACATTCGTTAAGTTATTGCCGATAAAATCGAATAATCTAAACATGATACATGTGATACAGTTAACGGCGTTGTATTACTGTATTTATAAAACAGTAGATACGTATAAATCGAAAATGAACTTATCGGTTTATAATTTGAAGTAATAAGTTGTTATATCATATGCAATTTACATAATATATTTTATTGCAATTCCAGTTTAACTTAAAAGACCTTTATAGAGTTTATTTATTTCTTAAAAATAGTAATTTTGTTACAACTCACTTACCAGTGGGATTAAACTTAGTCACACTACATATTAAATAAAAAAGTTCTTTCTTATTTAAAATTGAAACAAATGTTTATGGTGTATAAATTATGTTCTTATTATCAAATATCTTTTTAATATACAAATACATTTATTTAACTAAATAAATGTAATATTAGTAAATTGTAGGTATGTGTACATACTTTTTGTACCAATTCGCCGATTGGTACATAATATTATGTCATCAAGCTGTATAATCGTGCCCCCAAAACTTTTTTGTCCTTACAAAATTAATTATGCTTATTTTGTCTTTTTGACTGAACTGGATATTGTTTTGCTAATTGTAAATTATTATGATGATTTGTTAAGTCATTAGAAATTATCATAGAAGTAGATTTTTACTTGGTAGATTTAAGAGTTTTTATTTGATCATTAAGATACACCTCTATTTTTAAAAAAGATTATATTTGTTACTATCAGAATACAATAGCTTTGTCTTGTATCATGATATTGTATAACCAGAATGAATGTAGTTTATAGTAGAGTCATGTCTTTAGGGGGAAATTAAGCTCGCTCTAATGTGTTCGAACCATTTCCCACAGAATCTCAGCATCAAGCAATGTTATCTTACATAGAGTCATTTAGTAAGCAAAGGCACTGAGCCTTGTTCTATTTACACCTGTCATAAGTCCAGTCGTTTTCACCTCCATGGTGCAGGTTATACATTCAAGAGGCTTAGTGTCATGATCGACCATGAGCATGACCTTCCACTTTGAGGACACAAAAGATTACCACATTATCACATAAACAAATACATTATGCTGTGTTATTCCTGTTTGATTTGATTCATGAAAATGGGAATATAAGAAAATAATTAAAAAAACAAGCTTATGAGTTAAAAGTCAGTTTCTCTGGCACAGAGAAAAAAGTGTGTAAGATTATATATAAACACTTAATTTACATCATAGCATTACATCATAGCTTGGAAATATACAACTTAATAATTACCTTCTACCACATAAGCTAACCCACGGCTAACTTGTACCTTATAAAAGGTTGTTTATTGATCTTGCAACATCAAACTGTTTTAATTTATTCTCATAAAGGTGTTGTAATAAAATTGATTAAAGAAATATTTTTTCAATAATAGACAATGTTTTCTGTTATTTGATAAGAAGCTGTGCCCTGTGGTCTTAGCTGCTTTTTAGAAAAATAAACTGTCTATTTCCTGTAGTAAAACATAGCCTACAATTTACACATAAGGCACCAGGGTGCTGCTGACTCATTTTATTAAAATTTCACCAGCCTTTTCAAAATAAAGAAGTTACATACACTTCATCAGGAACTTCATTAATGACCTTAATGAGCCTACAAAGGTAGTTATTACTTAATTTTAATAAAGCCTTAGATTGAAAGATAACATATTGTATCAAGTATGTGAATCTTTGGAAAAATTACACAAGATTTACTTATTATATTGATTACTAGATACTACTAGTTAACTTACTCTTAGTATTTGACACATACTTCTTAAATAGAACATAAAATACATTTATAATTAGGTATAACCCTTTTAAAAGTGAAATGATTTAAAAATTGGCAATCATCAAAGAACATTACTTGCATCAAACATATTATAATTATAGAATGAAATACTGTGTTTATACTTTGACATGTGATGTTTATTACTGTTTTATGTTACGGTGAAGATTTGGCACGGTTCTCTATCTTGATACAGTCGATGTTGGGCGATAGATTTCGACGTCGCTCGTCGCGAAAACTGGTTGTTAAAACCAATACGAAAAATAGAAAGTGCAGTGTGAAGTTCAACAATCTATTTATATATTATAATAATTTATTGATATAATATTTCTTACCAAGCAGGTGTATAATTAATAAATCATTATGTGTATTAGTAAATAATTAATTCCTTTTGTTTATAAAACATTTATTCCGAAATCAGTTCATTGTTCTTTATTGTACAGTGCTACATACAATATCTTAACTCAATTAATTCAAGTAGGTTTACCTGATACAGTCAGCTATTATTATTTACTGATATCAAAGTTATAGAATAGATTCATAATAATAATTTGGTTGTTCGGTTTGAGCATGTGATGTTTATTACTGTTAGGTATAGGTGGTACATACGTAATTTAAAAAATTATTCATTAAATTTATTTTCATTCATTTAATAATAATTTATATTTGCAAAACTATATAGGGCAATACAATATTTCGAGTATGCATATTCTGGTTTAAAGTTTTAAGTAATACACTATGTAAGTACAAATGTACTGAAAGAAAACTAAGTCAAGTATCGAGATGAAAATAACACCGCGCGATAGTGAATCTGTTTCGCACATTATCTCATCGTGTGTTTATTGTTGCTCGCACGGCTCACCTTGCAGGATGCTGTGCAAAGATCTTAATGCCTAAGTAAATCGCGAACGTAGTAGAGGGCCGACTTTAAGGACGATAGTTATAGTACCTATATAGCGTAATTGTTTTCAACTAATGAATTTTTATTAAAAATTTTATGTACAAGGGTTGATACGTTGTAGAATTCTATAGAAAGAAGGGAATTGGATACGACTTTATGCAAATGAAATTACAATCTTGGTCCAAAAATAAAAACCGAACATTTTGATGTTTTTCTTTAAACATGATTGAGATGATTGAGAGATAAATTATGCGATATTATTAGAAATAACGTATGTTTATATTCACATATTATATAATTCGTATTTGTGTATATTAGTCTTTGCTTATTGGAATGTTGTTGTTTTAATACATCTTTTCAAATCGCCTCGCAAGATGTAATTTTGTTTTGTGTTCGATTACTATGATACTTTTAACCGTCTGTTTTAACTTAAATATATTAAATATGTAAATAAATTGTAATGGAGCCCATTTTCATTCACAAATATCCAGATGGTTTGTTATTGTTTTGATATTTAGATGTAACGTCCTACGACACAGCGATTTGTTATTCTACCCGCAGTTTTTCTCGTTAACGATATTTATAAAACGTTCTTTGTTATTCTTGTGAATGTAACAAGATATAATACCGGGAAATTTTCTTAGATTAAAACGAGCCTTTGATATCGTGTTGTCAAAACACCGTAATTTTTTGTTTACCTACGTTTTTTACTCTGTGTAATCTTAAAACAAAAGAATTCGTAAAAACTTGCTAAATTAGTACCTACTTCCTGCAATCGGCAGTGCAGCGTGTAAAATATATTTTTATTTTTAAACTGTTTGTATAAACTATACATAAATATCAGGTTAATAATCCAGTATTTGCAAGTCAATTTGATATAGAAGCAAAGCAGAGAGGTACATAATTCAATCCTATTATCGATGTGATATAAATCTTTACAATAAATAACTTAACACTTTGCACGGAGTAGAATACGAGGAACTAAATACAAACGTAAACAGCATACGAAATTAGAATTTAAAGTAGACATTGCTCATTACCGGCGAGGTATTTTTGTACGAATTCTGTAAATAGATTTGTATGTACGACAAAATGCTTTCGGCGGTCGTGCCCTTAGCCCGCCTACGTCTTATAGACACCAACCCACTATACTCCAACCTCATTTAGAAATCTAGGTCTGCTATCTTTACATTCACATAAAAAGAACGCTCTTACCCTACTACGGTTAGGCCTCGGGCGATTAGCTCTCTCGTACGTTTTAATCTTAATTCATATGAGTATATTCGGCTGAAATTTCCTTGATTCGGTTGGCCTAAATGCTGCGTCTTTGCTAACGAAACGAAAATGAAACGAAAATAAACAATAGAATGCTGTATAATTATTTCATGCTTAACCTACATAATTAAATGCATACGGGGCTTTTTATGAATCTGCACGTACAGTACCTACTTACTTTTATGCGCATGAAATAAATGTAAAACAATAGTCAAAATCGTTTTAAAATTTTCCTGTTTATGATAGGTTATTTTTATGAAATAAATTTAGTAGCGCTATATCAAATTATCTAACATTGTATTGATATCTTATTTATAATAATTAATTATCAGTCCAATCGGATACTAGGCTCTATTTTTCAAAGCTGGCAAGACTTTACCAAAGCCTATCCATCTATAAAAACGATAAGTATTGCTAGTTAAATAATAATATGTAAAATTATATAAATATGTAAAGGAATTTAGACTTAATTGGCTGGTTTTCCACCTGAGCTTGATTCCATGATCTAAAATGACCCCAATATACGCCAGTTATACAAATCTATTGAATGTTATTCTCGATTGCTACTTGGAATACTTATCTGAATGGAATTCGCGTTCGGAATCAACCTTGACGTTATTTTGCGATTTTCCACACGCAAGCGTGGAGCTGAAATCAATTTCACATACTCGTATTCGTACGTAGGTATTTCTCGAGCCGCCTTGTAACGTGGATAACGCATTACTGCACCATCAAAACCTCATTCACTGCAATCATTTCATTTATTCGCTCTCGTGAACGCAAGGATTAGTAGGACGGCAGTTGCTATCACAATAGACTTAAATTCTAACAAATTCCTTGAAGAAATCTTCGCTTTGCCCCATTTTGAGATAAATTACGTGCAATTAAGTTTAATAAAACGTTATTTGATACGGACCAACGCGTTGACAATAAAGCCTACATCTTATCACTCTTGGTACTCGTCAAATAAACACATATATACATATAAAAAATGTATGTGCGTTTAACTTTAACTGTTTATCAAAAAACAATTATTTTATCAGATTGTTTGCAAATAGCTTAAGTCTATGTCAAAACCCATTGTAATTTTCAGGTCAAGACAAATGCAAACACGCTTTTAGCGAATGATTTAACAACACTGCATTATAATTTTAGCTGAACATTAAAGTAGTGATGTCAGCGCGTGTTTTTGTATGTTGTAAATATTAAGATAATGGTGGTATTAAAAATTTTCTCGCGCGTTGATATTCGAATGCTAGTTTGCTCGTTGATTCTGTGACGAGGCGATGTGAGCGTCAACGTTAGCTTGCCATTTATTATTTAGTTTTTGATTAAACGAATTCCTATAAGATATTAGAAAGTTATTTAACACACACGAAATATCAAATGTGACTGACTGTGCTGTGAAAATAGTAAAGAGAGAAGCATTTGAGTGGATGGATAAGTGCATAACGTTGGAAGATACAGTGCTTTACGTGAGAGCGATAGCCGTGTTAAAGATGCTCGCGTCAGCGGCTTCGGCAAATATTACGAGGAACACACTGTCCACGATGTTCCAACCGCGGCGGTCGATCGACCGGCCGCTTGTTATGGTAAGTTCAGATAGGTAACTTGAGTGATCTGCCTCGCAATCTTAAATTGCAATTGGAAAAAATAAATGATTAAGGTTACAACTTTTGGTTTAAAGGTTGCGTGGATGGAACTAAGTAATTCCTTAACTCTATACAAGCCAAATAATTATTAAAATGAAAATACTTGTTTTGAACATCGTTTTTAAAACGTGCACAGTCAAAACTTTAAATCGATACGAGATGTAATCTAAATAGACATGGTGACACTTATAAATATGATATTTATGATATAGTAGTACGTACTAAGAACTATATTTTTCTTATTCAATATAAAAAATACAATTTATCCGTCACATGATAAACCGTAATGTTACATAACAGTGTTATTCATGTGGCTCTTCAAATATCAAAAGTATGAATAATCTCTTTCTGTAAACTGTTGTCTCGAATAGTGGCACCGCATATAATCCGTTTTTAAGGTATTTCTTCATATAAGGAGTACATGAAATCTACGTATGTCAATATAAGAGGCAAGGTATATGAGATACACTGTCATTAACATTGCAAATATTTGCTGATATACAGGTACGCTGGTACTTGGAAATGAAAGATATCAGACTTCTGTAAAAAGCAAAGTTTCTATCTCACACGTATAAAAACTAGACTAACTGGCTATTTGGACTTTAATCTCTCGGAGCAGATAAAAGATTAAATATATGATACAAGTTATAAACAGCATACATTAATCGTTATATTCACAATTTCCGCATCGAGCGAAGAATAAGGAAAAATGTAGGTATTATGCGAAAAGAAATGTACCCTTTATATTAGCTTTTATATGTATACAGACTGTCTGCCACTTTGTGTACAATGATGACATTTTTCATGAAACACTTTTCAGTTGCAGTGACCTAAATTGTGTATAAAGTGCGCGTTATACGATGTTATGCAAAGTTTAGTTTCTGGGTCAGCGGGCATGATCTGCAGTAGGTACCTGCCCGCATTGATGGATAGCTAATAAAGCTTTGTGATTGAAATATTGGTCCGATCGCTATATTGCCGGGTGAGATTCGGGTTGGAGACTTGTTTTTCCCTTTTACTGGTTACTCTACTTTGTTTGAGTCGTGTTATCATGTTGTTATAGACATATATAAATAGTTTGAACGTTATTTCTGAATGATTAAAAAATCTTAATAGCAAAATATTTCTCAAAGTGGATACTAAAATAACTACAGTTTAATTTTTTTCCGTATAGTACAAATTGCTTTCTCCTTATAGATAATGCAGAAATAGCTATATTACCCGGTAGCTTTACTAAGCTAGCTAATAATAAGTATAAATACATTCGTATTGTACACGTAAACTTTCCTCTTGAATCACTATCCATTAAAAAAAGTCGCATGAAAATCGGTTGAGTGGTTTGTAATATTAAAGCATATATAGAAACAGAAGAAAGTGACTTCATTTTGCTTTATACTATGTAAAGACTCGACATGCTGTCTCCTAACGGTACGCACGTCATGTCTGCTTCGCCTCTAGACTATAATTTGCATTCCCAAAGGAATAATACGCAGCTTTAATAACATTAATAACATATATGTTGGCGTATTTACCGTTAACGAATTCATATGATTCTGATTCCGAATTCATTATCGCCAATGTTAGTCAGTTTTTTGACCATCTTTTTATATCGGTGCTCTTGTTAGAATGTTCACGAAATTGAAATTATTAAGTACCTATTATTAAACTACTGCTAATGAATATTGTATTTTAAGCAATATTTATATGTACAGGAATATAATATCAGATACTGTTGGAACAAATTTATTCGCACTTTTTGTAAAATGAGTTTTTTCAAGGCAACATTCGCGGTATTGCGAGTGCTTATAAGGGGTGGTGATACCTTCCAATTACATAGGACTCGTATTATATTCAATTTTTTTTTAAAGTCAATCTGTTATTCAAAACCCGATATTAACTACCAGGATGTAAGCAAAAGGTTACAGGTAATTTCTTTTGACGACTAAAGGGCAGCCTTAGTGAGTACTAGCTGTGCCCCGCGTAGTTGCCATTCCCGGGACAATACCTGGATATAAAGTATCCTATATGTTAATTCAGGGTATCACCTATCTACATACTAAATTTCAACTAAATCGGTCCAGCCGTTTTGCGTGAAAGAATAACAAACATACATTCATACATACATTCTCAAAAACTTTCACATTCATAATATTAGTACGATAGTAGGATGGGATTGGATAGGATTAGTAGAATATTTGTACAAGATTTAGCTTTTACGCATTCAGAATTTGTTAATTATGTTGCTGACCACTAATACGTAATGCTGTTCTATTTTAAAACATCGTTTGTACAGTTCACTATAAAAGTACATTAACACATTCATTCACATAAGTCACATTATATATATTTTTAACATTGTGTAAATATTCCATAAATAAATGTCGTGACAAGTGGAAAAGAAACACAATTTTTTTTTTATAATTTTTGGAATTCACACAACACCACTTTACCAAAGTAAATAGGGACATTAGTGTTAATATGTTTTGTAATTTTCAACATACTAATAGACTTGAAGTGGACTATTTTACCATAAACGGATCACGTGATATCGAAAACGTTTCCCAACAAAACAAGACGTAATTAAATATTTATTTAGTTCTTAGCGTAACGCGGGAGTTGCGAGAATTAGTGGAGAACAAACTTGATTATACAGAATTATTAGTTTAGTACAATTTGCACGCACTGATCGTATTTCATGCCTGCCTCGCAATAAACTTATCGTAATAGGCGGTATATAGCTGGTGATAGTAGCCATAAATAATTTACGTGTAGAGATATTTAAATATAATCATATATATTTTGTTATATTCTAGATTTATACATACACTAGCTGTTGCCCGCGACTCCGCCCGCGTAGACTTTCATATAAACTTTGACCCTCCCCCCCCTTCCCCCTTTTAACCCTTTTTTTCTGTTAAAAAGTAGCCTATGTTTTATCTAAGGCTCTAGACCATCTGTGTACCAATTTTCATTACAATCGGTTCAGCGGATTGGCCGTGAAAGCGTAAAATTATAAAAAGTTAAAACCCCATCCCCTACCCCCTTTTAACTCCTTTTTCCAGTTAAAAAGTAGCCATTGTCCTTCTCCAGGCTCTAGGCTACCTTTGTACCAAATTTCGTTCTAATCGGTTCAGTAGTTTTAGCGTGATGGAAAGACAGACAGAGTTACTTTCGCATTTATAATATTAGTATGGATTAAAATTAATGTTCTATAGACTTATACCAGAAACCAGGCGGAAACTGCGAGTATAATTTAGTGGTCCTATGTTTTTGCTTGATTCGACAAAAAACATATTCATGAAATATTTTATTACTATAGTTAGATACGGTTAACAAGACATAATGTGATACGTATAGGTTACGTTATATTACAACAGATGACTTCTCACCGATACAAGAAAAAGACATTAGCGGGGAATAAAAACACAAAGTCGTCTTCGGATCGATCGGGACTTTCACACCCCTTGTGTCTTTGGGTAACTAAACGTACCTAATAAAGTAAGATGAAAAGAATGTTTTATCTATTTGATAATGGGTAAATGGCCTTGAAGTTCGCCTGATGGTAAGTGACCATCTCCGGTTCCTCTTCAGGAACTGTCTACAAGCTACGTCTTATAAATGCGATACCTGGCGTTTAAAAGGTGGAAAATGAAAGGTTTTTTCTTACATTAGGGAATGAGGTATCTGACAGAGGATGGTGGAAAAGAATATGGTATGTTATTACTTGACGGTAGTTTTCTGTAGGAGGGTAGTACAATCCCGGGCTCGCCATAGCTCTACCCCTGGTTCTTTAAACTAAAATTTAGAACATACCTAGATATTGATTGATTAAGCTCTAGTGTCTAAAATTAAAAGCTAGTTAAATAAGATGCAAAAGATTCTGGCATTGAAGCTTATTTGCAGTTAATATTTAACTAATCCGTATGTGTGTTTGGACAAAAGACTATTGTAATCTCGAGTATATTGTTTGTTCCGTGATTTATGAAGGTTAATGTATTTTTAACGTTATTGAGAATATTTATAGATTCATACATAAACGTGTTCGATCATAAATTTTATTCGTATTTATGTTAAATACTAACCAGGCACTACAGTATTTACTGCTTAGTTCTCTTTCTTCGGGCAATACCGATATAAAAAGTATCCCATGTGTTAATCTACCTGCATGCCAAGTTTCAGTAAAATACTAAATATCAGTACGAACAATCTATTACATCGAAAACTAGAAGGGAAACGATATACATGTGTCTAAATATCGAAACTACTGCTCCGCTAAATATTTTACAGGGCAATGACCAGAAAATACATATTTGTATCTTCTAAGATTTATCTCTCAAGTACATTTTATTCTTAGATACTCAGAAATTTTGGTACGCAACTAATACCATCAATGACTCACTAAATATCATCATAATAAGTTATGAGTTATCTATTTCAATTAATGATAGTTATTGACAATTAGACCTGAAAGCCAAATGGATTTGATGACAAGTAATTGGTAAAGTGATTAGGTATATTCCACGTTCCCTGTAAATGACCATTATGACATATTGTTATTTCCAATCCGATGCTTTTACACAGAAAACGATTATCATTCATATATGGAGCCGCGTTTCAAAGAGATTATAGAGTTCAAGTTATGTATGCGATTTCGATACAAAGCTTGTGATAGGAGTGCTACATCAGTTAATATTAATTATGTTAAAGTTTTTACTTACATATAAAATTATAGATCAATAACAAAACAATTAGATATTTATTGACGTTCTTTCATGGTTTTTTCACTTTTCGTTAATTTATGTAGTGCACTAGAGTTTGGTTAGATCGTGTTAGAAAATAATCGTCACCTGAGAAGACCAGGTTCTGATTTTTTAAATAGCTAGAGCTTAGAGATAACGTGTGTAAAAATAATACTAAATCACAAAAATCTCTTAGTTAGTATGTCATGCTTTACAACTTTGCGCTAAATAAAAACGAATACATACGATACATCCTCCAGATATCGTATGAATAATATTAAGCAGGATTACAAATACATATCACTAATTGAATTCGTTTAAAGCGTGTTTTCACTTTCCGCCGGTAATCCACAAAACCGTTACGTAAACTTTACACGATAATCGTCGAAAACAAAAAGTAACGAAGGACCAACATTACATCCGGGTCGTTTCGCACATTCTTCGCATTCGTGCCCACCGCCAGTAATGTACATCTGCACGTTTCACGCAATCTATAAATGGGTAATTATTTAAAATTTGGTTAACTTGGTGTTAGCTTCAATTTTTACATATTTATATTAATTTTATCCAATGTTTAAAACTACTTAGCGATGTAATAAACTTCATTAAATTCGGTCACTCAATTTGATGTACATCGTAACATTATTTATTTCAAAAATTTGCCGATTCTTAATCCTAACATCAGGCCCTAGCCATGTAAGATCTCCAGAATTGAGTATTCATGTAAGAGTTGTAATAATTCTATAAGAATAATTTGATTGAACTTCACCTTAAACTTGTTTATGATACATTAATAACATTGTCATATCAATTTAATTTAAAATAACATTTTATTTCATAACATAATTTCAAGTCAAAAAGTGTAAGCGATAAAAAGAATCAGTCCCTAGTCGTTTACGAAATTCATAAATACAAGCCATCCAAGCGTACAGCTTTTTCCTAACTCATTCAAAACGATAGAGTCGATGTCTAGTTACTGGAAAACACAACCCAAGCCGCGGTAGCATCTTGTTATATTGGTGCGATCGCCGACTTTGTTGTGTAAACGCGTGCTGTGCTAGTCAAACTCTCAGGCCCTAGGTGAGTAGTTTTAAATATAGTTTATTACTAATTGATTTCATTAGTTACTGTAAATATGAGTTTGGGCTGCCTTGTTATTTTGACTGCCTATTGGTTTTGATGTTGATTTTAAATATTAGGTTTTCTTTGATTTTGTTTCGTTTCGTCAGGCCCTAGTCCGTCAGGCCCTAGTCATAATAAGGGCTAGGGCCATGGTTTTAACAGAATACCACAATGTATTTGTTTTAGAATTTGACGCCCAGAAGAAAACAACGTTGCCTAAAGAGGAAATTGCAAAAAAGTCTGAACAGGCAAAGAGGCGATTGGAAAAATAAAAATGACCGTTTTCCTGGCAACAATATAAATATTTAAATAAAAAAGAAAAAGACCGACGTAAATGTGTAAAAGACTTCGCGTGAACATAGAAAGGCAAGAAAGAACTGGGTAGCCCATCTGAATATAGAAAAAAACAAAAGATTCTTAAAAATACTGATACGTGCACGAAAATACGCCGCCATCATCGGAAGATGAAATAATGCCTGAGGTTCCTGTATTAAATATGGAAAGAAAAGCTGAAGCAAGAAGGAGGAGTATAGTTTAACGGAAAAAAAATAGTTTACTGAAGAGGAAGGAATATTCATTAAAAATTTAAAGAAAAAACTTGGCGAAGAGACTTGTAGTCTGAATATTGTGTTCAAATTTAAATTTAGTTTCTCAAAAATGATTTTGATTGATTGACTGATTATTTAATTATTGTTAGTTTATTTAAGTACCTATTAAAGTCAAAGTACAAAATGAGTGCTAAGAAATAATGATACTTTATTTTCGTTATTATTTCCTAATTAATAAGAAAAACGTTGTGTTTATAACTTCATAGGATGTGTGAACTCAAAAGATAATTTGTTATTGCATTTGAATTTTCAATAAAAAATTGATTTGATATAATAACAATGTTTGTCATCAGTCCCTATACAGTCCCATCAGTCCCTAGATGACTGATTTTGAAATATCGTATATTTCTCGCAAAATAACAAGTAAAGTGACTGGCCCTTTTAGATACAGCAAAGTAGGTGTTATATGTACAGCATAGAATATAAATTGTGTCTATTTTAAACTAAAAACACAACATTCAAAATTAGGTCAAAAGTTAACCAAATTTCAAATAATCACCCAAATAGCAAATCAGCAAAAACATACGCGCATACCGATCTGTTGATGTTGTGAAAGTTGCGGGCGTGAGAAGTTCCCAACTTCTATCATTGACATTGAATACGATGCCACGTGCATCAGCTGACCTAGATACTGTTGGCTCCAGGCCCAGATATGATGGGCGTGATTCGATGACAAATTGGTTTGAGCGTCAGTTAATAGCGAAGGGCGTTTTAGTTCTCGGTTAGGCCTCAGCGCCCAATTGTAACCCAGAATAATAGCTACACCAATGAGTTTTCAAAACGGTGAATAAATTAAACCAGTTTTACAAAACTATTTCAATTCGCAACTAAACGGGCTTATCAGGATAACCTAGTGTTTTTCAAAAGCCTAATAAAATATTAAAGTTAAAATGAATTTGTGTCATAATATTTAATAAAGAACTACTCACGAGTCAATAGCCACTGTAATTATTTTTCATTAAGCTGACAGCTATAAAAGTAAATTAATTTCCTACTAAGGCTCTATAGGCGGTCCGCGGCGAGCAGACTCCCTGGGAGCAAACGTTACCTACTTTAAAAGTGAGATATTATTCCTCTCGCGTGGCCCGTTGACCTAAACGTAATAACTCTTAGAAACATCCCGTTCTGCATCTCTGCATCCCTATAGCGCTGAGGCTATATATAAATTATTTGAATCGTTTAAAAAAGCTCCCTGTAACGAGATATTTATGTAGATTCATTTAATTTAGGAATATGAACAGTATAAATATAAAAATGTAACATCAACAATTGCATGCTTTCTCAAAGATATTCATAAGTGTAACTGGTTAAATAGTATTAACGAATGTTCAAGTATTTATTTGTTCATACCTACCAACAATCAACAAGAGCATGAAAATAAATAAATTAGCCACTTTTATTTCATTCCAGACTCGTCCAGAAAAGCAAGCGCTAGTGAATAGGCCTCCGCCTCCCGCGGCCATAGTACCGAGAGCTGCGGACGGGCCCCGACCCCCCGGCTGGAATGGACAGCCTCGCAGACAGGGCTCGAGCCGCTTCAACGTCCAGAATCACAATCAGGAGCTCGTCAAACTACCTCCAATTAAAGGTATGATGACGCTTTGCATGAGGTCTGAATCGCGCTTAGGATATTTGTTTTGACTTAAAACTTCTACTGGTGGAAGATGCTTCCTTTACATCAGAGGAAGGTTACAAGCCCCTTCTTCCGCGCATCATACCTAGAAATAACTCTTGCCAGTTAAACTAGTAGAATCACACAAAGTATCTATAATCATGAAAGGTAAATCATCCAGAAGTAAGCAGAACGTACTTACTTTATGCAGTTTGGTGCACTTGAGATATGAAGACATATAGATAGCGATAAGTCTGATTGGTATCGATATTATATGCCGCTCATTCGTGACCACATACTTAACAAATATTTGTTCATATAAGCTAAGATATATATTTCCTAAAAAAACAGCTAAGGATAATTTTGATTCGGTATCATTGTATATTCTCACATCTCGTAGGCATTTCAAATTATGTTTAATAGGTCGTCTTTATTTTACAAATAATTAGTTTATAGTATATAGTTATGCCTATCATAACATATGCATAAAATATTTTAATCGATTCAAAATTTCATAGTTTATAACAGCATGATCGCGTGTGAAGAACTTATTTATTTGTTAGATATTTAAACTGTACTGATACATTAATATACAAATAACGAGGGAAGGATAATTCATGAATCACCACGTTTTTCGTTGTTTTCGAAGTTTTTTTTTACACTGTGGTGGGCAACTGAAAGCCCATGGAAAATTAAATCACTCACGACTGCGTTGTCGAACTTTACTATAGGAAAAAAAAATAATCCATACAGACGAATTGAGAACCTCCTCCTTTTTTTGAAGTCGGTTAAAAAAGGAAAATATTTTCCAAAAAAGGAAATAATAGGATAAAGCTTGGTAAAAAAGATTTGGTAAACTTTATGTAATGTAACCAGTACCATTTAATTTTGTATATTTATAATACTCCTCAGTGGAAAGTGTTTTTACAGTTTACAAAGATAAATTGTAGCAAAGTTTTCGGATTGTGCGCGGTTTCGCCCCGCGGGGCTACCTGATTAAACTAGCGTGAAACACTGGCATCGCACAGTGTACATGAAATACTACTAGTTTCTAGACTACACTTATTAGGACAATGGAGACGGATGTTTTACGTTCATGGATTTGAGATGATATTATTTTTACTGAGAATTAATATAACTTTAATTTAATCCTCCTTTTTCATCATTTTATCATTACCTTATCATTTACGTTTTAGGATATATTTGTAAAGTCGACTATAGAAGTATATATTAAAAACAACACAACTAAATATCTGTATTTTGAAGATAACTAATGACCTGATTATTTTGGTCTCTTTTCACCTATCTACGAAATATTTTAGTACATAGGTACTATTCGAATGCAAGGAAAACCATTCTAATACCTTGTACGTTACAAATTTTATTGTTGCATACCAAATTAATCTAGTACGGTTTGTGTTTCTGACACCCTCATACATAAATAAAATTCGGCCCTGACCAGAGATTATCTTATAAATACCCTCAGAAACATTAGTATTTAAAACTTTGAATTGTAAAGACACAGTAACGGGCATAGCAGTGCTCTCCAAAGCCATTATATTACGTACATCGATTCCCAGACAGTTCACTAGCGGCACACACTACGACTGCTCAGCCCTACCCTTTGTGACGACATCCGTTTCCTTTGGTTTAGACTTTAGACGACTGCTGGTTGAGTGCAGACGAACAAATGATTACGACATAGATGCGCACAGCACATGTCTTTTAGTCACAGTTTTATCATATGTAAGGTTCTACCGATTTTTGTTTACTTAAATTGATTAGTTCTATAAAAACTATATGTAATTTAATAACATAATAAGCGCACAGGTGAGTTTTGATACAAATATAGTCTTGACTTTATTAAGTTAAAGAAAGGACATGGGCCATTTTTTGGCATATTGTAGCACGCACAGCGTATATGAACTCGCTGAACTCATCTACATATTAGAACCATTCCTCCAGTTTGCAAATTAGATAGAAATTGAAGGAATTTCATAAGGTGGACTTCATTATTAAAATTTTGTTGAGTTTGTAAGGGCATAGTTCATTCTAGTGCTATAAGAGAACAAACCACGAATAATTTTTATCGCCTTTTACTATGATTGATAATAAACCGGTAGAACTACAATGTCATATTAATTTTCGGTAACACAAAAACAAATTAAACACCAGCACGAAGAAAATAAATTTTTATTCGTCACGCGAAGACTGTTCGAAAATATAATTCCATACAATGTTTCCATCCAATAAAAAGTAAATAAGTTATATTTGATAGTCTGTTCAAGCTTAAAATACTCAATGAGAAGCTTTTAAAACTTTTTAACGGTAAATTAAGAATACCACTTATAAAAATAACTAGTAGTACCGAGCAGTAAATAGCAAGGTTTATTAAAATATGCAACCGTTAAAATTTCAATTTATTACTTTAAGATTTGGAAATAATCAGAATTAAAGTGCAGATAAAATTCTAGATTATATTCCGTGTTGCTTTGCAGAACATATTTTTATTAATTCATTTTTAAAGCATTTGTTTATTTTCAAGTATTTTTTTTTATTTTAATTATTCTTTCTATTAACCCAAATATAAAACGTACTCATAATACGTATTATTGTTTGAACCCGTGTTTTTTACTCTTGGTACTTACGTCATTATACGTAATATTTACCGTTTTCATTTTATTATCTTAATTATTTTATGAAATATAGATTATATTAACATTATTATCTGATTATATTTCTTATGAGCATCGGTCGACAACATTAATATCCACTGACAGTAATAATAGTAATGTGTAAAAACATGTCAAGTCAACCTCGCGAGGCACCAAGTGCCTTAATTTCATCAACAGGTCTTTAAATTCGCTCCTTATCTCAATTACGCGCTGACCTTTCAAATCTATTTAACTCGGCCTCGAAGCGTCTTCAGCACAAAGCTTGTAATTTAAATTTTACCCTTTGAGATAGTCCAAGTGGTCCTTTGTCTTGGCACTCAGAATGTGGGTACTTGTGTTCGCAAATTTAATATTTATACACAGTCCGCATTGGCACCAGTTTCGCATAGCTACCCTCCGAAATATTATTAACATTACTTATTATATGTATGCTGATTGAAATTTTGGCGTATGTGTACAAAATCATTTGACACTATTCAAAACTGAAAGATATCGTGATCGTAACATTAGTTAATAAGGGTCGTCAACCTTTTCATGGTGTCTCCACAATTTAATTACCTAAATGTTCAATCTACTTACTATAAATATAATTATATTCCTGCAACAAAGGATTTGTAGAAAATTTTGGAATGGAAATTTCGTTTTCTCGTGTAAATTCATCGTTCGGCCGAAAATTGAAATGGAAAAATATTTCACGTTCAAGAAGGGTACAGTGTATACGAAAGGCATTACTCAAATTATGACGTAATAAAGGAAAATCACTTGCAGTCAAACGAAAATGATCTCTATAGTACGCAAATATAATCCGTTTTAGGAGAATACATTTGTCCTACCCCATACAATCACAATAATGTGCCCATAAAGTTCCCCTGTCAGTTGTCACCCTTTCACCTGCGATTTTTTCGTCGTGACTCATCTAATTTAAGTGAGCATCGATTTGTAGTTTGATCAAGGGTTTCATACTTCTTGTACACGAAACTTTCCCCTTCACGCAGACGAGGGATCGCAACACCCCATTGAACCTCAAACTTTTGCCCTGTGTTTTTCTTGCATAGTTTTTCATTTAGGGCGTTTAATATATAGCTGTCGTTGTAGTCGGAAAAGTTGTGCTATTATGAACTGAGACGGGGATAGGACCTTGTTATTTGACTTTCTGTCTGTGATATAAATCTGGCTTCATTTCAATGTAATTGTAATGAGGCTATACTTTGTTATTGCTGATCTTATTAATGTTGATCCCCATATATATAATTTAATATACCATGTCATGATTATGACCAATTCGAATCTGTAAGATAAGGACAGACCATATTAATAGTTTTCTTTCATATGAAACCGATTATTATGGTTGGTCTTAACATAGCAAGTATCTGGCACATTTGTATAACCCAGATATAAAAATGGGCCGGATACCTGTTATATTTCTGATGTGAATGCAATTTTACAGTTTTAGTGCGCAATATATAATACATTGCCATGATAGGATTAACACTAAATTGAAAATATTACTAATATATACAAATATTGATCGAAAAAGAAAAAGTACACTCTTTCAAAGAACTGACAAAACGTTACGTAATTAACTTGAAAAGAAAATTTTGCCTTGATTAGGGTTTCTAAATTAATGATGTCACAGATCCTTTGCGATATGAATGATAAGGAGTAGACGGCACAAATCCATGGCATACGGCTTGCGGGGCGTGCGGTCCCCCGGCGGACGGGTGTGTGCGGTGCAAGGGACGCGGAGGGCGGGGCGGTACGGTGCGCGCGCAGGGCCGGCGCGGCGGCAGTAGCGACGCGCGGCGCGCGGCAGTCCGGCCACCCCCGCAACTAGCCCCGGTCCCGGCGCCGCCGGCTCCCGCTCGGATGCCGCTGCCGGCCGCCGCTTGCGATGGTCCACGCCGGGCCCACTATCCGCGCGCCCTCCCGCGCTATGTTCGCCGCCGCTGATTCTAAACCGCGCCGTGCAGTCTCGCCACTCGGTATACCCAAGTCCCCCTCGTTCCACTCCGGCCTGGACCTGGTCGCCAGCCAAACTAAGCGCTCCGACAGCGTGACGGACGTCGCCCGTGCGTTTCGCTTCGCCCTTTTCGGTATGGAGGGCCAGACGCCCAAGGCGCCCTCGCCGCCTGACGCGCGCTCGCCGCCACCCCCAATACCTGTTACGACTTCGCCTCCCACCACTACCGCCCCGGCGGTCGTGTCCCCGGAGCGGCCGCCGCCTGCCAATGGCGATAAGGAGAGCTTAATGGTCCAGCTGCCGTTGCTGAAAGGTGTATTTTTATTTACAAATACGATGACCGAGTAACTTTGTATATATGTAAATTTAGACGTGTTTACATTGGCGCTAGTTAGTTCGATTACCTTTCGAAACTCGCCGTGTTATTTTCACCATTTGTATTTTCATGTGTACGACATCGATACTCTATAAATATTTAGTTCGATGAAAAAATCGTCCATTACTAAACACCGCCCACGCCTTGCGGCAACCTTGAATTAAGTACGTCGAGTGTCCCTAATATAATATACATGGAGTTGTGTGTTGCGTCTGCTAATGTCGCCACTAAAGGCAAATGGCGAAAAGGCCGCAGAAATATATCGACCCACTGGCGACCAGAAGTCGCTAGGACTAAATTTATATGTAGTACGACAATCAATAATTGCTTTAAGCGAGCAAGTATTTGAAAGCAATAAGCACTGGAAGCGGCATTCTATCTTCTTTTTTTATTCAAAACCTCACGACATCTCTACATGTGATGAAGCTACCTTCATACTAGTGCTAAAGTCAAATTTACAACGTCACATAATGTCTAATTATATAAACAGATTTATCTTATTAGTAAATATTTTTTTACCAACTGTTTAATAAATTTCGACCAATTTTTTATTTCTTGTCATAAAAGTAATCAAGATACGTAAATAGGTAGATACGTAAAATATAATTAAGTATTTATTTACGTAACTTTTTGTTATGATTGCGTCAAGTGGGCGTATGAAACAAAAATAATTGAAAATTTAGTAACGTTCTTATTTCAGCCATCAATAAAATGCCATCATGCCATCAATAAATTAAATATAAAAAAATCAGAAATTAATGAATTGTGTCGTACTCAATGTAGGTAGGTTTTACTCGTAGGTAGGTAGGTGTAGGTAACCTAACGTGTCCCGAGGTTTCACCCGAATTGTTCCCGTTTCCGGAACAATACAGAGTTTCCTATGTATACATCTATGTATCTACGGTATAATCTACCTGCATGTTACACTTCATCCATTCAATTCAGTAGTTTCTATGCGAAACTTAAATCATTTATAATTATCATTATATAATTTAAAGTAAGATGTGTCTAAAATAATAAAAAACATACCTATTGTTTCCTTCGACCAGAACCATCTGGCCTAATATCTCACACTATCAGTAATTGTCGTTAATTGATTAGGTCCCATCTGCCCCCACGGTGCTAATATATTCTTCTTAATTGAATCCCATTTACGCGATTAGCGGTTGTCCTACAAAAGGGTACATGTTTTATACACTTGTAAGTACTTATAGCTCCATAGCGTTCTTCCAAATGCTAACGGTGATATTTGATGGTTTATGGGAGTTAAGGTATTATTGAGTTGAAATATTAGTCATTCTCAGCTAATGTTCCATGAGACATTTGTTTGATATATCTATATTTTATTAAATTGATCTAATTTTCTGTTGTAACAGATGCTCCGGCAGCAGAACGCGAACAGCTCTTTGTACAGAAGCTACGGCAATGTTGCCTACTGTTCGACTTCGCGGACGAGCCGCTGTCAGACCTCAAGTGGAAGGAGGTCAAGCGCGCCGCCCTCCTGGAGATGGTCGAATACGTGACGTCACAGCGAGGCGTCATCACCGAAGCTATATACCCCGAGGCTGTGAATATGGTACGTATTAGCACAATTAGTTTAATTTGTATAAGAAGTCGCCAAGTGGCCGCTATGGTGGTTAGAGAAGTTGCAACTTGAAAATTATAGCAATCCAGCTAGAACCAGTCCAACATAGACCTATATATACTAAAGTGTATCCATCGTGCATACAAAAGAAACGCGGAAATATTTTCTCAAAGTTGCTACGACTATTTTCATAAAAGTTGGACACAGAAGGCTTAAAAGCTTGACATTCATGTTAAGGCTATGCACGAAAACTTTCGATGTACCTATTTTGAACGGTGAAATTACGTCGGTGAGAATGTCAGGCGCGTTGGTATTTCTCTCGGTCAGCGTTTATGTAATGCATATATGCTACATATATAATGTACGTCAAGTACACATGTACTGCCTATTGCAAATATCACGCTTAAACGATAAACGATTCTCTATAGATAAGTCTATACTTATCTATTGTTATTTCTCGTTAGTATTTGGCTGGTCTTTTGAAAGATGATAGTCATGTGCAAGGTGGCAGGTTTCGCGAAGAACCACGTTCAATAGTTTAATGACTTAATCAGGCTACTGTTTTACCAGTTCTTAGTCAGAGTAAATAAAACTGCGCTATAGTTCTACATTACTACATAAAATATTTAATCTGCCTTTGTAGGGAGAGGATAAAGTACTTATTATCTACGTTAATATTTTTACTAATAATTTAATTTCACTATGCATGTTGTCAAGCCCTACACATGTTATACTAAAAGGAGACACGCTACAAAGCAATGTATAGTACAAAAGCTCTTTTGATGTAGTTATTGGTCTTCCATAGGGATGAGACGTGTGCCCGTTTCAGACTTAATTGAATATGTCTCTGAAGCTCAAGCGCTGTGTGACGTCAATTCAAAGTGGCTTACCGATATATAGCAATGTCTGCTTGCTTTGGGGGGATTGTTTTTTTTGTAACTGGCAAGTATTTTATTTTCTTTCCCTCTTCTTTGGTTCTTTGGTGGTAATACAATTGTACATGTTATCACCTGGTTTCGTTTTTTCTTATATGTATGGCATGAGACCATGCTCATTTGTATCTCAAGTGGTTAAGACATTATTAGGGACATATGATCTATCAATTATACGTATATAGAAAACGTGTTTTAAAAATAGATTGGAAATAGTATCACTGATTTATTGACAGTCGGTTGTGATGAAAAACATTAATGCAAATGAATAGGTAATAAAGGCTGACTTAGTAATAACATTAAATAAATTTACTTCACCCATTTCAAATGGCTTAGTTATAGGAATCGTTCGAGAACTAGAATGAAACGTAGTACGGCGATTAAATACACATTAACCTTCAATGGTGCCGTGATATAAAATACAAACTAGACTTGAAATGTAAATTTGCGTCATATTCTGCGCTGCTTGACCTTTTTTGTAAAGAAATATTCGCTTGATTGAGGAAAGTATACGTGTCAATGCTGATTCGTCGCGGATGAATGCCCTTACGTTGCATTATTGCATAGTATCATATTACAATATGTATATGGTTAATAATACGCAAAATAAAGAAACACGTCCAAACATTTTTTTAACACCTACGAAAAATATTTGCAAAAATTATCATTTGGTACTTGTCTTGCATTTAGCTCAGTTAGCGTCTTTCCTTTGTCTCTCAAACGTTTAAGAGTAAATCTATACTAATATATAAAGCTGAAGAGTTTGTTTGTTTGTTTGTTTGTTTGTTTGTTTGTTTGAACGCGCTAATCTCAGGATCTACTGGTTCGAATTGAAAAATTCTTTTTTTATTGAATTTACCATTTATCGACGCAGGCTTTAGGCTACATAACATCACGCTGCGACTAATAGGAGCGAAGATATAATGGAAAATATGGAACAAACGGGGAAAATTATTCATATTTGAGGGCTTCCTTTGCGTGCGCTGCGAAAACGGTTCAAGATACAACAATAATATGTATGAAAGAATTATTCCTCTTTAAATGATCTAAAAAAAAGTCCGCGACAGTATATGTCTATCTTCTAAGATTGACTCACTATAACATAATAATAGAAATAGATCCGACGGGGACGAAGTCGCGAGCAACAGCTAGTACATAATATGCGTGCCACATGTATACATAAACGACATTGGCATTGACCTAAAAGTAGCATATGAATTATGAACTGAAACAATGCTACAAACACGAGACAATGTGACACAACGCTGTTGCGAAGAATGAAAAAAGGAATCATATGAAATAATACATATTTTTATCTCCCTAATGTCGCCGTAAAATTACCATTTAAATAAGTCAGGACGTTAGTTGTGACAAACTGGTTACTTTATATAAATGGCTAGCTCGTGTTCGAGTATGTTATTGGTTCAATACTTCAAAAAATCTATAAGATCTTCTAAATCTATAAGACACTGCGGATATAATATGCCGCGTTATGACTTATGAAATACATATAATAAACCTTTTCGTTAAAGAAAGTAATAATGTACCAAGCTACTTAGATAGTTATATTTAAGGTATCATATACTTTGGGTGTAGAGTCCCATCATGTTATACCAATATAATGAACTAGCTGACCCGTGCCCACTCCTTTGGACATAATGTTAATTATCATTTTCGGTTTTATATAGCCTATGACACTCAGCAATAATGTGCCTTTCTATTGGTGAAATAATTTTTCAAATCGGTTCGGTAGATCCCGAAATTACCCCTTACAATTTAACAAACACACAAACTTTACTTCTTTATAATATTAGTATAGATTTATCATGATTGGATTATATTATAGTAAGTATGACGTATAACTTGCTTTACAGTTCGCAATCAACCTCTTCCGAACACTACCGCCGTCATCGAACCCGAACGGCGCAGAGTTTGACCCTGAAGAAGACGAGCCCACCTTGGAGGCAGCCTGGCCACACCTGCAGCTGGTCTATGAGCTGTTCCTCAGGCTGCTCGAGTCGCCAGACTTCCAGCCTAACATTGCTAAGAAATACATTGACCAGAAGTTTGTACTACAGGTGGGTTGAGATGAATCTATTTTTTTTAGTAAATGAAGTGGGGAGACGAGCTAGACGCACTCCTGATGGTAAGAGAAACGCCAGGCCATAACTAATGCAGTGATATCTGGAACCAAACTCCGGACTGGGGTGCACTTAATTACTTAATTATTATACTTAATAGGCCTTATTTTTTATTATAATCGGATAAGATAGATGATTCAATTGATTGAAGGTGCGGGGCTAACAGTTTTTCTTCGCTTTTTTATAACAATGGGAGCAAACAAGCAGGCGCACAGCACCTGATGAAAAGTCATCACCGCCCATGAACTCTTGCAGAGCTCGTAAGCTCTGGAGTAGGTTGCCGATCTTTTAAAAAGATGTACGCTCTATTCTTGAAACAAAGAAGCTTAAGTATGTATTTTTCTCGACATTACCCTTTCGGGTACAAATTAAAATAGGACATTGGTCACGTGACATGAAACGTTCAGTTTGGCAGTCTCAAATGTGACGTTATAATGACGTCATATTCTCTACGCCCAGGACAGGAATAACACGCGTTTACATCATTATTAGACACTTTTAGTTAGATATTGTTCGTACTAATAATACTTTTAAATCATTGATCGTTTAGCCTTCTCTTATAACTTAAAATTATAGTAAAGACAATAGGTAAACACATTTAAACAAACATATGAATAAACTTAAATTAATATTATATTTGCCACCTCTAAAATTAGGTAGACATTATCGAAAACATTAACTGCCCAAAACCGGTTATATTTATAAATGGTGTGTAATCACGATCTTATGACGTCACTGTCACGTTTAAATTTTGAAAACAATGGAACGAAGCAAAAACATCTTAATTGAGTGAAAACTAAATATTCTCACCTGATACCTACATCGGAACAATCTTTTGTATTTTTGCATCTATACTAATATCTATATATTAAGACGAATCGTTTTTCCCCAAACGTGATAATCTCTTACACCTGGTTCGATTTTAAAAATAACGAATGCTACATATAATAATATCGACCTACCCCGCCTTCGCTCATATATTATGCATGTATTATACAAATAAGCCTTCGTCTTGAAACACTCTATCTATTGAAAAAAACTGCATCAAAATCCGTTGCGTACTTTTAAAGACCAAAACATACATAGGGACAAACAACGGAAAACGACTGTGTTTTACTCTATTTAGTGATGATTTAACGTTACGCTAAAGGACCCGGTTACGATAACACGGACGAAACCGCAGAGCTTAGTAAGTGTTGAGAGGAAAATTAACTAAACTGCAGAACTAAAGCGTATATTTGACCTAAAAACGTAATGAACTCTCAAGATCTCGTCGCGTGAAACATTCATAAAGATGGTAGCTAGGTTTGAGAGAAATATTTTATTGTTCTTTTCACGTTTTAATATAAGACGTATTTTCTGAAGAATGCAAGGGAGTTTTTAATGTTTTTTCTCAGATACGGTGAGCTTTGTTAGAATGGCTATGACATAACATAATGACAATGAAATTGACTGTATCATATCGAAGTAGTTGTAACTTTCACGTCTCAATTTATAGTATATGAATTAGAATACATCGACTACCCAACGAATTAAAGCAACAAAATCTTTCTAATTCATTTTTATATGTTACTAACTGCTCCCCGCGGTTTTACTCGCGTAGTTCCCGTTCCCAGGGCAATTCCGGGATAAAAAGTATCCTATGCTTTAATCCAGGGTATCATCTATCTACATACAAAATTTCAACTAAATCGGTCCAGCCGTTTTGCCGTTAAAGAAAGACAAACAGACAGACACACTTTCCCATTTATAATATTAGTATGGATTCTAATGATGTCTTCCAGTTAGTACTATAAAATTTTATTTTATTTATTTACAATTGATTATTAATTTATGCTATGGGTATCCATAGCCCTTGGGGACAGAACCATAGGTTATGTCAGACTCGTACCGACCACAATACACAATGTATTCCGTTTTAGCTAATAAGGTAGAAGTCAGGGGCGATTTTCTTATCCGAAAACTTACTTGTAGTATACCTACTTGTTCCCGCTCTCGGATCCTATCCGTCGAAGGAGGCGAGGGCGGAGAAGGAGGGCGTACCAAAGCGACCTCCTCCTCCAGCCCTAGTGGGGGTCCCGGGCGGCGTAGACGGGGGTCGCGTCGCCCACGAAATGGGGCTCCTGCGCCTGTTGTGGTGTGTCTGGTGTTCCGGGCACACCACGACGTGGAGGGGGCGGGACAGATAGCTCTTCCTGTCTCGCCCCACTGGAGGAGGCGGCCGCATCGTTAAGCGGCCGCCGGCGCCTGGCGGGCCTGCGGAAGATTGCTTCGTGCGTCCTCGGCAGGTCCGCCCCCCGAAAGGGTGCGCGACGGAACACCGGGGGGTTTTAGTCGGTAGGGCCCTTCTGGCGAGTCCGACATAACCGCCTCCTTCTCCCCCGAGGAGGGCGCGGTATCCGTAAGTGGATTTCCCCCCGTCAAAAAAAAAAAAAAAAAAATACCTACTTGTTCGATTTACACAAAAATTGTGATGCGTGTCTTTCATATCATGATACTATAGTAATGGTTAAATCGATAATTGGCTAGTCGGCCTTGACCGTGCCGAATGACTGAAACGTTTATGGCCCTACGATGTTTGTGTGAGAACTGAGCCCTGTATATATGTAGAAACTACAAACATCCGCGTATAACCATGTCGTCGTTTTGTATTCCTTAATGGGTTAGAGCTGAACCCAAATGTATATGACTTATATAAAAAACTAGCTGTTGCTCGCGACTTCGTCCTCGTTGATTTGTTTTTCCATTATTTATTCGCTCTTATTAGTCGCAGCGTGATGTTATGTAGCCTAAAGCCTTCCTCGATAAATTGTCTATTCAATAAAAAAAGAATTTTTCAATTCGAACCAGTAGTTCCTGAGATAGCGCGTTCAAACAAACAAACAAACAAAACACAAACTCTTCAGCTTTACATATTATTATATAGAAAATTAGCTATGGTCCTTGTACAAGTTCAATTTTACTTATTTACTTTTTAGGATCATAATATTTGGAATAAGACATTCAAAAATTA
The DNA here is from genome assembly GCA_026213755.1 of Eurema hecabe. Lineage (NCBI taxonomy): Eukaryota > Metazoa > Arthropoda > Insecta > Lepidoptera > Pieridae > Terias > Terias hecabe. The sequence goes on along the minus strand of JADANM010005263.1, from coordinate 6,509,487 downwards.
TATGGCTTTGTCTTAGTACAAGTATTTGCAAAATTAAATCGATATTTCCATAGATAATCCCGTACAATGTAATAAACACTATCTCTTTAATAATATTAGAATGGATTTACTTATTTTTATTATTAAGATTTAGTACATATAAATAGGCGTCGAATCGATAAAAGAGAATTCTCTTTATTAAGTGTTTCCTTCAAAAGAAATATAAAATCATATATGTATCTACAAAACATTTTTCATAACAAACTCAAAACATTGAAGACAACTGATCTCAAATCATTTAATGAACATAAAAGAAAATTCTCGGTCGATATTTTAGGTGTTTAATATTTTTAATATATTCAACATCGTACCATCAATTTTTATAGCGCGATTCAGGTGTCTTGTCTTTTATAATCGCATCAATTGTTGCCCATGTAAACTTATTATCGCACACTGCCCAGTAGCCATACATCAAGAAGGGACTCGTACGTCTAGAACATTCTCTCACTAATTAGTTTTCACTGAAGACACACCTCGAATGCGTCACGTGTGGGCGAAGGAGCGATCTTACCGCGATGTTCCAACAGCTATTTAGTATTTAAGACTTGAATTTTGCGTAAACGAATGACACGTTTATTTAACACACATAATGCATATATTTAAAAGAAATTTAAATCAAATTCGTTTAAACAAAAATAAAGAGGAAAAGAGTCAAAACCAGTTGATGGAAATTAAACTTTAGTTAGAATGTTAAGATTACTATGTGTCCGCTTTTGTCTTATGTAAAGCAGAAATTGAAAAAAATAACTTCAAGAAAGAAATCCTTTATCATAACAAATTATTTAAGTATGTACTTATGTATATCGAAATACATATTTCCTACCTGTAATACTTGGAAGATAGCGCATTCAAACATTTAGTTTGGCAATTGTTGTATTATTAAATCCTGTGTATGTTTGAAATGAAATCTTCCCCTTGCATAACTATCTGATAAAAAAATGCGTGAAAATCGTATTGCGTAGTTTTAAAGACTTACGCATACATAGGGACAGACAAATGAAAGCTACTTTGTTTTATACGATACTAGCGACCCGCCCATGCTTCGCACGGGTGTAACTACAGAATGATTAATGCTGTATAGTTAAAAATCACTTCGTAAATAACCATTTATTGGTAAAGGATTAAAAATGGTTATGGTAGGTTATCCCTAAGAGATAGACATATGCCATCGGGGACTTTTTTATAGAGCTTTTTAAGGTGGACAATACTGTATATTTTGGTCTATCTCGTAGAATTTAGCCAGCGTTTGCAATATAAGCGCAAAAAAACGTTCTTATTACGATATCACATTAGAAACCTCTAAATTTATCAGTCTTTCTCTACTATATAATGTATTTATTATACATATAAACCTTCCTTAAGAATCAATCTATCTATTAAAACCGCATCAAAATCCGTTGCGTAGTTTTAAAGATCTAAGCATACATAGGGACAGACAGACAGCGATAGCGACTTGGTTTTATACTATGTAATGATAATCTATAATATAAAAATGAATCGCAAAATGTGTTGGTAAGCGCATAATTCGATAACAGCTGAACCGATTTTCATAATTATTTTTTTAGAATATTCCTGAATGTACAAGGATGGTTCTTAAGCAGAAATAAATTAAGTGTAAGGTTTTGGTTAGGATAGGTAGTAGTTACAGCGTGGAGGGGAGAGTCGCGTTACACCGGCTAGTTATGTATAATATAATAATTTATTATATATGCAGCAAGTATGTTATAGTTATTATTTGTCGCCAGCTATTGGAGCTGTTCGACACGGAAGATCCCCGAGAGCGCGATTTCCTCAAGACGACACTCCACAGGATATACGGAAAGTTTCTCGTCCTGCGCGCCTACATAAGGAAACAAATCAACAACGTGTTCTATAGGTGAGTCGATGTTGCTATTTATAACTTTTTCCAATCACAGCACATACCTAGAGCGCATTATGCGGCATAATGATTAATGTTGAATGTTAAGATTACATCTTTCTCTATTCATATATCGAGCACTGTCAAAAGTACTAAATAGGCGTTCGCTTGATGCGTTCAATTACATGTGTAGTGACAGCAAAATTACCGAATGTTTAATTCTTTAATTTGTCATTGATTAAAATGTCGCACTATGCTCTATAATTGGAAAACTAGGTTCATTTATTGTTATCAATTTATTTATTTATTTAAAGAACTTGTAATAGTTAAGGAACTAGCTACATAAATATTTTGTTTCCTACTTTTAACAATTAACAATTAAATTAACAATTTATTTGCCAAAAGTTTACAAGGGATAAAATACAATAATGGCGACAAAATCTTTCTGAGATAGAACTGATCCCTAGCTAGATTATTAAAATAATCTGTGTTAAGGGGTCAGTTCCGCTTCCTTTATATTTACTTTAGAGTATATTAGCACAGTATTTTAAAAATATAATCAATTGGCAATAACAGAATACTTATAATAATAAAAAAAAGGGGAAGAATCTAGACAGGCATTATTAAACTACTTACTTATTAACTTAACACTAAGTTAGAGGGTGTGTGTGTGTGTGTGTGTGTGTGTGTGTGCGTGCGTGTACGTTTGGGTGAGTGTGTGTGTATGCGTGCGAGAGTGTATATTTTATTGGAACGAATGTTATCAATTTATTTACATTATATATAAACGCGATGTTTTTGATACTTTCACACGAAAACTGAATAGTTGAAATGTGGCATACGAGATAGTAGTGATGATAGTCGTCCAGTTTTTGAGGATAATGAGAAAGAACTTGAATAACTTGTTAAATTTTAAACCCACATCGCAGACGTTTGAAGTTGAAGTTCTGGAAAGGACTTTACTGAATTTCTTATTGTTGCTTTTTTGTTTGAGGGTGCCTTATTAGAAAGTGTTTTTGAAAAAATTATAAAGGAAAATTTATAAAGACGACAAATTGTTACGTGTGACCATATATTGAGTGTGCGTGCGTGCTTGTGTGTATGAATGTGGGTGTGTGTGTGTGTGTGTGTGTGTGTCTATCAATGTCTCTAGTTATAACTTATAAGATGATAATCGTCATCCTATTACTATTATAAAGGCGAAAGTTTGTAAGTATGGATGTATGGATGTATGGATGTATGGATGTTTGTTACTCTTTCACGTAAAAACTACTGAATGGATTTGAATGAAACTTTACCACAATATAGCTTATACATCAGAATAACACATAGGCTACAATTTTTGAGGATTATAAGGGAGGAAAGGGAGGGTCACAGTTTATATGAAAGTCCACGCGAACGGAGTCGCGGGCAATAGCTAGTTCATAAATAATGTGATGTGTGTAAAGTACATAATATAAGGTAGATATTAAGAATGGCATTTAACGATATCTTATCTTAGTATTTGCCTATTTTGTTGGAATTCGGACGGACATCCGACACAATAGGTGGGTTAGGTGCTTGACCGATAACCGCGCTCTCGGTAATTGCTGTGCCGTTTTGGGAGTGGCGCTATGAGATACGATTAGTGTAAAGATAGGAAAATAGAAAAAAAAACAACTTACTAGATTTTGATTTCTACATCATCTGTATAGAAATAGTATTAAAATAATAAGTTTTGGTATTTTAATATGACGCATATTAAATAGTTATTTTGAAAAAATAAGAGGACGTAAGTATTTTAAAATAGCTTGGGATAATTTCTAAAAATTTTAAACGAAGAATATTACAATTGGCCTAGAATGGTCATCTGCCTCCGCAATATTGCGCACCATACATACGACATTTATTATATTGATTATCGGCTTCAACACTCCAACATACTATGAGTACATCATAGACGTATAACGCATAGACCGATAGTCTCTTAATAATCGATCCGCTGTAAGTGAAGTCAAAACTGTAGCCATATGTAAGTAGAAAACATTTCTTATACTACATTACACGCACACAATGTGGAAAAATTGAAATCTACGAAAAACATACCAATTTTGATACAAGGCACTGCGGCGGCGATCTATGTAAGTAGACAAAATTGTCAACTTCGAAATGGCTTCAATTTGCGTGCTCAAGTAGCGGTTCTAGGTGTTATTATTCTATGGAGTGTACTGGTAGGTACATTATATCCGTGCCGTGACTCTGAGCTAATGACACGTCGCGAAAGTGCACACTACACAGTACACACATTCGATCAGCAAAAACTAGCTCGCCCGGTAAACTTTGTGTTGGCGCGTTTATGATGCGTTCACGTGTATGCGGACATTTTACGAAGGAACCAAGCTGATACTAGTTTGTAAAGCACCGCAAGATGATTTAAATTAGTTGAATAAACGTAGATAATTTTAAATATACGATTTAAATTTTGTCTTTTTTTTTCTGAGTAAGAACCATCTTCGATAAAAAATATATAGAATATGCTTTAGTTGATATCATGTTACGCACTTAGTAATAGAAGTGGATTATTTGAATTTATAATACATATAAAGCTTATAAGTATGAACGTAAATACGCTTGTTGTTCACGCAAAAACTAATTAATGCCTTTGGCTAAAGTTTGGCACAGGTACAGATCGATTTTTTATTTCATAATAAAACATGTACAAATGTTAATTATATTTCCGGCTTAAATACAGGAACGAAATCTATACGAGTAAAACTGCGGGCGCTGCTAGTAATAAATAACAGTACAAAGTGTAACTCATAGTATGTATGTTACATAATAAAGAAACATGTATTAATAAAGAAATGGAAATTGAAATATGTCTTCTCGTCAAAAGAAAAATATGGCGACGTCAGAAATTTGCTTATCCATAGATATGTACCTAGTTTTCATAAATTCGATCGATGTTATTAAATAGAAACCAACATGACCTAAATAATAATCTAACGAAACTATTTCCTGCTTTATTTTGTATATGTACATAATAAATAACGATTGTTCGATAAACCACTAAATCGACGAATTATAATAAATTGATATTTCCTTGTTAAAGTACAACCACGAATAATATTATATTCAAACGATATGGTTAATTAGCTAATGAGAACTTTATCAAAAATTTAAATAATTAACTTCGAAAATAATCACGTTTATAAAATACTAGCTGACCCGTGCCCACTTCGTTGGGCATAATGTTTCCTTTTCGGTTTTTTATATAGCATATGCCACTCAGCAATAATGTGGCTTTCTATTGGTGAAAGAATTTTTCTAATCGGTTCAGTAGATCCCGAGATTACAATTTAACAAACTCACAAACTTTAGGTACTTGTTTATAATATTATAATATTATATACACGTTCATCTTGAATCACCCTATCTGATAAAAAACCGCATGAAAATCGGTTGCTTAGTTTTAAAGATACAAGCATATATAGGGCTGTCCCTATGTATGTCTTTTCTTAACAAGAAAGAGACTGGTTTAAACTATCTTATGAAAGATAATTATTAGATTTTCTTATTATTCTTATTTATTACATAACTTCTTTATTACATAATACAAACATACACAAAGTGAGAAATACAGAGTCCACATGTAAATGGCGGCCTTATGGCTGTAACCGATTTCTGTCAGACAACCAAACGTATAGGATAATATAAGAGCACAAAACTTAATTCCCAAGTACAAGAAAAGAAAAGATTTCTTTATTAGTAAAAAGAAAATCGACTCCAATTATTCAATGTTTTCGTCTAACTATGGTCTTAGCCAAATCTTATAACGTACTTTTTATCGTAAGAAACTACAAGAACTTACGTTACTATTCTAAAGGACCAAAATTGTTTTTTTTTTTTCAATAGTGAACGTGTGTGATGTTGCAGGTTTATATATGAAACTGAGCATCACAACGGCATAGCGGAGCTGCTGGAGATCCTCGGCTCCATCATCAACGGGTTCGCGCTGCCCCTCAAAGAGGAACACAAACAATTCTTACTAAGGGTAAATATATTGTATGTACTACATATAAACGTCTTTAAACAAATGTATGAACCGGGATGATGCAGGGGGTATTCTGTGATACTGTGTAGGTTTTGGTCGATAAAAGTCCGACATAAGCTATGAGCAATTTCATTTCCTATGAGAATTTCAGAATTATAAAAAAGGGCATAGTTAGTTGCTTTTAGAAAGATTATTAAAGTTCTCTGTAGAAACGGCTTTATTATCAGTAATATTACCCAATTGTTTTATAAAATAAAATAAATAAAAAACACTATTGAAGTATCATAAACAAAAAAAATTAAATTAGATTCAGATATTTCAATAGGCGGCCTTATCGCTAGGAAGCGATGTTTTCCAGGCAATTTTGGTGTTGATGAAAAGTAATTATACTTAAATTAATAAGTATATGACTCGGAAAAGAAGCCAATTTAAATCATGTAGGTACTTAAATAATGCCCAAGTGATCTTGACATTTTCGACGAAGTCAAGAACAATGCATATGTTATGCATATTCCCAGTATGAATATCGGTGTTTATTTTTACATACAAAAATATATGAAATGTTGTTAATAACCTTTGCTC
>JADANM010005263.1:6469147-6495354 GCA_026213755.1 Eurema hecabe | reverse complement strand
CAGTAAAATAAGCACTAAATTTACTATATTATGAGGATTTATAAATTTTCTTAGCACAGAGATCTAAAAATTTTCATAACATTCACAGAGCACCGAGGACTGCCCATACAAGAAAACAACTTGAAAATAAATTGTTTAATTTAATTACTTATATTAAAACCTCACCGTAGTTTTATTCTATTGCATTTAATTATCGTATTAGAAATACAAAAAAAGATGCTATTATATTAAATACAATTTTATCAGAATGATACATTATACTGGGCCAACTAAATTAAATCGGAACAATAAAAACAATTCTATATAACATCACCATTATAGTGTTTGTTAGGATATATTTTTTAGCCATGTTCGTCAGTGAAGGGACAAAAGAGAAAAAAAGAATAGAAAAAGGAAGAATTCAATTCATTTTTGCAGTGGACCAAAAAGGGAACCTTGCAGCACTCTTATATAGAGCATATTATATGCAAGACGGAAGTTTTCTATCATACAAATAATATTCACCTAGCAATACTAAGGTAATAAAAACAATTATACCTTTCACTTAGTTGTAGTTATATAGTTACTGTTACATTGCTTATTTATTTCCTCCTCAAGTACTCTTTTTTTTCATCAACTGTATTATTAAAAGTTATAAGTATACTTGTACATGGAACTGACTAAAAGTCAATTGATCCGTTGCAATTGTCGTTTAGTATGGGCAGCCCATCTGTAACAAAGTAATATTAAATGTAATATAGTCACATTAGCTTGAAATGTATACATGTAAAAAAATGGCAAAATTTCCATTAAGCAAGCCAACAATTTAAATATGATCAGCTGAAAAGGATTAGAACATTTATGTATATTAGTTCTAGGCCAGCTGCACGTTGGCGGTATTCTCTGGTGGACTGGAAGTTGTCTCTAATGGGCTGGTCACCACCAGTAGACTCACCAGTCTTACCACGGCACGGCAGGGGCGGCTACTTCCTCCTGGCGGCGAGCTGGTGCTGCAGCAGCTGCGCGCGGTCGTGCTGCGCGGCCAGCTGCTCGTTGAGCGCCGCCACGTGCTCCGTCAGCACGCTCATCTGCTGCTCGTAGTTGTGGGAAGTCGACTGGAGCTCCTCCTCCTACAATATATATGTCAAAGTCATAAGTCAAAGTTAAAAGTATCTTTATTCAATGAGGCTATATGTAGCCTCATCAAGTAACACTCTTGAATCGTCATGGTATTACAAAACATTTACCACTTATGTTTATCATTACTTAGATACTGTGGAGGTAGTAAGGATCCGTGAAAAGTTATGTTAATTTATATCATAAGTGCAATTCAGAATTGGATGTATTAGTAGCTGTTGTTACAATAATGATCTGTATGAAAATATAAATATGGCTTTAATACCAACCAGCCTCTGTATAGTATCATGCTTGTCCTGTATCGTTCTCGTATCAGTTTCCCTCTCTTGTTCCATCTCTTCAAAGCGCAGTCTTAACATTTCACACTGTAAATACATTACAATAAATTTAATACAATATATTAATAAATTAAAACTAGTCTACTACTTATTATAAATTATATATTATTAAAAAAACCCAAACTCCACTGTACCTTTTATTTAATTTATGTAAATAGGTATATGTAACGTTATATTATGTTTGATAAAAAGGGCACACAACCCTTCCAGTAGTTACAAAGGGCAATCCTAGTGGTGGTGTCCCTTGTAAGAGGGAAGTACCTTGTAAAAGAGAACGTGTGAAACATTCTCAGAATCAAGCTCTGCTAAAGTGATGCTTTTTAAAAACCCTTTTGCTGATAAATTAAATAAATAAAATTTTATACTTAACTAGCTGTTGCTCGGGACTTCGTCCCCGTCGGATCTATTTCTATTATTATGTTATAGTGAATCAATCTTAGAAGATAGACATATACTGTCGCGGACTTTTTTTTAGACCATTTAAAGAGGAATAATTCTTTCATACATATTATTTTTGTATCTTGAACCGTTTTCGCAGCGCACGCAAAGGAAGCCCTCAAAGATGAATAATTTTCCCCGTTTTTTCCATATTTTCCATTATATCTTCGTTCCTATTAGTCGCAACGTGATGTTATGCAGCCTAAAGCCTTCCTCGATAAATGGTCAATTCAATAAAAAAAGAATTTTTCAATTCGACCCAGTAGATCCTGAGATTAGCGCGTTCAAACAAACAAACAAACAAACTCTTCAGCTTTATATATTAGTATAGATACAATTCTCACCTCCTTCAAGTAATGGTCAGCATTACTGACTAGCTCATCTCTTTCAGCACTGAGGGCGCTGAGCTTTTGTCGGAAGTAAGTCAACATTCTCTCTTCACGTTGCTGTATTTCAGTGCTGAGAACAAACGGCACTTGTAGGCTGCCCAGCAATCCTGTTACCCTGCCCTCGCCATCTAGAACACAATTGCAAATCTTTAATATTAAAATTAATCGTAAACTTTGTTGTTATGTGCATAACTCAACAACGCCTGGGCCAATTTGGACAATTTTTTTTTTCAAAAGTTCCTTGAAGTCCAACGATAGTTTGTAACGGTGAAACAGAAGAATAATTGCTGGTTTTTTTTTTGTCCAAAACGAAGTCTGTCAAATCCGCTAGGTTACTATAATGATACCTTTGATTAAGATGATCTTTAATTCGTACTATAAGGGAATTTAAGTTCGCTGAAATTTACATTATTGTTTATTTTATACAGATCTCAAAACAGCACTCTGAACTGAGTCTTTCTCTTAATTTTCATACCAATATTAGTTTCGCTGAAAATATTGAAATCTCCTGAGTCGTGTGTATCACCCCGTCTCTTTTGGGCTGCTGAAACGTGTTTGCTTAATTCCAGCTTCAAAGCCTCATTTTGCAACTGTAGAATACCAAACTCCATTCGGAGATTCTGGTTCTCCTAGAATTGTTGATAAAGTAGATTAAATTTTTTTTTAATAATTCTTAAGTAAAAGGTCTTATTTTAAACTTTCATAACAGTTACATACCTGTTCAGAATTATGAAGTTTGTTATTGAGTTGCTCAGTAACTAGGATATCATCTACAGAGCTGAGGGCGTCTTCACTGCCAATCTAAAATATAATGAAATTATATGTTAGAGGTTTTATTTGTAATGGTTACAAAATACAACAGTATTAAAATTAAAAGTATTTCCATATACATCTATAATATAAACATGAATTACAAAATATATTGGTAAGTGCAAAACTCAATAACAGCTGCTACTTAGATATGATATTTTCAACATATCCACCTAAAACATACACAAAATTGCTACTAGAAAATATTTAATAAATTACCAAGCTTCCACCTTCTGATAAAAAGTCACCGTTACAACTGGCCTGGCTACCGACTTCCACCTTCGGAGTCCCTCCTAATCTATCCTTTTGGGCCTCTTCGAGAGAAAACTGTAATTCTTGGTTCTTATTCTTTAATTTTGCAATTTCGCATTTATATCTACTTTCCGACTCACTCATGTGTCGGTTGCAGTCTTCGATTGATGCTTTAAGTTGAGATACTTCAAATGTTTTATCAGAAAGCTGAAATAGAACAATAACATTAACAATTAACATTTTAGTCAAATAATACAGTTGCAAAAAAATTTTACAAATATAGTTTAAAAAAATTTACTTCAGAAATCCACTATCTATACTAATATATAAAGCTGAAGAGTTTGTTTGTTTGTTTGTTTGAACGCGCTAATCTCAGGAACTACTGGTTCGAATTGAAATATTCTTTTTTATTGAATAGACAATTTATCGAGGAAGACTTTAGGCTAAATAACGCTGCGACTAATAGGAGCGATGAAATAGTGGAAAAACAAATCACCGGGGACGAAGTCGCGAGCGACAGCTAGTATTTAAATAAAACTAAAATATATCTAAATTTGACTCACATATTATGTAATATCACTACACACTATAAATCAAAGTCAGTTTCTTCTGTGTGTCTAAATGTATACTTAAATCTTTAAACTATGTACTGATTTTCATATAGTTTTCTTATTAGATAGGGTGATTCAAGAGGAAGGTTTAAGAGTATATTTTATTCAAAAATATAGGTAAGCTGTGAGTTAGATACAGCTAGTTTAAGAATAAAACAAATAAAATAATATTGGATAGTCAATAATATAAAGATAAACCTGAGATGCATATTGTGCATTTTCAATAATTTTCTTTTGAAGTTCCTCCTGTAGTAAGCCTGCATCTAATGGTGTTGAGTTGCTCTGTGAAGTGGCTTTATCATCTTTACCCTTTGTTTTCTTTGTCAGCTTTGTCTGTAATATTCAACATGTTTGACACAGTGGTTTATGGAAAAGGAATAAATGTTGTACATCATTACATAGTATTAAACAAAGTTGTATCCTTGTCTATCCCTTTGTATGGTTTAAAACTATGCACCGGGAGTAGGTCTCTTTCGCAGGAGACCGACTGGGTGGGTACCCCCACAGTGCCAGACATTCTACCGCCTGAACAGTGACGTGAAAATGTCACTGTGCTCCGGTCTGAAGGGCACTGTAGCCAGCGAAATTACTGGGATAATGAGTCTTAACATCTGACGACTCAAAGTGGGGAGCGTCGGTGTAGTGCACCCCTGCCCGGAGCAAAGTTCCGGGTAGCACTGCATTGGCTATGGGCTGGCATTACTCTTACCATCAGGAGTGCGTCCAGCTCGTCTCCCCTCTTCATGTTATAAAAAAAAAAAAAACTAATTTCGCATGCCGTTTTTTTTATCTGATAAAGTGATCCAGAGGAATATTTTTGTATATAATACATACACAAGAGCGGGTTAAACCGCAAGCCGCGGTTTAACCCGCTAGTTTAAAACGTTTAGTGACAAAAAATTTACCTGTATTTGTTCAATTTCATCTTGCAGAACAGATACGCGTCTTGTTAATTGCTGATTTCTAAAAGCTAATGAATCTATTTCCAATTCTCCTTTTCGTAAAGATTTTTCTTTCTCTTTCAATAATTCTCGTAATTCGTTTGACTTTGCTTGCTCATCTAGTACACCTTTTTTCAATACTTTTACATGAACTCTGAGCTGTAAGCGGAAACAATAGATTTAATACGAATTGCCGACACCACTGCAATGCATCTTTTATCGATGATTAAGATTATAAACGGTACCTTTGAATATTCAGCTGCTAATTTTTGGTATTTGGCTTGGATATCGCCTGAAGGTAAACCTTCCATGTCTATTTTTCACGTACTCATTACTCTATTATAGCAACTTAGTTAGATAAATAAAGAAGTTCAGTAAATCTAATGTTTTGCAAAATGTAGTGTTGTTGAAGTGACGAACGTCGGACACCCACTTTTAGCGAATGACTTTGACACTTTTATAAACCTTAAAGTGAGATCATCAATGTGTGATTAAAATAAAATTTCATGTTTTGTCCAATTTTCGAACAGAAATTTACATACCTAGTTTTTAAAAAATCTCGGGTTTTTGTTTAGTATTTCTATGTACATAAACCAAAATCGAAAATAAAATCTAATAAAAGTTAAAATTATGTTATATGTATAAATTAAAGTAATAGGTCATCTACAAGTTACAAAACATTTACTTTCAATTATATATATTTTTGGGAAAAGCATACGATATGTACAATCATTATATTATCTATCGTTCTAGCATAATCTGTTTAATTTATTATTTTAAACTAGTAACATTTTCTCTGTTGATGTGTCGTGATTGTCTGATTAAAAATATCAATATTTTGGATTTTATGAAAGAAACGCTTCAATTTTTATTTTTTTTTACATTCTTATATACTAATTCATTCAGTCAATCAATAATAAATAGGGACATGGACGACAGGTAAGGTTCTGACTTATAAAACAGCATTGTATCGCAACAGGTAAAAAGTAAGTCAGAACAAAGTAAATTATGACGAAACTGTGTGAATTATCCGCAGGAACATGGATTCGAGCAGCTCTACATTTACTGATATATCAAACGACCACGCTAAAAGTATAATACACATCGATATAGACTGTTTTTATGCTCAAGTAGAAATGTTACGGAAACCAGAATTGCGCTCCGAACCCCTTGGAATTCAACAGAAGAATATTGTGGTAACCAGTAATTATGAGGCAAGAAAATACGGAATCAAAAAGTGCATGCTTGTCACTGAAGCCATGAAAGTGTGTCCTAATTTAAAACTGTTAAATGGAGAAGACTTGCATGACTACAGAGCTGCTTCCAACAAAATATTCTCACTTCTACAACATTGGAAATGTCCTGTAGAAAAGTTAGGGATGGATGAAAACTTTATAGATGTCACAAACTTGGTTCAAGAAAAATTAAAAAGTACAAATATTGATAATCTTTCAATCACAGGTCATTTGTTTAGTGAGCCCTCTATGGCTTGCCCCTGTGGCTGTCACACAAGACTGAAAATAGCATCACAAATAGCTAATGAAATGCGTCAAAAAATATTTAATGATTTAGGTTTTACTACATGTGCAGGTGTTGCACACAATAAATTACTTGCAAAACTTATCTGTCCACTCCATAAACCCAATGACCAGACTACTATTTATCCAGAACATGGTACAAGTTTCATGGTAACCCTTCAAAGTGTTCGTTCTATACCAAGTATAGGATCCAAAACAACTGAAACACTTATATCACAAAATATTATATCTGTAAGTGATTTGCAACAAGTGTCTACAGATATTTTAAAAAAACATTTTAGCAGTGATATGGCAGTTAGACTGAAAAACTTAAGTTTTGGTGAGGATAACACACCGGTCAAACAGACTGGTAGACCACAAAGTATAGGTTTAGAGGATAGCTTTAAGACTGTCAGTGTGAAAAGTGAAGTTGAGGAGAAATTTACTGCACTTTTACAGAGGCTGCTCATATTGGTCAGGGAAGATGGGCGCATTCCTGTTTCCTTAAGAGTAACTTTAAGAAAGAAGGATGTCAAAAGATTAAGTAGTCACAGAGAATCAAGGCAGTGCCAGATATCACCTTCAATTTTCACAATAAATAGTGGTACAGTCACTGTTACAGAAGTAGGTCAAGAAAAGTTGATGACCATTATAATGAGATTATTTAATAAACTTATTGATTTATCTAAACCATTCCATTTGACATTAGTAGGGTTGGCATTTACAAAGTTCCAAGAACGTATGACAGGACGAAGTTCTATTGTAAATTACCTCATGAATGATTTGTCTGTACAATCAGTTCTCAACATACAGAATGACTGTGATACGTCAGCAACTTCAATGGATTATTCAGCTGTTTCACCCAGCAGTAGCACGACTACCGATTTATCTGATGCAGAAGTTGAACCCTCACCAAAAAAGCCTAAAAAGGTAACATGGATTGCAAAAAGACGATGTTTATCCAGAGAGGATGTTGCCTCACCTAGTAAACTAAAAGTGGGTGAACTAAGGTTAAATTCAAAAGAGCTTGAGAAGGTTTCAGAATTAAGACTGAATTCCAGAGATAGGTCTTTAACCCCTAGAGCAAGTCCTGCTAAAGATGTGTCTGATGTTACAGACTCTATGAAAGACATTGCAGAAGGTGGCAATTGTGATGAATGTCCAAGTTATGTTGATAAAGAAGTATTTAGTGCACTGCCTGAGGAAATGCAACAAGAATTAAAATCAATGTGGAAGAACCCCTCAAATTCAGATCTCCCAAGAACCAGCACTCGTAACATGAACAAATCAAAACCAAACTCAATTTTGAAATACTTTGTTCCACAAAAATAGTATTAATAATTTGCCTTGTTATTTTAAGTGATAAGTGAATGGTATCTATTTTTTCAAATCATACAATTTTTATTAATCTGATCAAATACATGTTTATGTTATTTAAAAATTGTTTTTCTTATTAGCCAATAAATATAATTCTTTATAACAAATTTTTTACAGAATCTGTCACCATAGTAGTTAATTCACTTAGCTTGTGCACTTTATTTACATTAATATTTAACGACTCTGCTAACTTCGTATAATGTACAACATCAACATTTAATTGCAATCTGATTTTATCTCCATCTGTCATTCCTGTTGTTTCACTACTCTGTTGTGAATTCATTTCTCTGATTTGTTTCAGTCTTCTTAAAGATTCTTCTGTTTTCTGGACTGATGTTAATACATCTTCAACATATTTACAATACCTGTAATATACATAGCGTTTTAAATTAAAATAATATTTTTCTAAAATAAAGACAACAAAATTCAAATACTCACGATAATGTCATAGTATTAAATAATGATTCGAATGTGCTAACCAAAAATGCATTATCCAGCCTTTTATCAAAGTCTGTCTTAAACTCATTTAGAGTTTTAACAATTACATCAATATAATTACAAGGTTTTTTCGGTATGCTACGGTTAGTCTTCCTGTACAATCTCGGTATATCGCTGACTTGCTTTAAATGTATATTGCAGAATTCAAACAACTCAGTAACTATACATTCTCTTATGGTTGTTTTGCTTTCCCGAAGCAACTCTTCTGTAGGTTTCACACTCTGCCCTATTAATTGTCTACTCTTCTCATTTGGTAATCTTTTCAATACAGATTCCAAATAATTTGGTAACTTAAGAATTAAAGTTACAGTATCACTGTATAAGTTGATACAGTCCAAAATTAAGCTCTTGTTAATACTAGTAGATTCCGACTTAGGCGTTGATGATCTCTGGAGATATTAAAAGACAAGCATAAAATATATGTAAAAATAAAATAAAGATAATTAAAAAAATATTGAATGCTTACCTGTAGGCAATATGTTTTCGTCCAGGTAGCATACCTTGATAAAAGTTGGAGGGTTAGTTTCCAAAATTTGTGTGATAAGGCCTCAATAAATATACCATCTGTCCAACAGTCTTCTAAAGCTTTCCAACATTTGTATGTCTCAAGTAACATGAACTGTTCATGTTCTTCCTGCGTTGGATTTGTTTTCAATGTTGATTCAAAACCACCTTAAAATGATTAAACTATTTAAGAACAAGAATGCAGTTATAATAACAATAATTAATCATTGAAGTATTTTGAATGATAGATTCAGTTTACATTTTTAACATGAATTATGTTTTATACATCAATATAATAACTTATCTCACCTCCAATTTCTTGAAACCTTATTTGGAAGTAAACCGGAAGATTCCACCTTCTTTGAAAGCTTTTATATTCAGGTGTTGTGTGTAATAATTTTACATTTTCTCTGCTCGCACAATACTTTTCTAATTTCTTCAGAAATAGCATACTTTCGCTGTATCTTCTGTAAAAGAGCTGTGGGTTTCCAGGAGCAAATATAGAAGCTAAATTGACTTCCAAACGATTCTCAACTTCACACCAAAAGCAGTTAACTAAAAACCTAAATTTCTGCTCTTGAAAAGTCAACTTGGAATGTTCTGTTACAGTGCGGAGCAACTTTAGCTTAGTATCCAGTAATGAGAGCACTTTGGAGTAAATGCCTTGCAAACCATCCTTATTTCTCTGTAAAGCAGGTTCATTGATAATGTCTTGCAAGAGTGGTGCAATAGCCTGCTTCCTCAGTAACATCTCAGTCTCTGTGATTCTGTCCAACAAAGTTAATGTCATCAATGTTCTAAGAAGATTTTCTTCATTACCATCATTCCAAAATTGAAAAAGTAGATCATTCAGAATTTGAATTAACTTCTTCCCAACTTCAGTATATTGTTTTTTATATTGAGGTTTCATAACAGAGTCACATTTTGCTATAGAAAATTTTAATTGATTATATTCCAAAGCTGCTCTATCTGCCAAAATTATCTGATCTTGATGTTTTTTGTCGGTGATCATTTGTAGAATAGTTTCCAGTGAGGAGAGACAGTTAAGAGTTTGGCTGTAATATTTTAATAATTGTTTCCTCTTTAAAAGAGCATGTCTTTGATTTAACCACAATGAAAGCTCTTTCATTGCATCTTCCAAGTTCTTTTTTACATCCTAAAACAACATTTATTTTTTATCAAATTGCGAATATGAGTGTCGTCATACTTATACTTTATACTAATCAAAACTTACTTCTAGTTCTTGATTCAATTCACCCAATGGTACTTGAATTTTCACGATCGTTTTATCAAATCCAATTAACGTGGCACAAAGATCGACAAAATGTGCATAATCTTTGTTGATTAGTTCTATCATAGCCAATCTAAGGATTTTCAGATATACACCTAAGTCATCTCGCATCGTCTCCAAGGAGGCCGCATTTTGGTGTTCAACCAAAAACTTATCCACTGAGAAATTTGTCTGTAAATTATATATAATGTAATTGTATTAAAATGTTTCGTAAATTTATTTCTTTTTACTCATTTTTTAATAAAACGTAGCGGTACCTTGACAAAGTCATTGCGATCAAAACACAAACCCCGCGGAGCTGGCGGCAACGTAAACTCCGTTGTGTCACTGTCCATGTTTCCACTAATACGTATATCGCAATTAAGGCACCATAATTTAAGGGAAACGAATTTTAATGTTTATCTTTAAAAATCGTCCCTTTACTTTATTATCATTTTGACAATATAACACAGGTTGACGTAAGCTTGACACATCATCCGTCAGAAATTGTTCGGATATTCCACTAAGAATATTAATTATAAGTTATCACGATGAAGAATTAAATAAAATTATCCATGAAATGGTACACCGTACAAGTATAATAATCGTCAAAAATGTTTAGCGATTGACGAGAATAGCTGCGCATCGGTAGGATAGCGCTCGTTGGTGCGAGAAAGACAACACGACTGGGACAACCAATCAACGCTCGCGCACATGACGATCACGCGCCCCGCGCGCCGCACCGCTACCTCGATACCTTATTTTTGTCTTCTGCGCAGGTTTCGTTCACCGCTAAAGGAAATTGACGGTTACATATATGTAGTATGTTTAAATTTGGGTATTATAAAAGTATCTAGTGTATTAATGAAAGCTAAATATTGAGCTATCAATTTAACATCGTCACCGTATCATTATGGTCGGTTTAACAAATAAATATTTCAAAACAAAGGCTTATCATAAAGATCCATAAGTGGATACATTATTTTAATTGGATCACTTATGAAATTTTATATAATGACTGTGTCTTATATAAAGTGCGCTGATTTAGGAAAGCAAATTATTATTGGCTGATAGATATCAAACATAATGAAAGATTTAGCTTTAGACGATTTGTATTTTAACAGAGCTAAGAAAATTATGAAAATATTAGGAGTATGGATACCAAAAGACGATGAAAATAGACTTCAAAAGTTTTATAAATATTTTATGTTATCATTACAAATTTTGTTTCTCTTATTTCAAATTATTTACGTAGCTCAAGTGTGGGGCGACTTAGAAGCAATATCGGAAGCTCTGTATTTAATGGTCACTCAAGCTTGTTTGTGCTGCAAAATAACGGTATTTCACGTAAATGTTGAAATAATAAAAGAGCTTCTAGTTCGAATGAATAGCGAAATTTTTAAGCCGCAACACAATGGTCATAAAAGGTATTGACGGATTTCGAAAATTGACTTATAAAACTGAATTGTTTTAATTAAGTGATATTAACAATTGAAACAATCTTATTAAGTGCATTGCTTGTTATACGCACATTTTGTACTTTTTCAAATAAAATATGAAATACGAAGCATATAAACAAATTTATATTTACTTACTACATTCAAATTCTATAGTTCAATATTACAGTTTTAGAGATTTTAGAGACCTTTATTTAGTATGAAAAGGTTACGAAAGAGTTCATATTAAAGTTATATTTAACCTAATATTGCTTATCCTTGAAGGTTATTTGTTTTTTTTAGGATTTTAAAGAAACAAGCGAAACAGATAAAGCTTCTCTTGCTTTCTTTTATTGTTGCTGCAGAGATGATTTGCGCACTTTGGGGATTAAAACCACTTTTCGATGATGTGGGCATCAGGAAGTTCCCGTTTGATATGTGGTAAAGTGCTATAAGGTTTAATAGGTACTATGTATATTGTAAATCAAAAGCAAACATATTAGTGATACATGTTGTGTGTTTAATAGCCGAAAATACATATAAAATTAATATCTTTATACTTGTAATTTTTTTAAAATTTCTCTTTAAATGATGATATATTTCAGGATGCCAATTAACCCGGATAAATCACCGCAGTATCAACTAGGCTATGTATTCCAGGAAATGACGATTTGTATTAGCGCATTGATGTACTACGGAGTGGATAGTGTTGCCATCTCCAGCGTAATATTCGCGTGCGCTCAGATGCAGATCATTATGGATAAAATTGTGAGCGTAAGTGGCTTACTATACAGTTTTATTAGTACACCAAATATTAGAATCTGGGTATGGTACATGTAGAGTTAAGTTATTTTGAGTGGAAAGACTAATATGTCTTTTGTTCATTATTCAGTAATTCAAAACAGTAGAATTTTTTTGGGTAGATGAAATCATACCATAAAAGAGATGAAGATGTGAACAATCGAGAGGAGTACTACGAGAGAGGTAACAAAATATTAATGACATGTATAAAACACCATCAGGCTGTAGTCACGTAAGTATAAAAAAATCATATTGTATCATGATATCATGATATTTTGTATTCTTAAATTAAATTTTTGCATAACAAACAAAACTTGTTTCTACGAAGCCGCAAAAAGTCATTTTGACACCCTTAATGTGATTAATTATAAATAATTATCAAGCAAAAGATTTAGGTATGGCAAACATTGCTATCACCCAGGGAGTCCCCGTGTTTCAATTCTTATTTGCTAGTCAGTTTCTTTGAAAAATTTCACGTGTTCCGCAAATTTAAGGTATATAGAAAAATTCATGCTTTGCGCCAATTTAAGCTATTTTTCAAAATCGTGCTTGGCCGATTTTTTATTTGCACATTCTAGCTACCTTAATATATAATACTTATTATCCATTGAAAAGCACTATCATTCATCTAAAACATCGTAAGAGGTTTACAATCTAAACTATGTACTTATAATTCGGTAAGAGTAACGATATTAAAAAAAATAATTTGTATCGTGTAACTATTCTCTTTTAATTGTACAGTTTTACAGAGTTAGTAGGAAAGGCTTTCCACGTGTACTTTTTATTCCAACTCACTGGCGCTGTTGGACTCATAGTAATGAGCGCGTTTAGGATTCTAGTCGTAAGTATTTGTATATGTTTATAACGAATAAACTAACCTTACATAGTATAATGATAGCAAATAAAAAAGCCCTTTCTTTATTTTCAAAATAGATGGACCCGCACAGCATGCAATTTATCTCGGTTATATTTTACTTGATAGTGATGACAAGTCAAATATATCTGCTTTGTTTGAGCGGGCACGAACTCACTTCCACAGTAAGTAATATGTGTGTAGAGAGAACATGTAACATATTAAAAAAAATGATTCTATTTTAAAATTATCAATTTTCATGTGAGAGTTTAACGTGTTATATCTATTATGACTTTAAAAAGGTAGCTAGTACATGTTGACTTCGTTGTTTAGTACGGTGGCAAAATACTGTCTGATTTTATAACGTTTGATTCCAATA
The DNA here is from genome assembly GCA_026213755.1 of Eurema hecabe. NCBI lineage: Eukaryota > Metazoa > Arthropoda > Insecta > Lepidoptera > Pieridae > Terias > Terias hecabe. Next base: position 6,481,824 of record JADANM010005263.1, on the reverse strand, counting down.
CAAGGAGACAACCTTTAACGCTGCTTTAGATACGTGTAAACATTTATCCCATCAAAAACAATACTTGTCAAAAAAACCAAGTCTCCCAACTCAATTGTTCTACGGTAAAAAGTTGTGAGATCCATGTAATACCAAGTCGGTTATTAATTTATTCAGTCTCTACTTTAGCGACTTTCTCGTCTTAATACGTCAAGTCCCTAAGACCACGATCGTGGTGCATAACAATTAAAAATCAATTGTGTCTGTAATATTCGTACTCGAAGCATTAACTTGTTGGGTAATAATTAAGAGGATTTTATAGTGACGCATATCAATATTAAAAAAATTTAATGTTTTATATAAATATATTAACTCGGCCATCGCATGAAAATACGTGTTCATTTAATTATTATGTGCGATGGCCAAGTCAAATTATTACCCTTAGAGTGAAGAGCTACGTACAGTATTCTACTCTTGCTTGTGGTACGAGCAAGATATAAAGTTTCAACGCGATTTACATTTCGCCATGATGTGCATGAGTCGCCCGATAGTCCTTCGAGCCGGAAACTACGTGACTTTGTCGCGGCAGACTTTTCTGACCGTAAGTTGCTTTGAGCTATATATATCTAGTCCTAAGGACTAGATAGATCTATAAGTAGTATATTAATAATTCCAATGCTCCGGCTCTACAAATAGTGGGGTAAGTACCACCATCTCGCGGAAAACCGACGTCAAGTACCTAATGGCATCTCATCAGATATGTCATTTCGTTCGTTAAGTAGTATTTAAAAATCATTATCAAAATTTGATTAAAGCGTGAACGAGAAATAAGTTTAACAACAGTTGAAACACACCGATATTTCTTTCACGGATCTTATAGTGTTAAATCCAATAACAAACATAATATTCGCTCACTCATAGTGCTATTTTTTACAGATTCTACGGATGTCCTATTCCTACATTGCAGTATTGAATCAAACAAAGTAATATTTAATCGTTGCATTAATAATAGTGTGAGCTACAAACTAAATTACCTATAGCACAGAAATCATCGCTTTAAAGTTTTTAGTCAAGTTTGTAAACAAAACCTATTAGAACTTTAACATTATTTAATTATTAATAATGAACTATATTGGCACAGAGTGTTATAAGTGTTATAAGTTGTTTTGATTAATAAAAAACTAAACATTTTTGATTGACTTTATTCCTATTAGAATGATTTTTTTTCCTAACCTTAAACCCACGAATTCCATTGCTTAATGTTTTAGTTGTTCTTTCAATCTTTCCTTCTGAATTTTCTGTCTAATGTTATTAATAAAATTTTTAATGTATTTTCTATTGTCATCTTTTTAAAGGTCGGCATATTGTAATCGCAAGGTTTCTAGCTTTGCCATAGGTTCATATAAGCACGCACCATCAATTAACTATTCTTAGTTACCCATTATAACAAAAATTAAACACCCTATATTGTAAAACAATTATTGTAAACTCAAGTTTATACTTGAGTTTACAATAATTAAATACAATAAATAAAAGTTGACACGTACAGAAAATTTTAATACTATCCAAAATGGTGAGCAGCATTGATCTGTTTTTAGGTAGACCGAGATGGGTGTTACAACATCTAGGAATCTGGTTAACTCCAGACAGATATATAATACTATACTATCTGTACAAGTTCTTGATCATGTTCACCCAATATTCGTTTATTTTATTCGAGTTTGTGTACGTTGCTGTAGTTTGGGGCGATATAGATGAGATGTCCGAAGCATCTTATTTACTTTTCACACAAGCGTCTGTGTGTATTAAGACAACGGTTTTTATGATCAATAAGAAGAATCTTAAGAAACTTCTAGGGTTTATGACGCTTGATTTATTTGCCCCGCAGTCTGCTGAGCATGAAAAGTAAGTATTTACGTTGAAATTACTGGTGCGTAAATGTAGTTTTGCACATTTTCTGGACTAATGGAATGGAAGAATATCATAAGTGGTCACCTATAATAATTTGTGCTCCACATCTATTACTTTTTATTCTCTTTATCATCATCTACGTTCGAGTCAGTTGTAGAAACTTGAAGTCAGGCCTCACTCATCTATCCTATATATGCTGGGCTCGCTTTTATCATAGACATTGTACTTAATTATTTTTAAATAAAACTGTTGCAAATCAAATAAATAATTAAATATACCACTTTTATAAATCTCTCGAAAAACTCCAAACATACAGACAATAGAATCCTTTGCATGTCTTTGTATTAACATTTATTGTATCAGAATATTGGCAACACACGCTAGGACGATAAGGAACTTGTGTGCAGTTTTCCTAACAAATGCTCTTACAACGTGCACTTTGTGGGCAATAATGCCTCTCTTTGATACAGCTGAGAAGAAATTCTTTCCCTTCAAAATTTGGTAAGCGTATACATTAATATTGTTAGGTAGGTACATCAGCTTCCAATTAATATAAAATTTATACATTTTATAGTACTCTTGCTACGTTCTTACTTCAAACGGAAAATCAAATCTTAAAAAAATCATTTAAGTACATCTAGGATTTCATATACGAGTATATTAAGATCATTTACATCATTTATATTAAGATTATTATTGTATATAAGATTTCACAAATCGCATTCACACCCCAGGAATGTACATATTATTATAAATTTTTGGATTTTGTTTTTTTTTGTGTAGGATGCCAGTTGATCCAGAAAATTCGCCGCATTACGAAATTGGATATTTGTATCAGATAATTAGTATTTACATAAGTGCTTTACTCTTTTTCGCTGTAGACAGCATGGCAGTGTCAATGATAATATTCGGCTGCGCTGAAATCGAAATTATTGTCGATAAAGTTAAGAAGGTGAGTCGTAAGGAAGTGAAATTGAACCTTAGTATATTATCTGTGTATCAAATACGTAGGTACATAGACTTTGATATCCTTTAATGAGGATAAATCTAAGATCAATCAGATGTAGGTACCTACCTAATGATGTCCTCCTGTAATGTTAACTGCCCTAAAAGATAATTAATTTTTCTAATTGTTCCTATCATACTTGTTTTGATCTTTTAACTAAATTTAAGTAAAAATATCCTCAGATACGCACTATTCCAAGAAGTAATACAATGAACCATGACGTTTGCACAAGTTTAGAACAAGAGAACAACGAACTTTTAAAAGAGTGTATTCGACAACATCAAACTGTTATTGAGTAAGTGATTGAGATTACGTTTTCAGTTTCTTCATTTATATTGAGTGAGTTAAGAAACTTGTGTCCGATCCGTGAACCTTTTTATTTCTATCGCCAGTAGATCCGTAATTTGCTACTAAAAAGAATAAATAAAAAAAAAAGTTTTTTTAAAAAACCAAAATTAAACTATACGTGAAATTGCAACACTTAAAACTTGTTGCCAGCATTTAAGAATAAATTGTTAATAGTTATTTTATGATCTCGTGAAAATTTATAACAGATTGTATCCTTTTACGAGAGGTGTTAGTTGACCTTTCTCCCGCCAACAAAAATCTGTTTTGTGTCTCCAAAATATGATTATCTGTCAAGGTTTATTCAACTGGTAGAGGACTCGTACCATGCGAATATATTCTTCCAATTATGTGGAACAGTTGGTATTATCTGCATCATCGGGCTTAGAATTGCCATCGTAAGTAAATATCTATCTTTTATTTAAATGAATCAATATAATATGTAAATGTAGTGTTCCTGGCATCTATAGGGAAATATTTTTTTATTTAATTTTGTTTGGCATTTTTAACCGACTTCAAAAAAGGAGGAGGTTCTCAATTCGTCTGTATGTATAATTTTTTTTTTTTTTTATGTATGTTCACCGATAACTTCGTCGTTTATGAACCGATTTTGATGATTCTTTTTTTGTTGGAAAGAGGATGTCTCCGAGGTGGTCCCATTTTAAGGAAGTCAGGATCTGATGATGGGAAACCAGAGAAATTGATGGGAACTTTCAAAACTTGTATGGGCGACTAGTGCGTTTATAAGTTTTTCAATAAGTATCTTATGTAAACACTTTAATTTTAATATTCTGGAGTAGGTCTGATGATGGAGCCAAGGTACAGTCGAAGGAAATCCTCAACCATTTACAGTAGCTAACTTGTGTTGGGGCTTGATTATTTTGTATTGATAAGGACTTTACAATTAGATGGGTTGTGACTACCATAAGGGGTCCGATGGTGAAGACGTGGGACAGCGTAAGGAACTCCTCAACGGTATACAGTAGCTACCTTGTGTTTGGACTTAATTCATTTGTTTCGATGAAAGCTTTGCACCCGTATGAGTTATAATGAAGGTTTGCAGTAAGTCTGATGATGGAGACCAGAGACAGTTGAGGGAAATCCTCAACAAATTACAGCATTTAACAAAGGACAACCACTTTCCGACTCAAATAACCAGCGTTTCTTTATTCGAGAAGCATCATTGATCGATTCACCACTTAAAATTGTGAAATAAAATAATTTTTAACAAAAAATAAACCGACTTCAAACTAAAAAGCAAAAAATAAATTTGCATCCCACAAAGTAATACGCATTTTCATTTAGTATATAGAAATGATTTAATAGATATTTTATAATTTAGAAGTCGGTGGCAAGTAAAACAATAAGTGTTCGTTTAGTTGAATCTTTGTACTTGGTACCGACTTCAAAATTTTAAAATATCTATTAAATCATTTCTATATATACTAAATGAAAATGCGTATTACTTTGTGGGATGCAAATTTATTTTTTGCTTTTTAGTTTGAAGTCGGTTTATTTTTTGTTAAAAATTATTTTATTATTAATAAGAACGGTATTCATTTGCAGACTGAAACGAACAGTGTCCAATTTTATTCGATGCTTAATTATATGGCAGCCATTTTTTCGCAACTTTTTCTTTATTGTTGGTGTGGCAACGAACTTACTACAAAGGTAAATTATATCTAGAGCCCTGCTCTACTATAAAAGTACTAGAGTAGGAGATTTTTTTATGATTATTATGTAGCCATTTGACCACGATCACGTCTGATGGTACGATATTATTACTACTGAGATCATTGTGGCATATTTCATCCATTTTACTCGAGAAAGCCAACTGGCCTTAAATACTATAATCTTCTTCTTCTTGGTTAAATAGCATGCTGCGTAACCAAAAATTTTACAATGTTAGTTGTATGTAGATAAAATCAGTTTTAGTGTCGATATTTGGTTGTGGCAATCAGCAACGCGTGCTTCCAATGCGACAGCATAATATCGAGCTCAAAATCTATACTAATATTATAAATATGAGAGTAACTCTGTCAGTCTGTCTGTCTTTTATCACGGTAGATGGTCTAGAGCAACGGTCAGCAACAGGCGGACCGCGGTCCGTTTGCGGACCGCGAAAGGTTGAACCTCGGTCCGCCAGGCCTAACCTTTCATTTTTTAGGGGACGCAATTTTTTTGATGTGTAGGGGTCAGTGTAAAGCTAAAACCAAGTTTGTGGGATATATCTCAACTACTTATTTGATAAAAAAATTGTTAACATTTTTTGTTGCAAATTAAACTCTCTACAATTTTGGTCCAGTAACTTTCTATCGTAGAACTATAAATAAATAAGCTCGAAAATCTTCTGAAATTAAAAAAAAAAATTTCGATGTAACATTTTTTTTATCATTTTACGAAAAAAAATATCTGACCATTTTTGAAGATCGTTTTTTGAGGAACAACTTTTATTCGCATAATTTTTTCATTATGGGCTACAGTTAGGGTTTTATAGGGCTCCGAAGTGAGTACTATTTTTCAGTCCACTTAACTATACCTATATTTTTTTTAATTATAAATTTTACAATATTATAAATAATCCACACATTGCACCGCAGTTTCCTTTGCATTTGCAAAAGATCAATTTTAGTTTTGTCAGTCGTTGTTTTTCTGGACCTTTTAAAAATTTTCCAGCAATATCCGGACCCTACTTAAAACTACTTGCCGGCCCCGGGTCTAGAGCCTGAGAAAGATTCACAGAACATAGGCTCCTGTTTAACTGAAAAAAGTGTAAAAAGGGGGGAAGGGGGGGGGGGTCGAAGTTTATATGAAAGTCCACGCGGACGGAGTCGCGGGCAGCAGCTAGTATAATAATATAACAAAAATATAAGTATAAATCCTGACAAAACAAAAGTACGAAATAATGATGATCGTTTAAGAGTGAAGACCTTCGAGATAGTTTGTACCTGTGCCCATGGCACGGACAAACTCTGAAGTTCAGGCGATCGCTGCTAATCCTGCTGGAAAGAATGAAGCAGCCAATCATATTCAAGGCTGGACACTATATCCCTTTGTCAAGGCCTACCTTTGTTACTGTAAGTAGCATTATACTTTTATTCTTTGTTATGTACTTATCACATAGACGTATAACGCAGACTGAAAGTCATTTAAGAATCGGTCTGCCCTATGGGAAGCTAAAACTATATAATATATTATGTAAGTGTAAAAAGCACGTTCTTATACTCGATGACCCGCACCAATAATATTGCTATCCAACCGATAATATTGCTGCTAGAAAATTTACCCCATAAATGTGAAAATGTTAAATCTATGAAACACATAAGAATTTTGATGCGATGCACTGCAGTGACGATCTATGTTAGTGGGCAAAATTCGTCTACTTTGAAAGGGCTTCACTTTGCGTGATCATACTGCGGGTATTAGTATATGACTCAACAAACATAGATATTTATTAGGTATATCATTCTTTTCTTTCTAGATCCTTCGCTCATCGTACTCTTACTTCGCTGTGTTGAATCAAGCAAAAAATTAGGTTTATTAAATAATAAGGTTATAAAAAATAAATGATAAGACAGAAAATTAGAAAAATAAAAACGCAATTCACAAATAATTAGTTTATTCAATGATAAACCGTGTATCACATACGCGTAGTATTTAGGATATTAGGCAAGTGTGCTTATGTTACAAAAATTATGAAAATACACATTTTCAACATCGACCATGTAAAGTTTAAGTCAAGTTATAAATTCGTGCGATTAAATTAGAAGTAAATTGTTAGCTTAAGGCGAGCGTGACCAAATTATGACAACCTTTTTAGAATTAAATTGTTTTTGTAAAAAAAAATTATTTAGATATATTCTCACGTTGGAAGAATGAGCTGCTGTTAAGTAATCGATGTTTTTAAGAAAGTTCCACATAGCTGCCGACACGCAACGTAGGCAAAACTTTAGGAGAAAATCAATGACCGAAAAACAATTATGAAAAGGACAGACATACCATAAGTTGGTAAGAGACGGAGAGATTTTGATGTCTTCTGCGTCTAATTTTTGTCTAAGTTGCGTATCGACTACTATTTGCTTTAATCAGTCGGCTCTACACTTTGAGTACTGATCTATCACCTCTTTATAATAAGTAGTAAGAAGTAGTATTATTGTTATAAATTTAACAAAGTAAAATTTAATTTACTTGATATACGCCACTAATCAAGTGTGGAACCGACTTAAAATAGCTGCTTGCTTGTGGACATATGGATAAAAATGTCTGAAATAGAGAAAGCGTTTGTCACTTATCACAGCCAAATTTTATAACAATTATGGCAAATAATATACAGTACCCGGCGATTCATATTGCTCAACGACGTTTAGAAAGAGACCATCGTCTTAATTTTGCTTTTAGGTATTGCTATCTCTTTTACACTGTACATTCATGTCGGCTATCTTTTCTATTCCTTACAAACGTCAAACATTAATTGTGCGAAAGGGATAACGTTAAAAGAAGTAGAAATTAGCCGACGTTCTCTTTCTAACGGTCGATGTGCCTCGTCAGGTAAGTACAGTTTTGTATGAAATTAATGGCTGTTCATATTAAGCTTATGATTTTTACACAAAAATGGTTAACTTCATTTTATTGTTGTTGATTAAATTATTATAAATCAAGTAACGCTTTGTTTTTTTAATAACAATCAGTCGACATCTTTACTTATTTGATACGAAGCTCGGCAGCGACCGCATTTTAGACCGACACAATGTTAATCACATTTGGTGAAACGCACGTAAATTTATATAAAAATTAGCACATTTAAATCGGTGTAACAGGCGGTTGCGTCATTGTATGAATTTTGCGCTTTAAATTAAGGCATATACATTGATATCACAGCGATATGATGCTTAGGGTGTATATTGATAATTTGCACATTGAAATCGTTTCAAATCAAAATGTTTCAAAAAGTTTAAAGCGTTTGAACCCAAAACGTCTTTTGCGACTTTTGTGGCAATATTTTATTAAGTTTTCAAATATTTATGCTACTAAATAAAAAAAACACTGCTTGGCGTGTCATTGCTGCCCTTTAACATGCGAGCTTAGAAAGTCGAATATTTTTACATGACTCAGTAGTCACGTTTTAGTAATTCTCCAAATAAATAAGCTTCATAAAATATTGCCTCATGTGCAGTTAGGTTTAGACTTTGGATCATGATTATTCAAAATGATGAAAGATTAAAGTTATAAAAAGGCAAGAAAATCATTACAAAAATTCACAACATTCGAATCGACCACAACCGAATAAAATCAAAACATCTTTGCTTATTGCATTTTACAATATTATTAAAAAAAATATTCACTTATTTCTTCATTAAAATAACAACACTTTATAAAAGAACTTATAAAGTATTTCAAAAGTTTAAAACAAATCTAGTACCGATGAAAATGGTGAAAATAAAATAAGACAGACGTGTAGCGCTTTTTTCTAAAATTATAAGTAAATTACTATAATTACCTACATTGTTATTTAACTACGCGTATTTCCTTTATCTACAATTACAAAAATATCTACCTACATACTTGAAAAGACTTTAAAGACTACGCGATTTTATTAATGTACTGATGTATCGGATCATTTGGCTTACATATTGACTAATGATAAATTAATTGAAGATTATTAAACTACCCACAATATGGCTATGTATTCATATTTTGTTCGGTTATTTGCTATACAGTATACATATATGAAATAAATAAATAATTATTAATATTAAACTGCTGATGATTTAGAGACTGAACCAATGATATTATATAATATGTTATACCCATACAAATCAACCGAAAAGTGTTCCGCACAGCAGCGGCAGCACACATACGTACAAGTCAAAACATTAGAAAGAGATAAATTATAAAAACAACAAGATAATAAGAGATAGTTTTGTCAGTTGCGCGTGAATGCACCGGCAACCAATCACCTAAAGGTAAGACGTCCTAATTAGTATGTTTTTGCGTCTTCAAAATTTGGGCTTATAAAATATGTATTTAATATAATATCATTGGACTGAACTAAAGCTTCATGCAATATTCATAAGTGAAATTGTGGTATTTTAATAGAGACCCATTTATGCGATGTAATTTGATTTATTCACCTTAATATAGAATCAAATAAGAATAATATGAAGATTTATGTGTGTGTGTTATTATTTTACTCAAAAACTACTGAAATTTAAAAGTTGATAGTACTCGATACTAGTTTAAAGTGGCATAAATGTACGGTGTTTTTTCCAGGACAAGCAAGAAACAAAACAGAATAAAAGTAGCATCGTATAAATGGATCTTAATTCTCATGATATTTCATTTGATAATAATTAGTAGTGTATTAAAAATTCTAAATAAATATGCCACTAAAACATATATAGGTACATACATATTTTCCTACGTTTAAATTCCGAGTAGAAAAACCTAGGTTTATTATTAACTTGAAGATCGATTAATTAAAGAAATTTGTTCTTACACTTCTGAAGAACTATATATATGTATAACTCAATAGTATTACATAAAATGCCTGTAGACATTACTATAACGCACATACGAATCTAGTATTACAACATTACTTGTTGCAACTTCTGAACTCCTAGTACTTGAATATAACATTTCAACCACTTAATTTAAATTTTACCCGACTACGACGAAAAAAAGAAGGGGTTATATGATTTTGATAGTTTAAAATTTAAATGATGTATTCGTGTAAGAATGTTTGTATGATCCATCGTAGAGCCTAAACTACTGACCCGCTATAGATACACTTCAAAAGAAACAATTATTTTCTTGCCGGTTTTTCTCTATAGAAACTATTTTCGCAACCGGTGTTCCCACTTTATTTTGTAATCTCATGACTATACAAAAGTATTACTATATAGTTGAATAAAAAGTTCTACTTGACTTTGACTTCACTTATTACGTAGTCGGGTTAACGTTTTCGAAGTCTTTCTTGTTATTTCATTACGAAAATATATGATTCCCTTTAACAACTACAATTTTATTTAAAAAACCGTGTCTAATGCAACTAAACTACCCGTCATCAACGTCTTTTATAATTCATAAGAAATGCAGCATTATATTATAATTTTTAAAATAATAACATTGAATTAAAAACAAATCACTCAGCAACATCGTTTAAAAAATGGTTTCTATGTGAACTAAAATACAGGTGTTCAATATTTAATTAAATTCATTGAAAAAATGTATATTATATGTATGGAGAATATAGCTTAAAATATAGGTAATAATTTTATTCAGAATACATATAAATGGAAATTGCATAATAATTAATTAATATAAATCATATGTTAAAGAGATTTTTAACGTAGTATCCGACAAAACAGAAAATCTTAATTAACTTTCAAAATTACAAACATATAACGCGTATTCATTGCACATTTTTTGAAAAATCGTATTTTATAACTATTAAAAAATATTATTATACTTAATGAAAATCCCAACAAATATTTGCAAATACAAAACATTAATAAATTGTGATATTTCCAGTTAAAATATTAACACAAGAGAATTAATAATTATTAATTTACTCAAATCATTACATAGAAAACTTTTTAGTACCGTCAAAAGCGAAAGTCGATGAACACGATGATCACGATGATATCAATTTCCCTCCTTGTTTATAAACGTCATCACGTTCATCAACTTCTTCTGTTGACTGTACACGAAAGTGCACGCAAAATTTAGATTAAATAACTATAATATATAACCTAAAAAATGACACTAAAACACCTAACCAATATAATATTAGGATGTCTTTTGTGCGTAATTATGATATACAAAAAATGCAATAATGTTGTATTACATCTGTTTTTATTCACGTATCAGAGATTCATCAAAACGAACATATATTCATCAGTCTACAATTTTTTCTCATACGATTGAGCGATACATGTAATTTTCGAGAAACTTCTCGAAATTTTGGAATTAAGAACATCGTTTCTATTAAATGCATAACCATAACTTTCCTAAACAAATTAACCACATCCTAAATAATGTATAGAAAACTATATCATACATTTTTTTCCTGTGATGAAGAAAGCTTGTAACATTTTCCTTATTAATGAACTCCTAAGTCCACACTACTTGACCGTTTATTGAAATTATAAAATAAATATAACCATTACATTAAAATTATTAACACATAACGAGTCCGGGCGAGCCAAAAGGAAGCATTACACTCGGCATAACAAAATCCTTCCAGCTGGACGGGATTACAATATAATCCGGCTGAATGGAGAAAGTGTGACGTCACGAAAGCATTCTCATTACATCTAAAACATCGAAAGCGACTTCTCAATTCATCCGGGTTATATATATTGGACATGCCCTACGCTAATTCTACTGAGTTACTATGGCCATACTACCGGCTGAATACTCTCTACATACCTGAGCGCTTGACTAGACGTTCGAAATACATTAAAATCACCAACAAAACGGAAAAATATATTACATACGATAAAAAATGTCATTTAACTGAATTTATTGGAATTGTGGGGATCGTATTTCATTTGAGCGACAAATTCGAATATCATTAAAAATTGCTTATAAAATAAACTCATCCGTTCCTTCGTGTGCTTTCATAGAAATACGTTTCCATCGTTAACTCACCGACATCTTTTTTAGAATTGTACCTGAAAGTGTTTAAAAAAAATGTTATTAATTTTATGTTGTCTATGAACTAAAAGAGTTTAACACGATTTCCTTTTTGTTTGTTAATTTCTTATTAATAAACAAAAAATTTTTATCATAACATAACAAATTTATATCATATAACACAGTCGCACGCACACACATTCCCAAACTTACTCGCACTATTATTTTATCATTATCTGGTATTTACCTAGTATTGGTATAACTATTATTTTAATATTCGTTCCTATTTACTTAGTATTAGAACACTGTTTTTAAAATATTTATTATACTATATATATTTATACTATATACCAGTAGTAAGTTCTTATTTTTCTATCGTTTTGGAAAAAATAATATAATAAATTCTCAAACAAAAAACCTAAGTAAAATTCCTATACCGTACGTGAGTTGCCAGCATTCGTGAATTACCTCGAATTTGTGTAAACTTTCTTATATTGATTTTTTATTTTATTTTATTTGAAAATGTATTTAGATAGAGAACATAACCCTTCAGGATCGGACACATGTTTTGTAACACACTGTATACACACAAGTACTTGCCTGTTAGGGTCCCCCCCTCCCCCTCCGCGCGCTCAGACGCCCAGCTCGCCGTACTGCACGGACCACTTCTCGTAGGCGACGAGGCTGTGCGGCGACACGGACGGCCGGATGCGCTTCAGCGACTCCATGAAGTCCTGGTACGTGATGCTGCGCACCAGCGACAGGTCCAGGCACTTCACCTCCTCCGGGTCCAGCTCTG